>JAPYMA010000179.1:0-197531 GCA_035041965.1 Anisakis pegreffii | reverse complement strand
ACTTCTTTTTCGTTGTTTACGGAGTGATCGTTGTAAATGGATTGTACGCAGTGAGTTGCCTAACTGTTCGAGGTGGCTCCGAAAAACCGATATCATTACTTGAATGTGTGGAATGCGATGTTGTGAGTAAGGCGTTATTGTTCTGAGGAAAGCAATTTGAACGTAGTGATCCTGTTTTAATAACCTATTGTATATATTGATCAATGCAAATGCAATGTGTTGAATGAGTGTATCATCTGTATGAGATGGCATCCGAACTCAACAATTATGATGCAAGAAATGAAGTTAGACCCAAATTTACTTGAAAAATTCATTTAGTGTTGGACATGAACTCATTTCGATGAGTCGTTACTTTAAAACTTTCTACTCAAGAACTTAGACAACTCACTCGAATCCAAATGCTTCTTTGAAAAACTTTAAAATGTAGGAATCAGTCAGATATTGAGTGAAATGATAATGAGCAGCTGTAAGTTCCAATTTAGGCGTATTCTCATGATCGGTCGGTCACGATTAGCTATCGTAGTAAAAAATTTTCACTTCATGCTGTCCTTCCTCATTCACCGTTGCTGTTGCTATAAATGCCTTGCTGTTGAAAAAAAAACATCACTAGTCTCCACACTTAACTATGACTGAATTCATTTGACATTTTCCCCTGTTAGTGCTAGCCACAGAGAACTGTTAATTGGAAAAGTGCGATTTTGGCATTGCAGACCTTTTGTATGCATTGATCAACGTAGATACAATGTAGTAAAAAGAGCGGCTCGTCTGCGTGAAATGGTTTCAAAACATCCTTATCATTCCTTGGAGGAAACAAAATCGATATTTGGCGAACGGCTTAATGGGATCTAGTTCAGGTCATTCGATGCAGATTATTCTCGGAATATTTCTGCTGTTAAAATAAACGTTAAGAAAACTGGAACTGAAATGTAGAATTGGAAAACGAAATACTACAATATTAAACAAGTTTTGAGTTTTCATTGCCATTTTCGCTTATTGCAAATCAAAACGAGTGACTCAGTTCATAAAAACAAACTTTATTTCACGAGATCATCACACAATACAAGCACATGACATTATTACTGCAGTTATGATGACTGTTATGGATACTGATAGGAAAATGCCTATAATAATATTATAAATGTTATAAATAATGTTAAATGTGATTATGATAAATGTTACAAATATACCTATATGAAGGACACGCAAGGAAACAGCATTAACAAGGACTTTTCAGAAAATCAGACTATTCTTTGAGCCGGAACGATGTATTGGATGTGCTGCCCGTTGAGGGAGAAATCAGCTAACAGCAAAATCGCCGACGAGACCAGTTCAGATTCGGAAAACTGATATCGCAATTCAATGAAGACACACAGTTCTGATAATCTTGATGCAAAACACTCATTGATCCTCATCAAATTTTTTGATCTTCGTAGGAAAAATAATCTCCCTTTTCAACCCGAATTCAATTTCTAATAGTAAACGACATTCCCAAGCAGTCTTGAATTAAGCTTTTCCTTTTATGAAGCGCTTGTCGAACATGTCGAAACTTATTATTTTTCGACTTTTCTTTGTTTTACTCAACGATATGCACTGGACATCCAAGTTGAATTCCATCAATATTTGCTGTTGCTGATATTTTAGTTCCTACAGAACACTTGCCGTTAGGTTGTTGCTGCACGGATGATAACCAAATCCTTCCGCGTTATTCCCATGAAGAACCCACAAATAACGTTTCAATAACTGGGTATGGTATCGAAGACTGTTTTTAGCATTTCAAAATGATCACCGCCTTCATTGCGTCTCGACATTGCGCGCGACTGCACTTGATACTTTCTGAAGAAAAGAGTCAAGTTTTTTAAAAAAATGTTGCGTCGTATTTTTGAAGTCGCCCGTTAATGCAAACGTTTGATCGCTGTTTGGTCAAGGTATCCGAAATCATGATCATATAACACCTTGCACTTACACAATAGTTTTGTGGTCAGAAATTAGGAGTGAATACATTAAAGTCAATACGAGTCGTTAATGAGTACTTATTCCCTATGATTTTTTATGAAGAGGTCGAATTCCTGAGGCTTATTGCTATGAACATAAAAATCAGCAATAAAAATCATGAAATCAGTAATTTGAAGTCACTATGGTAACTTTCAGTTGTGGGATAATTTACGTGCATTCATTGCTGGAACCGAGAGCAAACGATAACATTCACTGAAATCTTAATTGATAACGTACGTCTTAAATATACGTCTAATCTTAAATAAACGTCAGCATCGATAACGTACGTCATTCTTTTAACATAGGACCCCGATAGCATAGGCTTTTTTGAGGGAAAATGGACTTCCTTGAGAGAAGGCGACAGAGTTCTGCAGAGTCGTTTCTTGCAAATGGACTCAAATTTTATTTTCAGGGCTTATTGTTGGGGAAAACCTCACGAGGAAGTCAACTTCATCCAGCAAGGATCACATTTCAAAAGGTCCCATACTCGCTAGAATATGGCAAATGGCAGTATTTACGTGCTAAGAACTGACCTTGCAACATGACGTCTCCAATAGACGATGATTGGTAGAGAAACAAAATACAACGGCATTATATCCGAATAAAGATACGGTATATTGTCGCGGGGTTTACTTATGTAGAAGCAAATAGATGCTAATGCAGTTACCAAAATGCATGTGGCATTCGTTGCGGCTAGAGGCAGCAGCCTCAACGCTGATTCGATATTCTGTTCAACCTAAACAATTTGAGTATGCTTATGAAGAAATTCCAGTCGCTCGTTACCAACGAACGCGCTTGGAAACACTTTATATCACCAGGACTGCATTACGGACAAATGAAAATCTCCGTTAAATGGCCGTTTCTTTGTTCAAAATTGTGGTTTAGTTGATAAAATGATCCTCAATATCGGTTGCAGCTTTTGCCAGTCTTTGAAATCTGACCAAACCTGATATTTATGTGAGAGTGTTGCCGCAATTCTTGCGGCACTTTTATTCCATTGAACACTCTGCGTATGAACAACAGTGAATATGACAATAACAATAAGTTCACCGAACGCGATTCCAGCGAATACCTAGATATGACAATGTCATTTGATTTGATTTATATACAGACCACTTCAATTAATGATCACTCCAGTGAGCGAGTTATATGTGCACAAACCAATTTTTTTCAGGACGACTTAAAGTTAAACTTCTTGAATAAAAGTTCATTTTGATGGAATCATACGCGACATTTTTGCAAAGAAAGTTTTTGCACTTTAATTTACGATAGAATTTTTCTTAACTGTAATGAATTTCAGGCTGAATGCATGCGAGATAAGAATTTCAGTGTATCCAATTAAAATCTGAATGAATCATACCACTAAGAAAATAAGTTTTGCCTCCGGGAAGATCAAATAAACAACAACCTGCACTATTCCAACCGATGTCTGAAATTTCATAAAGCGTCAGTAGTCATTTCGCTTTGGGATTCTCCAGCGAAAATTATTTTCTGTACTTATGAATCAGAATCAGATAATTGTTCGTTTTTGATTGCCTTGGTTCATATTGTTTCTGCAGTGGATAAATTAAGTTCTAAAAATATTTGTTTGAGGTGAGGCAACGGCGGCCGGCCTGCCAGATCATCAAAACAGGTAATGGAGCGCCCGAACGTAAGAACCACTGTTCTAAATGCTTGATCATTTGGCTACATTGTCAGCATGCTTGTTCGGATGAACGATAATCGTACGATAGTTTCAATCCTCCAATGACATTTATTAATCTAATAACAAAGAGTATATGAACCTTTCGGGATATCAATGACTTTTAGATATCTTATTTTGTTTTAGAACCAAATTAATTTATTTAAATAGTGCATTTATTAATTTCATTTTCTACTGAATCGTTTCATCAAATCATTCACATCAACAGTGAACTTTTCTTCTGTGCGATTATTGCCATTATCCATTTCTACTAGACTCTTTTATGACATAAATTATTTGGTGGGCATTACCATCTTAAATTTCATACGCATAGGTAGTTGTTTTTTTATGGAAATTGAATGGAAAGTCATCAGATTGAATACGTGGAAATATAACGTGACTACTTTCAAGATTGAATCGCATCCTTCCTCGTAAGAATTGAGAAATCATGATAGCAACTGGTAATTCAATGTAATTATTTAATATTTAATGTGATGTTTTAATGTGTAGTGTGTGTAATAACTCTACTAATATATTTAATGTGTTAATAAGCGCATTAAATATATTTAATGTGCTGAAAGGAAGCCCACTGCACAGTAAAAGCTGATTGATACGAGTTCTCATTAGCAATAATATGCAGCATTTCACAGTCATTTGATTGCAGTTTTTTTCTGGATTTAATTTGCATCATTTACGTTAAGTACAAATTCGAATAAAAAACAATCATTTGCCTGGCTTGCTGAAACATCACAGAGGACTGAAATGATAACATATCAAAAACAGCGTTGAGTGGTCTGTTGCCACTATTGAAGCTTATAGCATTCTTTACAGAAAATAGAAATTTCAGATGTGCCTTTTTTGGCTGCGTGCATTCACTAAAATCACATCAAACTGTTATTCTTGATTGACCATCGAAATAGTCATCAATACACTCACACTGATTAACGACAGAACGATGCCCAGTCCGCAGCTGGATTTTTCGTATTGTTCAGCTTTTACCGCTGAATAAATCTGTTCAATCGTGAGTGACAGCATAGTCATCATGCCGGTTGCGTTGCCAAATATATACCCAATGAACATACATACAAGGGCAGTGCGATCCGAATATAAACAAATCTGTATTCGTTTACTTCAAGTCACATGTTACTTCGCAGTTTAATTTGAGGTTACTATTAGGATACTGAACACCGTTTCCGATGCATCGTCAGTTCGAATTCGTCGCATTGTTCCCTGCTCATCAGAATTCGAAGCTGTTTCTAGGATCCAAAGATGGACATCATGAACCGTATTTTGAGTTTAACTTGAATCAGGACTTCGTCTGCATTTTTGAAAACGCATGCAACCTGAGATGAGAAATCAAAGGATTTCACTCAAAATGTTAGTTTCTCATGATCGATAAATCAATATCAGAGAAACTTTGTGAAAATCTAACATAATCGGCGATTGCTGTTTTCGCTATCCACGGTAGAACTGAATAACGAAGGATGGAAACGAACGCAAATGCAAACGAACATAATGCAGATATCGTTTTAACGAAGTAATGATACAGCAGAAGAATTTTCTCATTTTTGTGTTGACGGGTTTTGGCTAACTGAAATGTGCATTTAAATGGCCTGATGGTGGGCAGTTTGACGTACACAGTCTGTGGTTATTCAGTGAAATAGATCCAAGCAATAATACTGAGATTAATTTGGCGGATGATAAGAGGAATATTTTCACAACAAGTTCAGGAATTGATTTTCAAATGAATCGTGAACTTGGGTTTTGGTGTTCGAGTGATTTGAGCATCTGCGCAGATCATTTGCAAACAGAGGTGTTGGACGGTTATATTCAGATTCATCAATGATATTCTATCATAATTGTTGAAGTTTGAACGAGGTTTGCATAACTATAAACTTACTTGTCTTTTGAAATCCATTAAAATCAGTGGCACTCCTGAGCCAGATAATAACGCTCTAACATACAGAACAATAAAAAGAAAGGCATTTGAAGCAAACATCCTTCCAAGACAAGCCATATTTATGGAGAGTGTTCTGCTCTTGGTCACCGCGATGCAACTATAAATATAAATGTTGTACGGTGATTCAACAATATTTCACACTCAAATTGACAGGAATTTATATCTTCATTAACCGGTATCAAATACACCTTTCATTAACTAGCTGCCATGAAAATCCAAAGAGAACATGCTGATAATCACCGCTTCCACTGAGCCGGAAACTGCGAAACTGAAGGATTGCTGGTGACGATGAACCATTATAATGATTTCCGAGAACAAGTGAAAAATAATCGAGCAATGAAATTTTCAAATGAACATAAGTGAACTCATTGCAAGCAAGGCTATAAAACTGCCCATTACCGAGGGATATAACGACACGCTGAGATCATTCGATTTTCATTCCTCACTAATAAAACTCATACATATGCGACTGCAATGCAAATTATATGGATATGATCATAAAAGGAGAAATATTAACAGGTATTTGAAAGATGAATAGTTAATAATTTAAGGTGAACAGATCGATCGGTGTGAAGGAACTGATATGTTTTTGGTCAAAGCTGAGAGTACAGTAGGTTTCAATCAGGTAACCCCCATAGCATCACGAAAATAGCTATATCTCCTTGCGAAGGTAGAATTTAACGGCGAGTCTTCATTTTTAGAAAGCCGAGATTCTGCTCGTTCGAACAATGTACAAACATCACTATGTTACCGGGCAAACTTGAGAAGACGGTAGGCTTGAATGTATCAAACCTATATTTCTAAAGTAATGTATAACGTATATAGACCTATAGTGATCAAATGCATATCAATGAGCACCTCAGCGCTGGTTAAGATAGCTTTAATAAAATAGCTATAGCTCCTCAACTAAGCAAAATCGCCCAACAAAATATATATTTTTCTGAATGCAGAGATTCTGCTCGATCGACTGGTGTGAAGGAACTGATATGTTTTTGGTCAAAGCTGAGAGTACAGTAGGTTTATATCAGGTAACCCCCATAGCATCACGAAAATAGCTATATCTCCTTGCAAAGGTAGAATTTAACGGCGGGTCTTCATTTTTAGAAAGCCGAGATTCTGCTCGTTCGAACAATGTACAAACATCACTATGTTACCGGGCAAACTTGAGAAGACGGTAGGCTTGAATGTATCAAACCTATATTTCTAAAGTAATGTATAACGTATATAGACCTATAGTGATCAAATGCATATCAATGAGCACCTCAGTGCTGGTTAAGATAGCTTTAATAAAATAGCTATAGCTCCTCAACTAAGCAAAATCGCCCAACAAAATATATATTTTTCTGAATGCAGAGATTCTGCCCGATCGACTGGTGTGAAGGAACTGATATGTTTTTGGTCAAAGCTGAGAGTACAGTAGGCTTGAAAATGGTACCTTTAATGCATTAAAATAGTATCGAGAAAAGCTATGTCTCCTCAAGCACGTAGACTTGCTCAATAAGGTACATAATATTATGAATCCAGAGGTTCCGCTCCATCGAACGTTGGAAACAAATTGACGTTTTTCTGGGCAAACCTGAGAGTACCATAGGCTTCAACATGGCTCCCCTATTGCGTTGAGATAGTATCGAGAAAATAGCTATACCTCCTCATTAATACATGTAATCGCAATTATGGCTGGCGTACGTAGTTTTATGTGGTGTTGTACGGGGAGAGAAAAGTAAGTCGGGAACGGGAAGAGTCGGGGAGATTTCGGGAACGAGGAAAGTCCCCGAAAATGGCCTCTGCTCGAAATTGGTCAGGGATGAGGATTGGGATGGGGATTCGGGGACGGGGAGTTGCGGAAAATAGTTTTTGAAAAGTGGCAAAATATTAGCAAAATTTCTTTGACACAAATAAAAGTGAATACACGCTCTACTCCAGCAGTTTTCTACTACACTCACCTGTGCCGATATATTAGATGTCACAGTACAGCTCTCGAAATATTGTTAATCGTGGGAAGGAATTAACACACGGATTCATGAACTCATAATTTCGTTGAATTTTTTTGCTCTTGGTTCTCATTAGAAAATGTGATTATCTCCATTAGTCTTCACAGAAATACATCCAGATGAGCGTGACATAAACTAATGAAGAGCAGAATAAACAGTTGAATGTTCAATGAAATGCTACGCAAAAGTTCATCAAGCTGTTGTTGATCATGCCGTTCGTCTGACTTGCATCAACTTCCTTGACTATTCATCAGTTATAGGTGACAAACAACAAGGATGACTGCATATGAATGAACTGGAATGATTAAGGCTTGCTTCAAGATGGACGCACTATCAAAATTTGTACAAATTGATCTGCTTTATCAAATCCTGAGATCCCAGGATTTTTCAAAACTTAAATCCCGGTTTTATCGGCTTTCTTTAGCATTGAAGAGAACTCGCACAGTTCTCTTCAATGCAAAAGAGAGTTTGCATAGTTCTCTTTAGCATTGAAGAGAACTCGCACAGTTCTCATCTAATCAAAAGAGATCTAGCATAGTTCTCCTCAATGCAAAAGAGAGCTAGCATAGTTTTCTTCAATGCAAAAGAGAGCTTGCATAGTTCTCTTTAGCATTGAAGAGAACTCGCACAGTTCTCTTCTAATCAAAAGAGAGCTTGCATAGCTCATTTTTGAAACCATCTCAAATGAGCCACTAATTTCACTAAATTGTATCTACATTGGTCAGAGTCAACATGAAATTATGTTAATCGGGATTGTCGATTTCAAACTAACATTCTGCTCAACTTCGCCCAGCAACATGATGGTTTCTTAAGCGGCACCGAATTTTTTGAATCTATCCGACCTAGCTGAGTAATTTCACTGTACCGCCACAGGTTGAAGTGGACCGTGGTCATCAATTTTGTCTAGTAACATGTCATTTTTTGGATGTTATCACATGGAAGAGTATCTCAATTGTTTGAACTGTATGTGCTTTATCATAATCAAAACCGAACTGAATTTCAAGAATGTTGGAAAGTAATGCCAGAAATGATTGCGCATTCCATTCCAAAACATTCAACAACATCCACTTTAACACGTCATCTTGCTGTGCTTTTTTGCTTAAAAATCACGCGATGAACGGATTCAACGGCAACAGAGATCTGATAATAGCATAAAGCACTGTTTGATGTACGGTTTATACTCCTGATTCACTGAGCAGTTTCGAGAATATCTCCGTTTCATGGGTTGTCAAGAGACTCGTCGAAATCTAGCATGGAATTTCTTTTGCTGACAGTCTGAATGTGTCCCAGCATTACCATGCCTATGCTGAATCTCTTTTCTGGTACGAATACATTGCTAGTTAAAGTCAACGCAATGATCACAAGAATAGCATCAGTTATATTTGAGAAGATAGTCACAAGTCGTACGGCAATAATCATGGCTGCAATCATATTAATAATAATGAATTGATGAGTCATTTCATGGTTTTTAAGAGATTTGTACACAATAAATTTATATATATCTATATATACAACTGAATGCAATCAGATCAGAAAGAGTTATCTATTTTTGCTTAAGTCAATCACATGAACATGTGCTTTCGTATGACAAGTGACTGTTGCGCAATCGCCATGCATATACAACACATCGTTTACGATGAACATTGAGACGAATTTATTTAGCGCATGGCGAGTCATCTTCACGTTCATCGGTTTCCACATCGAATGCGTCCAATCGAATAGCCATAACTGACCAGTGCTCGTTGATGGATCATAAATATAGTGTAGTGCACATCCTCGATACAGCACTGCTCCAAAAAATGCACTGTTCTGGCCGATAGTCAATAGAGATGTATTGATGGAGCGTATTTGTGATGAAGGTGATTTGGGTGAGCGCGATTCACTGGATTCAACTGAAGATTACGCAGCGATTAGACTGGAGTGAGACATTTTAAAGCAAAAACTACGGGAGCAGTTTTCAAAATATCATCACAAAATGGAAAAAAAATAGGAATCTGCATTGCACATCGAGAATCAAACGCAAAAAGTGGTTTTGTTTCATAAAAGGAAGGAACTGAAATCAAGCCTGGCTTGAAATGTCGCTTGCTTTTAAAAATTCAATTCGAGTTAGGAGGGAGGAATTGTTTTTCCTACGCAGATCAAACAGTTTGGTGAGGATCAATGAGTGTTTTGGATCAACTTTTGGATCGACCACTAGAATTGTATGCCTCTTCATTCAAATGCGATATCAGTTTCCCGAACCTGAATTAGTCTCGTCGTTGTTGCTAATTGATTTCTTCTTCAATGGACAGCATATCTGATAAGTCGTTCCGGCTCGAAGAATAATCTGATTTTCTGCAAAGTCACTGTTGAATGTTATTTCCATACGTGTCCTTCACTTAGCTGTATTTGTAACTTTTATCATAATCACAATACTAATATTATTATGGGCATTTTCCTATGAGTATCCATAACAGTCGTCATAACTGCCTAATAATGTCGACTGCTTGTGTTGTGTGATGATTTCGTGAAATAAAGTTTATATATGTGAATTAGGCTATGGTGTTCATTTGCACCACGAAGAAAATAGCAATGAAAACCTCTGAACTTGTCTTATATTACAGAAATTCTTTTCGTACTTCTACCCTCCACTTCCAGCTTTCTTAACATGCATTTTCCAGTAGAAAAGTTTGGCGAATAACCTGTAATGAATGGCCTGAACCAGTGCCCATTGAGCTGCTCATCAAGTACCACGCGCGTTGTAATCATTCCATTACTTATGGATAAATTTATTCTCAATACATACACAAATGTTTTCGGTCTTATTCCACCAATTTGCCATGTTATTACTGCGTACGGGTGGTTATTTTCGTCTAAACATTTTGAAATTTTATGAATTTTAATTTTTTGGAAGATTATAGATCGTATCTGTGAGAAATTAGTCCTTAAGATTCATCAATTCAATTTGACTCGTCCTTTTAATGCAATTTATTTGCAGAAAGTGAAAATGTCAAATTTTTTCGATTGGTAATAATAACGATGCCATTTGCTATTATTGTTATCCTGCTCCTCGCCTCAAATATCATATTGTTCATTTCAATTGATATCCTATTTTCCCGACTACGTTGTAGCTCTTATGATCACCGATTTAGTGGCATGATATGTTATCGCATCATGAATAAATTATGCGATTCGAATCTGCTCAAATCCTTTCTTACTCACCCTTCACAATCAGTGCTTGTGTTAATTCAACGATTCGTTCAACGTAAACGAAATGCTCTTCGATTACTTTCATCGATTCTTTTTCATCTTTCATCATCACCAAATAAAACTTTTTGGTACGTTGTTCGAAAAGAAACACCAATATGAGATCGCTGTTGTCAATGCCAATGATACCCAACCATTTTATTGCACCTGAGATACTCTGAAACATTCGTTTCCAGTCAAGCAATATTTTTGCTATCCATATTCTTCATTCGTCCAAATTCAGTAGCATAAAGGGAATAACTTTTGAATTCGGAATAAATTTTTTGAATGTTTTCTAATAACGGCACACAATGTTGTGGGAACATGCAAAGACTTAACAAAAATAACATTCAGAGATCATGGCGAAAATAGAGAAAGCCCATGCTAAACACATGAATATTAGTCGTATGTGTATCGTTATCCGTTAAAAAGCCTTCACTGGATGAGAGGAAATGAATTTTTCGTGAATATGAGTCGAATCAAACAATCTTATGTTTGAATTTACAAACTGCTTGCTGCAAGCTTCAATGGATTCGTTTCCTTAGTGTGAAATTTGGATGCGGTGTATTTGAATACTTCATAGAAAAATGAAAATTCGGTCAGTGAAACAAACTTGCAATTGTTGTGAGAAGAAAGGTATATGCCGGAATTGATTTGAATTAATATCATCACTGATAACAAATTCCGATTTTCGCATATCGAAAACATAACTTTTCGCAACTCCATTATCCGATTGACTCACTGCGAACTGCCATGTCCCATTAACACCATTCCTCATTCGTGAACACATTTTTTCACAGAAGAAAAAAATGACGCTGAAATCAGAAAACGCTTCTTTAAAAAACATTTCACTGCAAGCCTTCTTCACCAATCGTCACGCATCATTCCGCCCGTAAGCATTTGATACAACTCGTATCACGTATCTTTCTGATATTCTGATCGCTTTTCGGTAGCATCGTAAACGAATCACGAGAAGTTTAAATTAAATTCGACTCGATATTCAATCGTGCAATCACATTTTCTCAGTAACTCCCATCGATAGCAAAGAAAACTTTTAGTGGAAATTGAATTTCTTTTGAGAATACTGATGTGCGATTGAGAACATTTCACTGATTGTGAGTTTGTTTACTTTGTTCATTTATAAGCAGTTATTCGATATCTTTGAAGTAATGATCATCGTCGATCAATTCTACTGATAACTTCTAAGAAAGCGTCGTATTTCTGTTACGGCGTAAGCTTCACAAGAATAAATGAATATAACTGATATAACAAATGAAAGATCCTAAAAACAAGAAAAGATATTGGGATGCTTGAACTAATTCAGAGAAACGGGATGAAAGTCGTTCATATTGCACAATTCTTAAGGTTTAACAGCCACGATTTCTTTATCACCTGGCAACTTCACCTGTTTGGAATGAATGTGCATCATTAAGTGACGCAGCCAATGAACACTGATAAGAATTATTATCAGTGATAAGAGATTGAAGGGATGCTTTTGGACGACATAACGACAGAATTGACGTCAATTTAAGATACGTTCCATGCATCAACAATGCTAAAAAAACGAATAGGTATGTAAAAATCGATGTTTTTTATAGGTAAGAGATTGTTTATTTAGGGAATATAAAGCAAAGTTGAATAGTTGTTAAAGAATCTGGTTTTTGTAAAATGAAGTTGAGAAAATTAAGAGGGATTCGCAGAGAACGTATTGTGGGTGAGTCTGAGGAAAAATCACAAACAAATCGTTTAAAAGGATAAATAAGGATTTCAAAAAAAAAACCAAAAGAAATCAAATTCAATGGTGGCAAATAATCGAATAAAGGAGAGGAATTCGTGTTCATTTCGGATCTCTGCTTTGAACTGGAATTCTCGAAACGTCGGAATTTTACATGAAACGGAATTTCGTTTTGTTGCCTCCTTTTCACTCGCACCAGCACAATCCGCATTGATATTGTTTTGTTTACCAATATTTATGATACTATCATTTCATGATAAATAAGAATCAAAAAAGCATCCAACTTCAAGACCAACGTATTTTTTCGAGATAATGAAAAAAACACTGATTGTAAGTGACTAAAAGAGATGAAAATTTAGCAAAGGATTCCAACGCTTTTCAATGAATGCTACTGCAAAAATTGCGTGGACAATGGACGGTAGTGTGCGGTATTGAGGACGATGCAAAATTGGTGTTGAAAATGGAGTTAATAATGAAAATTCTTCAAATTCATCACTGAATGATTTGCGAATTCATCACTGAATTGCGATCATTTTCAGCAAGGACATTGCTGAAAGGAATTGTTCGTTTGCTTGCTCGTTGGAGGGTTATACTGTTTGATATTATGAAGTATTAACGATAAATGCACTCATTTTGAACTTGTTTTGATTCGTTTTCCCCAAAAAAAAGAAAAGAAGTTGACTGATCATTTCCATTGTTATTCACTTCGTTTACGAACAACCGCTCCGAATTATCGTCGACGAGAAACCATAAAATCGAATAACAATTGAGAAATGCTTTGAGAAATTTGAATGCATCAACAGAGACTCAACAGAAATGTAATACCACTTTTGTTGAAAGTTTTGCATTTCAATCTCTTCCTGCAATCAACTACGCAATAAACTCTTTGAAGGAAACTTTAATTATGAACATTGACTCCAGCAATTGATCAATCAAGAAGCAATGAACACTCTGACATTTAATTCCAATACATCTAACAATCGAAACGATTCATGATGATACTGCATAACATCAGTTCAACTGGTCATAGTTTCCTGACGGATGAACTTATTCGGATTATCGATTTGTTAACACTATTCGGAAATAACACTGAAAAATTATCGAACAAAATAAGATTAAGCACTGAAAAGTGCATAAGTATAAGCGAAACAAATGGAATCGTAATCTCACGAGCATGTTATCTGCAATAGCACATTCACTATTGCTGCTAGCGATGGTGCATTCGCATTAGTGCGTAAACATCAGCGAAGAAAATTCCATCGTTTGATAGAGCGTATCTCATACGTAAATGGTGAACTCGTAAATCAGTCTGTTAAAAGCTCTTTTTGTTTGCTTGCCTAATGCATTCACATTTAAATTGTTTATAAATCGCCTCGCAACAAATGGAAAAGCATTTACAAGTGATATTTTCTTATCAATAGAGTTATCAAGTGACTGACAGCTTCCGTGAGCATTCATTAAAAATAACATTCAGAAAACATCTTTCTTTCCGAGAATTCTGATGAGCTATTACTCGTGCAGATTAATTCAACAGATAACTATGTCCATGCTAAATGTAGTTACTCTTGTCACGGTTACTCGTGCAGATCAGTTCAACAAATAACTGTATTCCATCTAGTCCAACAGATGACTTGTCAGCATTTTATTATAACGAGAATTCGAAAATTTTCGTGTTTCTTGATAATGCTGATGATGGAAGGTGTTAATAATTCGATGATCATTTCGAATAATTCTTCAACTGCGGTTTTTTTTAACCCATCTTTCATTTAATCCACGTAGGCGTCGCTCGTAATTATTTTTTCTTCTGAAACTTCTATATTGTTGTCTGCGTGAACGATTCCCACCGTTTTTAGAATTAATTTTTGCACATTGTTTCTCCATTTTCTCCATTCGGGATAATATGACTTTATTTGATAACGAACAATAAGAAAGGCAAAGAAAATTTGCGATAAAATCATGTGTTGAATGGATTTATAGCATGAGAAGAATATTAATGGCGTTGCTTATCATTTGGTGTTGTCGTGAGAGATGTTATGCATTCATTTACTTCTCTAACACGCTCTGAAATCTGGCTTTTTATGTTATGACGCGAAAAGACTGAACGATAAGGGTGCAACGCGAACGAAAAAACAGTTTGTCTCGGGCTGGGATTGAACCACGGGCTGACCAGTAGAGCGCTAAAAGCACTGCCACCACACCAATGGAGCACTTTTTCCACTATGAAAAGTTTCTCCTACATAAATGTTAGATTGATAAAAATTGTTAAACTTCTCCCCTCCTCCCCTTTTCCAAATTTTCAATAAGCATGTAAAAACATGCTTATTTCGCAAGTAAGAAAGCAAATTTTTTGAAAATTTTTTACTTAACCCATTCCCCACCTCATTTACCACTCTCTCAGCCCAGTAAGCACTCGTTATACTGTCTCCCCGTCCCGAAATCCACAGATTTCCTCCAATCCAAGCCAAATCCCACCATATCCCTCCCCGAGTTGAATGACTTCAAATGAACTCAATTTCACCCTCCAGCGACAGCTCTGTGGTTCAACATTACCAGGGAATGGTTCTTCACAACCAATCCACTCCTGCGAATCCCAATGGATTAGGTCATGGATAATGGACTGAACTGAAAGCTAGGGAAATTGACCGTAGAAGACGGCCATCAAGGCCGAATCGCCCTTATGACCGACCATGCGACTTCTTGTCCTTATCTTAATATCGCCCTTATGCTATCCCTCATCTCTGACTGCTTGTGGCAATCTAGTATCGCATACATAATGCCATTTGCATACGACTAGCTCCGCCTCATTTGCATATTTCTAATAATTCACAACGTATGGTCTATTCATTTTATAGATCATATTTTTATGATATTTTACTCACATAATGCGATTTCCGCGGATTTTTCAATTTCTTATAATCGATTGTATTAATCCTCTCTGAGCAATCATACTTTTTGATTGCGATGAGTGTTTTCGGTTGATATATCCCCCTAATGTATCGTACATCGTAGTACTTTTTAGTGGGCATTCTAGGCTTTTACCGATACTTCTTTAGTAATAATCCATGGTTAGCTGCCATTTTTTTGAAATCACACGGTCACTTACAAGTAAATCGTATGTAGACTTACAAGTAAAAATAACATTACATGAATACAGCTATAAGAGTAATGTAACAGTTGTAATTGTAGCAGTGGTAACAATTACAACGGTTATAATCATACAATTGATAACGTAAAGTAATTACAATTGCACGGAATCAATACATTAAAAATTATTTTGCTTAAGACATAACAAAGGTTATGATCAAATCATTCCTAAGTTTAATATTCATATCATTATTTTTTATTTTATTTTATTTATTTTTCTTTTTGTTTTTTTATTTTTTTCTTTTTGTTTTTTATTTTTTGTTTTATTTTTCTTTTTGGTTTTTCTTTTATTTTTTTGTTTTTATTTTTATTTTACTTTTTGTTTTTTTATTTTTGTTTTTATTTTTTTATTCTTTTAATCCTTTTATTTTTTAATGTTTTTTGTTTTTATATTTTTAAAGTACTTTTTACTATCTTATTGTTCAGTTGACTTTTGTCCTTTTCATTGTTTCTGAGACGACTTGCGGTTGGACGTGGTCCGTCTTGAAAATCCTTGAGCATTGTTGTCAACAGGCTGTCCCTACCACTGACTTCACCCGATAGTTTTTGAGCATTTGATAGAATTGTGAAATAATAACTTCGTAGCCATATTATAGTATGCTACGGATTAATTATGCCCCCATTTGAGGAGCTGGTATGCTTATCGCCAGAAGACTCGTCTTCAATGATGGAGGTTGATTTGGGGTGCCCAGAAATATTCACATTTAGCAATAATTGGTTTCTGGGCAGTTATGGTCACTGAGCGAACAGTGAATTAAGAAATTTCCCCAAATATTTCGGTGTAATCACGGCTGTGACTTCAAAATATTACGATTGTGAAATAATAACTTCGTAGCCATATTATAGTGTGCTACGGATTAATTATACCTCCATTTGAGGAGCTGGCATGCTTATCGCCAAAAGACTCCTCTTCAATCTTGGAGGTTGATTTGGGGTGCCCAGAAATAATCACATTTAGCAATAATTAGTTTTTGGGCAATGTTGTCACTGAGCAAACAGTGAATTAAGAAATTTCCCCAAATATTTCGCAGTAATCACGGCTGTGACTTTAAGGAATAGCAGCCGTATCTGAATTTGCCATCCATGTCAGGTGGTAGTGTCAGCCTTCAATAATAGATAGCGTTGAATAGGCTTCAATAATATGTAGCGTCTCCTTTGTCGATTGTTGTCGTCGGATTTTTTGATTGATATCTGGTCCAGTATCATTTCTACTCAAAATTTCATTACAAGTAATGCACACACATCAAAGCAACTGAATGTAAAACAGACATGAATATAATTATGATGTTTGGTACTCTTCTCAGGTATCAAACATGACACCTCAGAAGAGTTCAAGGAAAGGTGGAGGAAGACAACATTTCACTGAAGAAAAGTCAAGAGAAACAATTATAATGAAAAAGCAAAATCCAAACATTCTTGAGGAGCAAGACGCATTATATCATACAATAACATGGTAAAATACAATGTGAAAACATTTTGAAACAATTTCAAAATATCTTCACAATACAGAGTTACCATTAATTATCACAATAACAATCAGTCATGTATAATTTTTCCAGTCAGACACAGAAAACTAATGAGATTCACTATTATAGCACATATAAAATGGCAGCTAACTAATGAATTTGATCATTTTTAATTAATTGAAATTACCTAGCTATGTCTATAAATTTTATTTAAAATGTTTTTGTGTCAATCTCCAAATTAATTTTGCAAATGGTGCTTATGTATGCGATTTGATGAATTTTCCCATTATTCAATATTTCTTTCGTTTTTTATTTATCCTTCTTATTAGTGTTAGTATCATTTGCATTCTTACTAGGAATGAATTGCAGTACATCCTTTCATACCCGACCAGTGGCGTAACCCGGATTTTTTTAGAGGGGGGAGGGCGCAAAATGGTCTGGTACAAAGGATAGCTGAACTTTGAGTTTATTTTTCAGGATGGATGGAAAAGAGCACCCCACTCTCCTCTCATCTCTCCCCTCCCCCCCCATCTCTTTGGGTACGCCACTGTATCTGATCCCCTTGGCTCTTCATTTTCGATTCATTATTCTTTTGTTCACATCTACCAATTATCTATTAATCCATGTTTCTCATCCTTCGTCATCTCCTTTTCTTAATGAAGCTATTTTTATATCATCCCTGGAAGGAGTCTGCTACCCTTCTCGTAATATAAATTCTCTTTTGGTTATCATCTAAATATTCCCTTATCCTGAGAGGTTATGAGGGCCTGCGTCTCGATATTCCGCAATGAATAATCAACTGATCTCTTCCTCTATCTGCTTACAAATTGATCTTGTTTGCTGATTTGCTGTTATCGAGACGCAGACCCCCATAACCTCTTTCAGAGGTAAGGGGGTCTGCGTCTCGAAAATCCGAAATGAATGATTAATTGATCTCTTTTTCTGTCTGCTGACCAATTGGTCTTATTTGCTGATTTGTTTTCATTGAGACGCAGACCCTCATAACCTCTGAAAGAGGTTCGGATATGAAAGGATGTACTGCATTTTTGTCATAAGGGCGGTTCGTAACGTGATGACAGCCTAATACGGTCAACTCTCCTATCGTTTAGTTCAGTCCATTACCCATGAGCGAATCCACTGATATCCACGGCAGCGGATTGGCCGGGAAGAATTCTTCCCCACTAATGGTCTCCACCGAGAGTCCCCGAGGCAGGATGAAATATCACTCACTCCAACTCATTCAATGCCGCGAGAAGTTCAACAGTGGACTTCGAGCTTCGAATGGGATGAAATCTGTGAATTCGTGGGACAGAAGTGGCGCATATAACGGGTAACTTCCAGAGATGGAAGGTGGAAGCGATAGTAGGAAAATAGATTAAGTAAATCTCACCTAAATCTTAGGATATAAAAAAGGGAAATTTTGACAACAACCTTTGTTTAGTGAAGTGACCGGTTGACTGCGAAGCGCTCGTCCCGTTTGCATATTCGAGTCGCCTTTCCATCTTCTTCCGTTGAACGTCTTTCGTACCTCTGAAATTCTAGAATTAGGCTTGATTTTATGGAGTAATCAGTTGAATATCGGATACGCTTTCATCGGAAGATACGCATTAGTTTATCATTTTTCTGAATCGCTTAGAGATATTTCGTGCACATTATCCTATTTCTCAGTTAGTTCCGTGATTTACTCAGAAAGTGATGGAAATGGCGAATAAAGAAGTTTACGGAGAAGCTTATGGAAAATGATGAATGGCGAATAAAATCTATTTGAGCATGAGAAACGAAAATAGGCATCTGAATTCTGATAGAAGACGCACGAAACCGCACGCGACGCATATGAATTCCGAAAGTCATTATCCTATTGTACACATTGTCAAACATTCGAGAGTGCGAGATAGCGTATGAAGTTGAGAGAGTTTTGTTTAGCCATATTTATCATTTATTGTAAAATGTAATTTGGTCGATGTAGTGACAGTGATTGAAAGGTGAAGTTAATCAGTTGATGTTTGAATGAAATGTTTACTTTGATTTGTGATTCAGTTGAGAAATAGTATGGTTATTGTGATTATATTGAGTTGTATTGTTATTATGATAGAGTGCTAATATTGTTTTGTTTTGAAGTGCTTCTTGTGCATTTCCGATGGTTATGATTCATTGTGATACATTCATATTAGTGAGAGAAATTTCGTGCCATTACTGGTCAACAATGGATTGTGGTTGGCAGTGCTGAACGATTATGCAAGTTGTCCATAGGCAGTACAAAGTGTTCACGCTTTAACTGCATTTATTTGACAGAATTAATCAGATATAAAACTATTAAAAACTAGCTGAAAAATCATGAACATAAATATATTCTAGGAAACAAATCCTTCGATATTGATGAAAGGTGAACATAATGATAACAAAAAACGTAATCGTATCAATAACCACCTAACAACAATAACAATGTTCGTACCAGTAAGTCAACCGAACTCATCCAATGAATAACGTCATTCACAAACAGCAACTGCGAAGTACATATAATCGAGGTATTCCGATAGAGCGAAATCAGATTCACTGGAAGACGATCTCACGAATCTAATATAACATGCCAAATCATCAATACAGACAAAACAAGAAGCATGTTCAATGAGTTATTATCAATCATCAACGTCCAAGAAACTTACACAACCGTTTCAAAAGCATTAAAAAGTCAATACATAAAAGACTTTGTATGCGCACCTTAAGACATACTGAAATGACATACTGCGCAGACATGACATACTGAAATCTGCTCTCGATATCATAACCCATTACCGCACCACATTTGTGTTGATCACTGAGGTCAACAAAATGACAGACGATACAATGAGTAATGTTCAACCGCAGCAATGAACTGCGTCCAAATGAAAGACAACTATTTCTGTATCATTTCTCTAAGCATCAATATAGTTACCAAGAAAATATTCTACGTTATCACTTCAACTCGAGCTACATTGAGCAGTCAGTTTAAACGCGAGCAAGTGCTTCTTCTTACATTTTCATTCACCATTTATTCCATTAATTGCTTCGAGAAGAATATCAACTAATGATCTTTTTTTCCTCATACTCTCTCCGTTTTCGATCGCAGTCATCGAACTTTTTCACATCAGTCACTGTTGCTTTCATAGTTTTCCATTCCTTTATGCCATCCACGAGGATATCATTCAAATCAAGTGAATCCAAATACGCCATCTAAAATAATATTATCTTTTACCAATGAAACATAAATTCCATCCAGAAATTTCACTCTCCCCAAAAAAATTGCCAACAATAAAGGATTCAGCGACGAATGTGAAGCTGTACCATTTTTCTGGATAAAATGAAAGTGCAAAAATAAAATTACCGTTGAACGAATGTACAGGATCACTCTATTCACATAAATCGGATCATAACTTCTCTGCAAATACAGACATCGCCAAATAGCACCTGCCAGCACGGTATCGTCCGAGAGATATCCCTGAATAACCATTAATATTAACTGACTGATGTTTCCCTTACTCAGCGAATCATGTTTAATAACAATGAAAAAAGAGTAGTCAGAGTGTCACTAACTTCGTCATATTCAAGCAATGTTTGCAGATGTAATCCATGCATATGTTTCATATCGCCGTAGGATGTTAGCGACTGTTTTATTTCCTTCTGAAAGTATTCATCACCGTTGTTTTTGTCACAAAATTTCATTCGTTGAATGTTAAACGATAGACTATGGCAAGCAACTACTTGATATTTGAAACAGTCAGAACAATTTCGACGCGATGAGATGTGACCGAAAACGCTTTAGCTTGAAATCTCCATTTACGTTATTGTGTCATTGGTTGATAAAAACTCTGGCAAACAAGAGCCACTCACTCCAATCACTTCTAATCTTTTATCAACGTCCATCCACATCACCGCAAGAAGACTTCGCTGCAGCCGTATATACGAATGCACCTCCAGCGAGACGTGCAATCGCATCAGCACCATCCTTCAACGTTACAAACGTTCATTCGCATTTGCTACATTCTTGTGGCTATTTCCAGCGTTCATAGTAATCATTTGACGATTCATTCCTTCGAATCAGATTTCGCCTGATCAATGTTCCCAGAAAAACGATGACTTCAAAAAAATCACGCCAGTTTCTTTCAAAAAAAAATTTTCTTGACTTTCAAATCTTTCTGATACAACCACCCATCACATATACTCAATGTAATCATTCCTCCGCATATGCCTTAATTGTGAACTCATTGCTGAGTTTAATACGTAGTGGAACTCACCAAATGTGCATGATTGTCAACTTAAACCACGTTGACGCATAATCAGGTAGACCAAATGCTGAAATATCACAATGATTTTTCTATACGGATGCATTCTATCGAATTCTTTCACAGGAAAAATGAAAACTTGAATATTACGAACTCCAATGAAAATTTGACTTTTTCAATGCAAAACATGTTTGATATTCCGAAAACTAATTGTAAGCTGAACCAACTGACGAACCTTCACATAATTTTATGTAAGGATAGTTATTGGCACAATCGTAATACAACTGAGCTGCTGCTCGATCCAGGAGCTGTAAGAAAACACTGATCCTGAGGGATCGATGATACTGTTTCTGAGCGATTACGGAGACGAACCAAAGAATAATCAATGCAAATCGACATGAGATCCAACAGTTTACGGGTGATGACAAAAGAGTCATCCCTCTCAAAAATACCTCCATTTTATATTCTCATTATTATTACCATCATTATGATCGTGTTGCTATTTAATCATCTCAACAAAATCATACTGCCCGCGCTATTATTGGTACGCTCAATTTGATTTCGTTCAGTTGAATCTATTGATAAGAACAAACCACTTTGAGATCGGCATCAAGAGAATTATCACGAATGAACCTCGACTTGAGGACAATGATCATTCGCTGTATGAACTTTGGGAGACGACTTGGAGCTTGCGAAAGAATCGACTCAACTCGATCGTCGACCATTTCCAAATGATTCGGTGATGATGAACACTCTAACTGCAGAATGACTGATTCAACTCTCATAAGACGCAAATAGGAAGATATATAGCAAACTTTAATCCTTCGACTAGAATTAAAAATTCATCCAAATTAAATTAAAAATTCTACTCTCTCCATGGGTAAATTAAAAATTGTTGATGCTCTTGATGCTCCCCACTCACGTTTCAATCCTCTCGAAATGTACCTATTCCAATAGGAACTCAACAACAAGAAACCAGTCACTTAATTTACCAAAGAATTCTTATAGTTAGTCTGAAATAATATTCTGACAGAATGAAGTGGAACTCATTACCGACGATGTGCTAAACACATTTTTCTTCGTAGAAATAGTTGGAATAGTAGATGTGAGCCTGGAGGAATATCGTTTCAAATAGATATTCGACGATAAAACCCCTCCGACAAATCCATATTTTCTACCGATCAACCTTGCGATTGATAAGGATAAAGATTTTGAAATCATTAACACTTTGAAATCGCTTCCCACACCTGAACTCAACCAAAGCATTAGCACAAATCAATGGTGCCAGTTCCTTCCAAGAGCGACGAGGTAATCCTGTTCGTACCAACAGCACAACAAACTAGTTATCACACAAATCTCACTCCAAATCAGTCCCTTCCAATACCACAGTCAACTAATACGTAGCCAAAAGTCATTGTCACGTTCACAAATTCGGCGCATCGTGACATCTTGTCATACACTTTGTATTATTACTGTTGCTGGATTTGAAGTTATAAAAACTGTTTCAACAACACTTCCACAATGCTACGGAATCCCTTCCATGATCAAGTGGATGTACACTTCCTCTCGTACTCATCATCACCTTTAAGGTAAGTTTAAGTATTCGATGATTCAGTCGTTTTTCGAATACTCTGAATGAAGTAAACTGATCGGAATAGCAACCTACAGTGACAAAACAACAATAAATCGTGTATATGTGCAGTTTTATTGAGTGAGGGTATACCAATAAATGACAATACTCAAATTACAGATTATATTTAAGGTACATGATAGAATGCGAGATAGACACAAAAAATATCACTTCCAAGTTTAATAAGCACGGAAATATTCGTTGTCTATCAAAAATCAGTTATGAATACGACACTGATTATGTCAATAAAACACATCAGATTACTGATTGATTAGTATGCTTATATAAATATAATTTATACGGATAGATGAAATTCACAAATAAAATAGAGCCAAGATGGGAATGTCAAGAAACTGATTATACAGTACTAACAGTCAAGTTACTATTCACAAGAACGAAGTGCGAACCGATGTTATTCATCTTACTGAAAAGAAAATGTAAATGGATTAATACATTTGAACGAAACAATATACGCCATATTGTATAACTACTATTGTCAGTGCAATAAAGACTGCACACTGATTCGCCCCCATGAACGCTCACCTACTCAATGAGCCACACTCTTCCTCTGAGGATCACCACCCTGAAACGTTCAAAATGACTGATGCAAGTTTATCACAGCCACAGCAGCAAACATAAATAATATTCACGCCTCAATTCCAATCCATGGTAAACTAAAATCCAAACGCGCATTACTCACGTCAAGATTGAATCTTGAATAATGATAACCGAAATGAAAACGACGCCATTAGTGGTGGAGCTAATGAACGGAACTAAATTTATTTTGTTATCTTGATGATAATAATAAAGACAAAGTAACGAACTATAAGAAAATTAACAAAATCAATAAGACCAGTTCAAACATTGAATCACACCTTGAACAAATCAACACCAGTCATACCAGCTACCATTTGTGGTACACGCTCCATTATATCCAAAATCTAAAATTCAATGTCAAATTGATCTCCATCGATCCATGCGCACAACAGAAAGTGAATATTTGACTCAACGAATGCGATTCACTTCAACTTCAGAACAAAACAAATGCAACCGACACATAAACTTACCTCTTGCGTAACTCTCGCCGCACCCACATCCCCTCCACCTGTCGATATCATCTTCATATCCTCAACTCCGTCATACAACGACGATCCCACTTTCTCGGCCAACTGAAACTTCTCCCAATTCAAACATCCTCTTATCGGCAACGAGCGAATGTCCCATTGATCAAATGAAATCAATCAATGCTCTCAAAACAGATCAACTGCAATCCATCCGAAAATCAGCTGACTGGCAATGAATCCTTCACCAGTCTGAGTCCGCTATTTTGCTGGAAACTAGAACTGAACCAAGGAACGAAATGAGACTCGATAGCTAGAACGGTTCCGAATTTTACCCACATGATATTATATGATAATACCATCAATTTCATCGAGCCTACCCCAGTTAATGATCTGAAGATAGTTTTGCGAGTGGCTCGAATCTTAGCCGCTTCCACAATAAACACTGATTAAAGCATGCAGTACGTTACTCCACATAAACTCTATAAGGGATTCTATTGGTGTTCATGAATACAAACCTTTGGGAGCATATCGAGAGTGATCTCAACCAGAGCAGCCTCTTTGAACTCTTTGTAGGCTTCAGCTTTCTTCTGCAATTGAACGGCATCCGCCTTGGCCTTCATCGTGATCGCATACGCCTCTGCTTCACCACGCACCTGAACATACAAATCAATCAGCAAACGAAAATAAAAATTTAAGAAAATAAATCAAAACCCATCCACACGCTTGAACATCTTCCAATTGAGAATTTATAAGGCGGACACAATTCCATGATCACTCGAAATGTTGTTGAATCCAAATCGATAAAAGTCCGAAATTTCCTAAACCGTTTCAGATTTTGCGTTCGCTTCCGCATCCAGAATGATTCGTTGTTTTTCAGCTTTGGCCAATCTTTCCAAACGATACTTCTCGGCTTCAGCCGGACGTTTTACTTTTGCGTCGAGTTCGCGTTCTTTACGTGTTATCTCCTGAATTAAATCATCCACTCTATCAGTTCACACTACTCAATGCCTAATAATGAACCGAAAGAAAACTTTTGACCAAAAATCGGTCCATCTTTTTTCCTACTAATAAGCAGTATATTTCAAAACGTCGAACCTGTTCGGCCACATCAATTTGCGCTGTTCTCTCGATAATTTTCACTTCCATCTCCTCTTCTTTAAGTGCTTGATTCGTTTTAGCTGCCTTAATTTGATCCACTCATGTAACATCACCCGAAAATGCGATATTCAAATAGCACACAAACCACTTTTCTTGATGACAAATTCCTGTTTGAGGACAAGCACTCTCCGAACAAAACAGCAGCATTATTGTACCGTTTTATGATGGAATCATAATCATTGGTGAGAATATTAACAATCACGGTAACAGTAAATATCTCCAATAGGGCTAGAGACAAACCTGTAGTTGATAGGCAAAATCAGCCTTAGCTTTATTGATATTAACATCCAAATCGAAACCAGCTTGTTTCAGCTCATAGTCTCGTTTCGCCTTCGCTATCTCAATATCATTTCGATATTTCTCAATTTGACGCTCCTCTTCTGCTAACGATTCCTAAACAGTCGAATCTTTCATCACACCACAACAAATCAACAACAAAGCAATACCCATTTGAGACTGATCATTTTTTTTCATCATGTTAAACTGATGTTAAACTGA
The DNA here is from genome assembly GCA_035041965.1 of Anisakis pegreffii. Lineage (NCBI taxonomy): Eukaryota > Metazoa > Nematoda > Chromadorea > Rhabditida > Anisakidae > Anisakis > Anisakis pegreffii. The sequence continues at coordinate 171,728 of JAPYMA010000179.1, read as the reverse complement.
AACTGATGAAACCATCTGATGAAACGAGATCAATCAATGAAACGGAATGGAATGATTGCAGTAATCATTAATAGAAAAACCTTACAAAGTGTACGATAATTTGATAAATACAAAAATATAGTGAATGATTCATAACAATCTGATCGAAAAGACTGATCAACGAGAACGGATTAACAATAATTTGAGAAACCTTTATAATTCGATCACGTCTTGCCATTGCTTCACCAATACGCGCATCACGTTTCACTTCAGCTGTTCGTTTCATTCCCAGTGCTTTCAGATAACCCTTGAAATCACGCCATTTGCATAAAATCGATCATTACAAACCATCATTCAAAAGAAAAATTTATCTGTTAAATGGAACATATTTAATTCGGGCTCGGATTCAAAACATGATAACATAATGGAAAAATCAGTGACGGGTGAATTCAACTTGAATAAACTAACATTGTCATCGCTTATATCTTTGATTGTATACGAAACAACTGTGATACCCATATTGACGAGGTCACATTTCGCAACTGAGAATACCTTCTCGCTGAATTTCTTACGATCTTGATAGATCTCCTTCAATTTGATTACATAAGTATTCTGAATTAATGCACTATTTCAATGAACACTTCCACCGATCCTCAGCTGAATACTGCAACACTGGTAACGTATTTGATCACCTCACAAAAACGAATGCTTACCTCAACGGTCATCAGACCCATAATGGCTCGTTGATGTCCTTCGAGCGTTTCGAGCGCAATCTCAAATCAATTACCTCATTCACTGGTACTCTTTAAGTCTGTTACAAATAGGGATTCGGGAGGAATGAAGAGACATTATGTTTTAGCAATTATCATCTGATAATAATGTCGCCTATAATAACTGAAAATTATAGATTCAATGCGGGATTGAAATGATGAAAATAGTACTTGTCGAATCTCCTCTTCGCTTTTGCCCAAGAAAAGTTGACATGCGGTCGCTAAGGTCTCCTTTTTACGTGATTCAACTTTGACCTTAGAAATTTAAATTTCGTTCACGCCGGTTCACAGATGAAATAGAAAATGTTGAGTTCGACGAATCGTCAAATTCAAAACGAAACAAAAATACTACTTCAGCGGGAAGGAATGTGTTCATATTGATAGAATTATGTGCAATCGCCTCGAAGAAATCAGCAAAAGGGATGGAAAAACAAATGAATAACCTGTGCAATACCAGTAACCGATACTGGAACACCTTTTTGAGTGTAGACACGTGGGCTATGCACCTCCAGAGTGATCGTATTCAACGACATACGCTGTACCATTTGTATATGGGGCAGCACCAATGCACGACCACCAACCACATACATCGGCGAGTCATGGAACATTCCTGAAATCAAATTTTCACTATCGATACTCATTCAATTCATCTTCAGAATACTACTTGAGCTGCTCAAAATTCAGTGAAGAGAAACTTAAAGAACCATTTTGATGAATTTCAATGATCAAATGAAACTGAACTTCGACACTCGAATTAACCCTCACGGAATGTGTCCCATAAACTTTCTTAATTTTCAGAAAACAATACTAAACAATGAACTATCCGTACAGCAATAATGTGTCCGAGCACAGTTTAAAAACCATTCAACCGAGTAAAATCTAATTCCGAAGGCGAATTGAGTGAATAATTGTGGAATGAACAAACCTGAAACAACCATCGCTTCGTTAGGTCCACACGTACGAAACACCATCTTGGGATATTCACAGCCACAAACACCACAAGATTATGCTGGAAAAACAATGATGGCAATAATTGGCTTTTAGATGATTGACCTCTCGCAGAATTATTTGATGAATTCAGTCAATTCGATGAACTGCATCTGAAAACGACGACACTGAAAATCCTAACAAGCACCATCGACAATCCAAAACCGAAAGGTTACTTATGGTTCATTCGGAAAAGTCATCGAACCGTATTCATTTCACAATCAGCAAAAATCACGGGAATCTTAAAAAGTTAACAAAACTCGCTGTGAATATTATATCTGATCTATCTTGCTCTACAGTCCTTCTGAAACCACTCCAAATAACTTTCTCGCAGAAAGATAGTCCTTACCAGAGAATATGGATCTTCGATGTTATTAGCAAATCTATATCCGGATTTGCTTTCACCAATAATGCAAAAGGAAGAGACGCCACGGAATGACGGTAACGCCTCCATACGCCTGTTCGCTTGAGCAGTGATTAGCATAGCTTTTTGAGGCAATCGTAGACGGCTTCAAGATTACGGTACATCTGAGTTGACCAATGAAATCGTCAGCAAAAGTGGGCGGATTACGGTATGGCTTGGCAATGTACCGTATCTGCACTCACAATGAAACAGACCCAATAAAACACATTTTTGTACGCTTCCCGGCCAAAAATCATTGCTGGGCGTAAGAAACTGTCTATATAAGCCAACTTTCAGGTGTGTTGTCGGGGAGTAACACTTTTTTCATTTGTTTTAGCAAGGTTTTCATTCTTTTCCTTGTTGTTACAGTCGCTCTCATAGCTTTTATCACCAAAAGTGTTCTCTTTTGCTAATTTCTCATTCATTTCACGCAACAATCAAAGTCAAATTCTCATTCTATTAAACACAACTCTATAATTGGTCACTTGACTGTCGAACGTTGTTCAGCAATTCAATTCAATTGTTGTGTTGTTGATTTCGGCTGTCAACACTCGTCAATGTATCCAGCAAATAGTATATAATACAGAATGAGAATTTGATTCGAACTGTGAAGTGAAATGAGACGAAGTGAATGATAAAAACTCATCAATAGAACGATATTCGCATGTGATAGCTATGAGAGCGAATACAACACGTCTGAAAAGAATGAGAATCCATGCAAAACAGTTTGAAGTGAGCGTGTCATAGACAATAGCTTTTCATGCAATCATAATCGATTGCAATACTGAACAGTGGTCAAAGAGAAGGCCCAATGATGTCAATTAGCATCATGCACGTGCTAGCAAGATTGAACTAACGGTCGTCTGAACATTACATATGGGATTTCCATATTTAATAGGGGGGGGGGGAGTAACGGCGGCCTGCCAATCATTAAAATGGGTAATGGAGCACACAAACGGGAAAACGACTGTTCTAAAGAGATTATGCTTTGCCGAAGAGTGACCGTCGGAATTCCGACGGTCAAATTCCAACTTAGCAGTTTGGAAGGTCGGTCCAAATTCCGACTATAGGAAATTCAAAAGTCAAGTCGGTCGGATTCCGACCGAACCGTTCCGACAGTCGGTCGCAATTCAGACTGTCGGAATGATGAAATTTTGTGTCGTTCGGAATCCGGCCGACGCGAAAATTCGCTGAAATGCCATCATTGGTAGGTGGTGGATAAAGTGACTTTGATATGTTTTAGTATCAATTAGTAGCAGTTGAGTGCAGAATCATCAATTGATGTCTGACTATGTTATTCGGTTGTGAAGGATTTGGAAGATAATGATGTATTCGGTGCGGGATGATGGTATCGCATTCTTTGAACCATACCCAGTTTGAATGGAGTGCTTATTAGTCTAAGAGTACTACGCTATGATGAAATTAATATGATGAATCATTGACATCCGATGATAAGCTTATCCTAGCCTTATCAAAGCCTTCGCATATGTCTTTGCTTCATCCTTTCAATTAGCTGCTACATTCTGTGTCATTGTCATGTTTGATATCATTCTTATAGAGTAGCAGCAAACGATTGAAAATTTAATTGCCATATCATTTTACAATTGTTTGTTTTTTCATTTGATCGATGTGTTATTTTTAGGAGGAAAATCAAAATCGACAACTCGTTACGTGAAATTTACATCGTTTAACTATTTTGCAAATTACCTGAAATTACAGATTATGTCAATGGTTAAGCAAACTTATAGCGGCAATTATGATTTCATATACTAGTATATAATCGAGTCCATCGATTCTGAACATACGAATCACCGAAAGATAGTACCTCGTATGACCATCTCGTCAGAGACTCACGTTGTTATTTTAAAGTAGAACTTTTGCTCAATTGAATATGTCAAAAATCACAGCTTATCTGATGATTTCTTCTATTCCCGGCGTGTTTTTTGGAGTATCAGTGCTTGTGAGAGAACCTTCACCTGATGCATCTGTATATCTAGGTATAGGCACCCTCCACAAAAGTCAGACCGATATGACGGGATCAGACGCGGAATCAAATATTACTCTTGCTTCACTCTTTTAGCTTATGGCTGATCGTCCATGCAGCCCGCCTTCTTCAGATAAGATTTTATAACAGCTCGCAGCATTATTTCACCCTTCCTTCAACGTTCTGATTCATCCGTCATCATTATTGAGGTCACTTCGGCAGTGATAAATTTATGGATATCACTGTTTCATTCTCCGTCAAATAGACTTCTCATTTCATGAATACATTGGTGTGCTTTGCTAGTTATTTATTTAAGCGCATAGTTCAGCAGCATATTCAGATTAATTTCTTGTCACTAATGCACCCTTGAGCTATTTGGGTAAAACTCATTAAGAAAGCATAAACACACAAAATTCACGGCGATAGCTTTCAATTGGTTCGATCAGTTTGGCGAGGAGCTATTTCAATTTATTGCACTCTTCCTTGATTACTACCATTCCAATCGTAGATAAGCATATCGTCTGGTTGTTTATTAACGATATCGTTAATCAGCGGATTGGGTGATAATAAAAGCATATGAAACGGTGAAAGCGAGCGAAACATTTACATGCTACAGCTAATTTGTTCAGGATGGAATTCGAATGATCTGCAGACGTATTTATCAAAAACTCGACAGTCCACTTTCAACCACAAAAATTCATCCATAAATCACTCAATCCAATCCATTCTGTTCGATCCACAAGCAAAAATATAATCGATCGAAACCGCTGCTTGTCTAAATAAGCAAAAAAATAAACGGAACATCTGCACTCAAGACTTGTTCATTTCTGTTGTATAAGTTATTGCAAGCGATCTAATTGATGAATTCAAATTAATTGTGCTAAATATTTACATGGAATATAGAATTCGTCATTATTCAGAACTCAGATCTGCTCAAGCGATTGATTCCACTGAACTGACAGCTATGACACTTCCTCTTTCGCACATTCCGATGGTAGTGTTCGGTTGTGTTTCATTGATACTCTATCTATTGATAATCTTTGCACTGATTCGGTTTCGACGTTGCAACAAACCACTACAAGGTTCATTCTTTACTATGGTTATGGCTCAGGTAATAACACTTCATTGCTCAACTTCACCTCACCTTATCGGTTCTGCCGTTACAATTATTCAGCATTTATTCATTAATGCTTCTTGATTATATGTAAAACACCTAAACTCCAGTGAAAGCAGCCAATCGATGCATTTGAATTGCTACTCGCTCATCTATAGTCCGATTTGCACAGCGCTTGCATTTTCATAGATGAGTTTGTCGAGTTTCATAATCTTTCAAAACGATGCACTCTGTGAGTGATCGATGAATGAAATAGCCTCGGCATTGTGAACATGTTTGCGTGATGCTGCGCTATCGTTAACGTTGCTGAAGATCTTATTGTAGTCGTTATCAACCTTAATTAAGCAGTGTAGGCATCGGCATTTGACACGGAAATAGATGAGCAATCGACTTGAGTATGTTTGTATAAATTTATAACTTTGTTTACTTGACGAGGAATTGAGCGAATTCATTAATCAAACGCGCAAAATGATGTGTCAGTCTGGCTGGTAGTCAAATAAGGCAATTGCAAGATGCTCAATTACGTGAGAATTCAAATAAGACCGCTCAAGTGTGCGTAGGGCCAAGAGTTGCTCACCAATAAATCAGCCTTAAACAGTAGAGATATTCGCAAACGATTCGACCCTCCTCACAAAGTCGCATTCAAATGGACCCTTCAGAGTTCGAGATGTGGCATGCATTGGTTGCAAATAGGTGACCAACTTTTGTAGAATCTTGAGAATTGCAGGCGATCGGTGATATAATGATGTATGTGGTGTTCAATGTGTTGATGAGAGCACGGAAGTTTGGCTATTTGAAGGTATTGAAGCAAGCAGAAGACAGACGAGGTGATCTATTGACGCGATTTGCATTCGGTTAGCGCGAGTTGGTATTCGTTGCAGTAATGAAGAAATCTTGACAAAGACGATGCAATGCTCTTGAATTAGAGGAAAATGATCGCTGGTTGATACGAATTTAAGGAAGGACGGTTAAAAGCCTAAGATCTTATTTTAATCGCTGAATCTCAGCTCGAAACTTTGCGATTTCTTTATTAAGAGATCCATTCTATTGCGATCGATTATGATTGCATGAAAAGCTATTGTCTATGACACGCTCACTTCAAACTGTTTTGCATGGATTCTCATTCTTTTCAGACGTGTTGTATTCGCTCTCATAGCTATCACATGCGAATGTCGTTCTATTGATTAGTTTTTATCATTCACTTCGTCTCAATTTCATTTCACAGTTCAAATCATCTTCTCATTCTGTAGCATATACTATTTACTGGATACATTGACGAGTGTCGACAGCCGAAATCAACAATACAACAACTGAATTGAATTGCTGAACAACGTTCGATAGTCAAATGACCAATTATAGAGTGTGTTTAATAGAATGAGAATTTGACTTTGACTGTTGCGTGAAATGAATGAGAAATTGACACAAGAGAACACTTTCGGTGATAAAAGCTATGAGAGCGATTGTAACAGCAAGGAAAAGAATGAGAAATCTGTTAAAACGAACGAAAAGTCTGTTAGGCTTTTACGGGCTAATGATATCACGAAGAGTATTGCCATCAACTCACCGCATTTACATATCCGAATTAAAAAACACCATCACAATAACGTTCCAACATAAGAACTGCACGGAATACTAATTTCCGACCCCTTCCACTGCCCCTTGAAACCTTACCAAAAATGGGTAATTTCATTTCCTATGAGAACCACTGCTTTAGATGAAATCGAGATCTCGAAAATTTGTGATTTGTTTATGAAGAGATCCATTTATCTCAGGGAGGTTCAAAGTCAAGGTATCTTGCATTCAAGGATGGACGGTACAAGTATGGTTGTTATTCAGTGTGAGTTCACATCAGTTCAGTCCAGATTCAGTTCACAGTAGCGACCTAAATAATCTTATGCTGACGACAAAGAAAGATACATTTTTCCCTCTTTGATACATTTCACAATCTATTTTAGTGGCATATAATTAAATTGCCTACTGCTAGTTGAAATAAAAAATAGAAAAATAAACACTTTCGTCCAAACCCAACTCGTAAAGCATATTTAGGATAGTTTTTGAATGGTTTGTGATCAGCGATTGAGTCAACAATCTCGTATTTTCAGGTATTTACTACTACCTGAAATTGGTCAATTACACTGGCCACATGGGTTTTGCTGCCAATAGGTTCACGGCTGTTAAATTTCCGCTCAATTATGATATGGTATGCTGATTCTATAATATCATCATCATCCTCATGAATTTCATCAATTCATTTTGATGTTTATGTCTGAAACTTTCATCATTCCATCCTGAATTCTGCAGTAGGGTGGGGGGGGGGCGAATAAGGAGCGGATAAAGCGTAGTGGAAAACATGCATTTTAACTTGTAACACTTATCCACAGCAGCCGTGAACATTGGCCGCATGGGTGTTTTAGTAACATGCAAGCACATGATCACAACATCTGACCTTTCCAAAGACCATATCAATCTATGCTACCAATTAAACAAATTTCATGAATACGAAAGCTCAAATGCTGCCTAATCCACGCCTCGCAGCTTCACTGATATTGCTGTACCGTTTGCTATCCAGCAAGACTTTCTGGCACAACTCGGGATCAAACTAGCGATGCATCATGTCCCAGCTGGATGCTCCACCTCGAACAATCATCTAGGATACTATACACGAGTCGGAATGCTCTATTTGGTCGAAAACATGAAGAAATTTCAGCAAATTACTATGTTGATATAGCTAAAACAGTAATTCAACAGTAATAATAATAAGGATAAGTGTATGACTGCAGATATGGACGAAATCCAAGTTAATCGCATACTGGCTGTTACAATGGTGGTTACCGTTGATAGTGATAGTGCCGATTGCATGCGATACTGATCGCAAAATTGAATATGTTCGCTGGTTGCATCAAGAAACGATTCGACTCGAAACCGATCGCAATACAACATCGGTATTTCCGTCATTTCTGCTCGCATCTTGCTGCAGTTTTTATACTATCAAACTTCACGCTACCGAAGGCTGCGGAATGTGGCAAATCGAAATAATTAACCTGAGGTTTGAGTTTCATCATGAAAGTGTGCGACACAATTTCGGAGAAACCATTCAAAAATCAGTGAATAAATTTGAAAAAGGGATTTCTGTCCCATCAAAACCTTTCTTTGCTGATGGATCATAGTCAGATCTTGTTCCGTCAGAATATAGTGGAAAAATATATTGGTGCTCGTGAATTATAAACAAGTTGTTGGTTTCGGTATGCACTATGCTAAAACTGCGAACCTCAAGTTATTATTTGGATGCCGTGATGTAGATCAGTCATTTGAAAAGGTCAAAAGCGCATTCTAGATATCAAGCAGATGTGTCCGAAGGCGGATAGATATCTGAGTCTGGAACAAGGAAACTCCGATCAACAACATTCACACGTTTCGGGACAGCCTAGGTCGTTTTCTGTCACAGTCTCATTAAAAAACATGGTCTTGTTGATCAACTTGAGTCCACGAATGAAGAATAAGCTAACTGTTGTAGGCTCTAGCATTCCACGATAAAACGAGATCACTCAACTGATTTTTACGGAGCTCAGTCTTATAGAATTTTTCAACCAAAATTCAGATGATAGCGATCGTTGATGGAGCGTCAAGTCTGTTCGCAACGCTTGTTTGTACCATATTATATGTGCTTACATTCGTCGAAATATCCGCACGACGGCTGAAAAGTGTCAGTTGGATTCACGACTTGAATTCAGTGATGTTTCATGGCAGTTGAATGAATTCTTCTGAGTAAGGAGATGTCAACACCTCAGAATTGTTATCATGGGCTTGCCATGAACTCTTTTAGATGTTGACCCCGTTTGGTATTCTAGTACCACCTGAGAATATTTGCTACTTGCCTCACAATGCAATACCCTTCAGCATATTCAAATGAAACTTCAGGATCATCATTGTCGTGCTTACGTATTGGAAATACGTCTCGTTCTTGCCTCTTTCGTCGTCTTCATTATATTCTCGCTGAATACGGTCGCTCAGTTGCTAACGATTATTTGTATGCAATACGAACGTGTTGATATCGTCATGTTTCTTCACGACTTAATGTTAGTTTTATTGCTGATTCTCGATGCTTTTTCCGAGATATTCAATACTCATTGCTACTGTTTTGGTAATAACGGAAACGTTAGTGATCATTCAAGCAAACATGATAATAACAATTAAAGCTATGCTTATACAGATGAGAATGCAGCTTATCTTTTTCAGATATCCTTTGATGGATGCATTTTGTATGGCGCAACCATGGTCATTATTTGTATCAAGCTCGGTGTTGCGTGGCGCTATTATATCGCTTATCAAACGTGATACTGACCAAATAACAGCGAGTAATCTACAGACTCTGAACAACGAATAATCTACTGGTTATTTGTGATTGGTCATGACTGTCCTATAATGTATAACAGTTTTTCGTGGCTCTTCATCTGTGAATATTCGTGTTTGTCGGCAGCGAATAAAGTTACAATATGAGTATGTAATCATTGTGAGCAGAATAATTTGGTTATTAGAAGAATAACATTTGTGTACGTAACGAATGAACGTGATCAAGTGCCGTACATCAGTAAATTTCATTTTCATTCAAGTGATCTACAAGATTTGTTGAAAGCCAGCTAGACTGATGAGTGACACCAACAACACAAACGAATTATATTTTGGGTTGATGCTGGAATATTTCACTTTACACTTGTCCGGATTTGGAGCAGTTTCACCCCCCCCCACAAGGTACTGGAATTCATGAATTCGATTGTTGGTCAGCTTATCTAGTGCCATTATCAGTTGGTGAATGAGGGCGATAAACTGACTGCTTGTTCTCGGAATTGTCACCTGAGAAACAAATGGCGAAATGGTCACGCATTGTTATGGCAACCTATCACAATGCTTATACAAAGTTGCTTTTTTCATTAAAATTGATGAATGTGTGATATTTTTCGCATGTGATTTCCATGTCTTATATTTCAAGTTGAATTAACTATCATCGGATTAAATCCGTGTTTAAATTAACCTCAGGTGGAGCTTTCATCTGAGGTGAGGCATCGAGATATGATGCGCAGAGATTTTTAACGTTCAAATCTGTTAATGACGGCGATGAATCTGTTTACGTATTTTTGCAACGTATAAATAAATCGGACACCAGATGAAGGCCTCACTTCATTAGGTGTGTATTATGATCATTTCGATCGCATGTCATTCGTAGAAAATCACCTGTCCATGTCTGTGAAAGCGTTCGCTACGTACTCACTGTGAGTGGATCGATTATTTTCAGACTTTTATAATTGTTAGTAATATTTTAGTAAAGCTTATCACACAATGTCTGAGGCTATATCAGGAACTGAGCAACAACAGGTCGCAGCTTCATCTTCATCATCAGCTTCTTCTGATGGCCCAGCAAAGAAACCAGACTTCATGGAGCGATTCAAGCAACTTCATCAGCGCAGAGTAAATATTTCATTTCATCAATTTTCAAAACGTTCTCTTGCCTTCGTCAACGGTTAACAAGTGAAACTGTTCATTGGTACAGGTCGGAAAATTATTTTAGTCATTCAAATATACTTCCAGCAAGAATCTCGCAAGCTGAATCACGAGCAAGTGGTCGACGAGGATCGTCGTTCAAAACTGCCCAAAAATTACGAATTGAGACGAAAGCGTCAAGAATGGGAATTACTAGAACTCACAGAAAAAGAGGTCACTTTTATTCTCAATTTCTTCACAGTCAATTTTAAGCAATATCCATTTTTGACGTTACTTTATCAAATGGATTTTATATTTCCTAGCATGCGTTGCGCTATGGTTCGTTCAGATTCTGTTATACCAGTTTTAGTTGGCATTACGCAGTCATGTAATCCCTGTGAAACTCTACAAAATAAACTACATCGTCTCCGTTAAAACTTTCAGAAAGCTGAAGAAAGAGGAGAAGACTATGAGCGTCTGAAGGCGCTCAAAACACAGGCCGACTTGGCTGACCGAAAGGAGTTCACGAAACGCAAGAAGCATAATCCGGACAAAGGATTCAGCGGTATACATCAAAATTCAATCTTCTAGTTTCAGTTCTGTTAGTTCCATCGCCAAAAATAACCCTCTCCAGCACATCACGTAGGCGAGTAATGTGTTTTGGTTCCCACTAGCTGATATCAAAAATTCGAAATTTTTCCAAATTACTGCCCTTCTGTTTCAGATTATGAGACTATGACACTTCGCCAGTATGAACGGCTCTCGGGAAACATCAAACCGGATATGAAGTCGTATGAGAAGATGAAAGAAATTGTGTAGGTTTTTATTTCACCATGTATTATTCATACCATATTCTATGTTTTCACTGTTCACTTCAATTCACCACGCTATATTCTTGATGATTCCAAAACCACTATTTATTGCTGATTTGTTTCAGTTAGTTGCAAATAATTTCGAATACAACCTCTTCGAGCCCATATATTTTTTATTCTATTTACTGTTCGTACGATTTGTATTTTATTCTATTTCATTAGGATATACTTTTCGTATGATTTGTTGACTCGTAGTCCATAAATAATTGATGCTTTTAGTGGCGAAGAGGAGTTCTATCCAACTTCAAATACATTGATAACTGGATCACACTATCCTACAGATGCTGCGAAAGAGAAATTAGCACAAGATATTAGATCACAGTAAGTTTTTTATCATAGATGTCAGCCTAGAATCATTGAAGTGCATAAGCTAGGTGGTTTTTATGTCTTCAATAACCTGATTACGAAACAGTATGAGAATGAGCCACAAAATTGGTTCAGTCGACCATGTGATGCATAAGGTTTGTTTGGATGCAGTGAACTATGTCTCTGGCTAAAGAGGGAATACTTTTAACTTTGACTGTGGTGTTGCTTAGGAGATGTTTTTTGAAGCAGATGTGTGAATGAATGTCAGCATAGAGCATTTTATGATAATTGCAGAGAAAAGAAACGTGAGCAATACCACAGAAGACGTATGTTCGACCCAGATGCTCCAATCGACTACATCAATGAACGCAATCGTAAGTTCAACGAGAAACTGGAGAGGTTCTATGGACCGTACACTGGCGATCTGAAGGGAGATCTTGAACGTGGCACGGCTATATGAGAACGGAACGGCATTCGATATTCACTTCATGAATTCATTCTTTATATCCACCTCTTTACTTTCATTTTATATGAAACTTTGGCTTTTATTTCGTGCGATCACATGGTTCTGTATTATGTTCATTAGTGTTTCAGTTGTATTATATTATACTCACTGCTTGAATGCTTTTCTTGGGATCGGCAATGATAAATAAATTGTATTGTACTGTTAATTTGAAATGTATGTTCGTTTTACAGAGACGGTACACCAAAATGCAGAATGTAATTCAGAAAGATGCACAACGAAATTTGACTGTTTATGAGAGATTCCTTTCTGAAAAGAAATGGTAGAGAAGGCGGGTGCATCGCACTGAGAGTAAAAATATGAATTAGGGAGGTGAGTGTCGAGGTATCGTATCGCTGGCTTATTTTTTTTCGGGAACAACCCGCTATTAGTGTAGAATCTTGGATGCATAAATGTGCGAAATGACACATTTTCTGAGCGAAACGTTATTCGGTCAAGCGTAAAATAAGCAGTCAGTGTGGTTAATATTCACATAATTAATCAATTTAGTGGACAAGATTGAATGGATGCGAAGGTGAATACGACAAATAATCAAATATGACATTGTAATCATGACTCACATAAGTAGAAAAAACCAACCGAATCATTTGTTTTATAGCGAGTTATCACAATCGCTCCGAGCACTATTACTATCTTGTGTTTTGCTCAGAAATCTTCCTTGCTCCAAACAATTAATGTCAACTTTCAAACGGATCTCATTATTCAGAATCCGGGAAACTGTTAAGCTACGGAAAGATCCTGAGGAAATTAACCAGAAGCAACAAATCCAGAAAGGAATGAATTCAAACATCTGACTCATTTAAAAATCGACCGATTTGTATGAATGAGCGCGACTGCGCTATCGAACTGAGATAGATCTAAGTAAATGGCTATAGCTCCTCAGGAAAGCAAAATCGCACTACAAAATATATGTTAATCTGAATGAAGAGATCCAGCTGGATCGAATGATGTAAAAAAATTCATATGTTACTGGGCAAACTTGAGAAGACGGTAGCCTTCAAGGCGGCCCCCGAGATATTATTAATTAAATGCCAATATCTCGTGAACAGGGCCAAATTGGTCAGTAATATTTTTAATATTCTGAATCTAGAGGTTCTGCTGGATCGAACGGTGAAAAGAAATTCGCACGTTTCTGGGCAAACCTGAGAAGACGGTTAGCTCGAAGATCGCAATCCGCTTATTGCTATATTAACGTGTTGATTGCTCTTTAGTGATCACTGCACATGAATGATCTATTACTAATAGTTCTTGATCTTAGATAATCTGATGAATTGGTGTTTATATGACTGACTATCGGTATCAAACTGTTCATGTGATGTCACTTACTGCATGCCATCAATGTATTCGATCAACTTCACTAATCATCATTGTTTCATGATGAACATTGATCAACAATGATCAATGCACCATCTTTTATTCGCGTGTGTTGATCAGTCAGCACTTGCATCGTTGTGGTATGCTCGATGCGGTTTGTTATTATACTGTGAACGCGATTGCGATGTGGTTATGTTATCATAGTGTTTGATGAGTCTTCGGTGTTGAAGTTACGGAGTTAGGTGGTATTGATTTGATGATATTCAGTTTACTTTTGTTTCAAATGATTGACTAGTGATACTATTAGGTGTTAGGTTGCCAGGATTAAATAATCTCGTAAAGTGATATCCGATCGCAGCACATCGCTGAATGATAATCCATGGTGAATGATTCTCGTTCTAGGACATCAGGACGCGTGATGGTTCACGGCCGATGGCGTCGAGCGAACGATGTAGTGGTATTACGCAATCTGAAGGGGGTGAGTATTGATAATTCGATTTTGAGCTGAATTGGTAAATAGAATATCGTGATATTTGTTTTGACTTTTTGCTATAATCATTGTATTGGTGCTTTTTTCAGGATGATATTTGAAGTGCGGTCAGATGTTCTGCATCCCGTCGAGAGGGCAAACGTCGGCTCTGCGTGGGGGTGAAGATGTACATTTGCGACAGAAGAGGATATGGCATGGAAGCGTTCAGAATCACAGTCTTATATAACAACATTGCAAACGTTCAAGATCACAGTCTTATATAACAACATTGCAATCTTATATCCGATATGACAACACGACGCAGGGTGCATCAACGCACCTCAGGCCAGTTTTCCAACATTTTGAACTTTAGCATCATTTAGAGTATTTAACTTTTTCTAGTATCTTAGGACCGTAGTGAATGACTATTAGTTGACTGAGCATCACATGTTTTTCGCATCATTTGGTTTATATATATATATATATATATAGCAAAATTAAACAAAATTAAAATTGAACCGTAGTGAGTGACCACTTTTTTTATTTTTTTTCATTTTATTTTTATTCATTTGGTTACAAACATTGATGTATTTGTAAATGCTGATCGTTGTTCACATGTGCATTTGTAAATTTATTATTTGTGCATATATTCGCAAGTTCAATTGTATAACATGAACATGTATCAGTAACTTCTATGTTGAATATGTAACGTTTCATGATATCTCCTAAGCCCCTGGGATGAACTACCTATTTGTGGATGAGTCTGATGTTTCAAAATCGTTGAGCTTTATGTTCAGTGCAAATTCAGAAACACTTGAGTGAAGTTACAAGCATTCAGTCGGAAAATGTTCTCTCAAAATTACCTCCATTCGGGCGGTTCTGGCTTAGTTGGTTATAGGCCTGTTTAGGTTTTACGCATGTAGCTTGAAGAAGGGTCCGAACTTCATGCACATGCTTCACTGCAGATATCTAGATCAGACTCAGCATGTTGCATAAGCTCTTAGAAGTGGTGAATTTTTGGAGGCACAGGTATTGTATGAAAACAATTGTCTCAGTTGTGGGAGGGAGGGCGCCTAGTGCTGATAGTAATTACACTGGCACATTAAAAACATTCCCACAAAAATTGAGTTCCAATAATGTAGGGTATGAAGAGCCTTATGGTGGTGTCGGTAGGTCTGGAAAGTTCGCCTGGACCACTCACCCGAAGAGTCGAGTCGCTAGGTGGTGACTCGAAGAACGTCTCTGTTGTAGTGCTGTTTAGGGACAGCTGAATTGAGTTGAAAGCGATATCATGTGTGCAGCCAATGGTCATTTTTAAAAGGCATATTTTGGTTGCGTGGGTGATCCCAACCCGTCGAGCTGCCAATAAGAGGGGCTAGGTTTAGGGAAATGCGACAGGCGTTCCCCGCCTACCGGCAGTCTCGGCGAATCGGGGAGAAAATACTTTAATATATGTTGATGATACTTACCCGGGTATCATCATCATTCATCTTCGAAATATAATACGGGCGGTCCCGGCCCGGGAAAGGCGCCGATTTGACCGGGGATAGGGAATTGCGCGTAAGTTGGCCTGAGTAGTGCCTTCGGGCATTTGCTCAGGTAACGAGGGTTCCCGGACTCACTGTGCGCACTTTCTCTTAACAGGGGGGAATTATGATCGGGTTGACCATTGGCTGGCACATATGAAATCGTTTCACTCAGTTCAATGTTGCTAAATGCATTATAAAGAGAAATCTCTCAGGTGTTTGTGGTTACTCGCCGAAGCTTATCTATTTGCTGCTACCATAATGCATTCATACAACATTGCTGATGTTATCCTTGTTTCCCCTGCCAGTTTGATTATTATCACTTTCTAGTGCCACTAAAATAACCTAAAAGATGGGGTTTGAATTCTACCAAAATGAATCAGTACCTTTGGCTTCATGAATTCACCACATTTGAGAGCTTTACACTTGCTGATGTTGAGCTAGGTAGCTGTGGTCTAGCTTCTGCACCGAGTTTAGACTTCTCTTTAGGTTGCTGGCGTGAAGTCTTCTGAGGCTCAAGACTGACTGAGTCATAACTTCTCGAGGAAAGGTGGTTTGGAGAAAAACTCTTGAACGTTTAGCAATTATCAGTATAATTATCACCTGTCAATAGTGCCACTGAAATAATTCGAGAGTTTCTTCGAAAATTTCGTGCAAATATTCAGACTGAAGGGATGAGTTCAGAGTATGAATAGTAGAGTATTACACCCATAAAATTGGTGTGTTGTGGAAATTCACTAAGGTGGTCCCTGAAAATCCCCGTTTCAAAGCTGGTGGCTATTGTATGGAGAGGAAAATCCCTCTGTCATATTTTGATGAGATTTTCCTTGGAGTGATGTTTCGTTTCTTGTTTTTCATTCCTTGTATCGTCGAATGATATTTTTCACAACGTTGAATAAAAGTTTTTTATCGCTTGTTACATGACCTGTTCACCAAAATTTGGGGTTAACTTTGAAAATGCCAAATTATGGTGACAGGTCATCTTTCTGTGGTGGTCAACGGGCGACGCTCGTGTAATTGTTGCGAGGAGGCATATCTTCAAAATTATTCCTGGATATAGTGAAGGAGGTGACCGCTGCAAATTCTCTCCACTACTGGCGACAGTTTTCTCCACTATAACGGTGCTTTTGTGATGATGTTACCGAAACTGATTGAGTCGCGGTGCGATGGAAGTGGATGTATGACGAGCACACTCAAGAAAGTATGTTTTATTAGAGAAGTGCTACTACGGTTGGATATTCACAGTGACATGATGCTCATGATCGCGATCCGGATAATTTGACGATTAGACCGTTTGAATATGACGGGTGGGCAACACTGTTAATTGCTTGTCGTTGTGTTAGGAGTTTGTCGAGCGTGATATCCACTTCGTTTGGGTGCTAGGCCATGATCGACGATATCATAAGCCATATCGATTATTGATTGCTTTGGATCGATTAGATCAATACCGAGCAGTTTTTTAACCTGAAATGCTATGAGATTGATTGACTTCAGTTAGCAGTAGTAGTGAGTAAGCTGATCAAAACCGCTGAATTAATATCCACCAAATCGCCAACGGATAATCATGTTCTGCATGTGTCCGTTCAAATTTTGGACTTAACAGAAATCATCTGATGGTTTTCAAAGTAGACTACTTTAAAAATTGAGTTATAGAGCGGTTGCGATCTGATTTCACTTAGTAAAATTCTTCGGAGCTCATCCAGTTGCATCCTTTTTGCATAGCGGTGATAATAGATAGAATATTTGATTGAGTTTTAGCGTTTTTTACCTTGGTGTTCTCGAAACGTACTCGAAACTCGAGTAGAGTTATGGAGCAAACTTCTGTCACATATTATTTTCGAAAAAGCATTCTCTTGTTTAGAAGCAGAGTTGATAAACTATGCACATCTCGTTCACATCGACAATTAACTTTGTTAGATTACCATCAGAATTACGGATTCAGGCACACATGTATCTCGTCATCCATTAATTATGCGCGTCCTGAATATCTTTATATGTTTACTTTTTTTCTGCTTACATCTTACGATTAGAGTATTCGTGCTTACTTTTATTTCTGTTGTACTTGTTTATATCTTAGAATTTCTTTCTTAGTGCTAAGTCTTTCTCGAATTAGACCTACAATTATATTCATTGGTACAGGTCCTAGTACAGGTTTTTAGGTAGCAGTTATTCTGTAGATTTGGCAGGGGACTTGGTTGAACTCACAGGAGTTGCTGTGCGGTGAATTATAGGTGATATTGTGAATTTATGGGCGTTTAGTGATCATTAGTTTGCTTGGTATCACTCCAGTACCACTTATTTCTGGACCTTCATTGGAGTCGTAAGTAGAATTTGATGCTGTTAAGCAACTGTTCATGCTGCTACAAGAAGGGGATAGCATTCATTGCTTTTTTGAGGTTATCATTAGTTATGGATAATTTAAAAACTTCAGTGTGAACAAATCCGTTAGATCCGTGCAACGTATACATAAACAATTCAATAAACATTCGTAACAAGGAAACTCATACGTTACCTGGCAAAGCTGAGAGTACCGGTACCTTGAAGATCGTAACGCCTTTAGCGCTCTATTAATGTGTATAATTGATCTATTGAGATATAATATACATGAATGAGCGCCTCTGTGCTAATTAAGATGGCTTTAGGAAAATAGCTATATCTCCTCATGTAAGCAAAATCGTCCGACAACATATATGTTTTTCTTAATTGAGAGTTTCTGAGGAATCGAATGGTGAACAGAAATAGCTATGTTGGTGGGGAAGTCTGAGAGTACCCTTAGCTTGAAGATGGTAACCTTAGAGTGCTGTAATAGTTTGTGGCGGTAGCGATGCCTTCCATCGTGCTGTTTCCAAAGCGTACGTACAACTGTAACTTATCTTTGATAGTCACACAATTATCAGCAGCCATCTCACCGCTTTCGTGCACTGTTAGTGAACAGTGTTCTCCTGAATAACTGCTTCTTTTGTATGCTCGTAAAAGTTTATCTGCCAGCGATATGTTCAATCAGGCTGAATCACTGAGATGCCAGCTGAATGTTAATAGAGAGCCCTGACGATGAGGCAAATAATTATGCGATGTTTAGGAATCAAAAAATCGTAGCCTTCGTACTTGTTGTGAGTGAACGAATCTCTGTTCTTAATCTAACTTGTGAAGTGCAACACTCTTTGCTGAGTCGTTCAGTCGAAAAACATTAATTGATGGATTGATAAAGAATCTGATTTATTGTTGAACAGCGTTTCGATAGACACTGTTCGAAGACGACCGAATGATTTATACATTATGAAATGAGATTTCATCACTGATTATTGAACGGTTGCTGTTGCTGCTTATTGTGAGTGAAAAAAATTAACTGTTAAGCAGATTGTGCACGATTTTAATTTTTGAAGTAGAGAATGATTGAAATTTGATGAAAAATCAGAACTAACAAAAAACAAAATGTTCCGATGAAAAACTAAAAAGACGAACATTGCAACAGATTCTGTCATATGGATTGCGTTCTCTTCATCTGTTTCCTTGTTAAAACTGTCGAAACGAGTATATCATCGCAAAGAAACCATGCAACAGCATCCATTCGTTCAATCAATCAATCAGTTACGAGTTCAACATTTCAAGATCACAAATCCAGATGAAATGTTGAATTGACGAATACAACAAATCATTCGTACATCTGTTGTGGATTAGTTAGTATCGGATGAGTATTGATTATCTGATGATTGGTTTGTTGAGATGAACGAGATACGCAAAACAGACCAAAAATAATGAATTTTTTGAACTTGTTCGGTTCACGAGATTAAGAAGATTAAGTTATGTGGAGAACAGTCGAAAGAAACCTCAAATATATAGCAAAAACGCTTGCTGATTGCATCAGTAATGAACGTTGAGCGATTATCGTAGTGATGATCCGTGCTAGATCTGTCTCTGTTTGTTCAGATCAATTTTCGGTGCAGTCATAGGCTGAGCACAGTCTATTACCGTCAACTTCAGGGCTCACCGATCTACCAGAGAACAGTGGGCCTGATCCCTAGAGTGGTAGACTCAATTCGGGGATCTTTTGGTCTTGATTCCTAGTTCAGGGGATCTGTAGGATCTGCACTAGATTCCAGTTCCTTAATAATATATTACCCACTGAACCTGTTCCATCCGATCACTGAAGATAATAATCCACCGCGAGTCTGCACTCCTCATTTTTGATGGTGTATCATTTTTGATCATTATTACTTTGCATCCTATTTTTTGTCAACCCAATTATAATTATCCACTACACAAAAAATTGTCAGCTCTCTTGAATTCTGCGACAAGTCCTAGTTCAGTGATCATTGTGTGGGCTGGACAAACTAGAGGAACTGGATATATTGTCTTATATGGCGACATGATTGGTCACTGTCATCACAAGCGAAATTTTGCGTTTTCATCCTAATTCAATTTTACTTCTTCTGTGAAAACAATTTGTTAGATTTTATATATCTCCATCACACGTTCCTCCCTTCGAGTAATATGAGCGATTTGGCTGCATTCATTTCGCTCTGTTTCGTATCGTATACGTTTGTCTTGCTTGAGTTGGAGCAAATTTTTCGCTTTCTTCAGTTTCAATTAGCATAGTACCGAGAATATGCTCACTATGTATACCAGAGCATAACATTTGATCAATAGGTTGCCAGGTTTTAATGCTGCTCATCCTAGTTACGAGTAATGTCAGTGAATATTTATAATTCTTCTGAACATTTATAATTCTTAAGAATACTTATAATTCTAATGCATCGCTCATTGACCAGTGAATGCTGCAATTATTCTTGAAATAATGCTATTTCAAGAACAAAGTTCAGCATTGGTCAATCGATTGGGAACATTCCTAGGTTCCGTATTATTTCACAGCTTTAATATTCAATTTGCAGTATTTAAAAGTTTATTTGCTCACCTACGACGTTCAATATGTTGAAATACACGATAATCCTATGAAAGTTACCTCATCGCTGTCTTATTCAGCGAGATGTTCGTCTGGTGTTACTGATTTTCACTACTTCGATTAATTCATCAGCGATCTTCCATTGCTCTATTTCATCATAGACGCTAACACGTGAACATGTGAGTTCTTTTCCGTATTTGCCGTAACGTTCTCGGAATTTTAGAGTAGAAACTCCCATAAAATTGGGCAAAACATAAGCTCCAATTGTGGTTTAGTCAATAATCCGGTTGAAGAAGTTCTGTTCCATGGACTCATTCCATGAACTGAAATGCATTTAACGGTGATCATTCCGATTGATCTTCTTTTTTCCGTTCAACTTTTGAATTCGGTGTAATTCTATAAATCTCGTGGGATGCTCCTGAAAACCTATTTGTTTCTTGGTTCGATTATTTGGACTAATCGTATAATTAATTAAGAAATAATGCCAGTTCAATGCTGTGAAAACATCAATTATCCATTCGATCGAGAACAGCTTGTAGTATCTATTCGCATTCGTATTGTGCAAGCTTGTCGTTATGAGCTCATCAAACTGTGTGCTAGATCGAGACGGACAGAGAATAAGATAAGAATAATGAGCTGGTGTTCGTAATCCATGAACAGCTATTCCATGAGATTATCATTTAGATGAGCGTTGACAAGTTTTTCAAGAGTGCTCTCTTCACTTCATAGCGATGTTGAATGTAGCGATGTTTTGTCCGCATTATTATTGAAATTGTGATCATACTCCGTTGCAGATCATATGATAAAGTCTTTTCGTACTGATTGCATAATTTATCCGTTGCCTTGATCGAATGATTCGCTCACTGAATTCAACTTCAGGTACGTGAGAATCACAACTATTCCTTCATTGTTCCTTTGTCATTTAGGTTTGAAGTGAGGCGTGAACCGCGGTGAGACGTTTGCACCTGTCACAATACCGTTCAGTCATTATATTGATGAGAACAGTATTGAAAATAATTGCATCTTTCGTATGCCTCATTTTATGTTGTGTTATTATTACGTTGAACGAGAACAGTTGGTACTTAACTATTGAACAATGATTATGGCAATAATTTAAAATGTTGTAAAATTTTAATTGTTATTGCTGAGAATAAGTAATGGTGTTTTTATGAGCAGTTACCGATGAACAAAACGTGATCCATACATAATCACTGATTGCAAACATTACAATATCTCTTCGCATTCGTCACTAAGCTATTGAATAGGATGGCTAAAACGTCACGCCAACGGCCATCATCACATTGACATGATATGTCTGGGCCGATTCTCTACAAACTGATGAGATCGTAAAGCCGGCAGTCCTGATGACATACCTAAAAACTAATATGCATTAGCACTGGCAAAGGCAATCTGGAATTTTTTTCGAGGTTTTCGTTTCCGGTGGTGTTTTTTAAGATAGGCCAAGCAAACTTCTTTGCTGGAATCGCTCTCGAATAGTTTTTTGGTGCGGAACAGTCGGAGCGGTTGTTGTCAATTGATAGCCGATGTTGAGCAATTATTATCTGACGAGGAATCTTTTCGAAAACTTTTTTTCATATGTTTGTTTTGTTTTGTTTTTTTTTTTGAAAGTTCAATCCAATTTGTTCAATGCATGTGGAGAATGCAGATTTATTTTGATGAACTTGCATTAGGGATGTGTTCATTGAATGATGAGTCTACTAGTGGATGTGTTTTATGAATGTAAGAATACATTTCAGCATGGTTGCAAAAGAGTCTCTGACACCAATCGGTACCGAAGTGGAGTCGATTTTGGTGGCCGTTGTATTGTTTTTGGCTTGTGGTATTTTGATGTTCTGTTGTTGTTTTGTGGTGACACAAATCTATGTTTGTTTCAAGCGAGCACGATTGAGGAAGAAACGCCGAATGCTGGGCGAAGAGGAGGACGACGACGATGTCTACCCGCTATCGGTTCTGCAATCCGACAATGCACTGCCGCAGTTCGATAATCACTCTGTCTAATTTATTTTCAGTGGATAAGATGTTTCCCGAATCACTTAATTCGATTGTGCTGTCGTTTATTCGTGTGTACTGAAGCGGTGGCTATCATTGAGAGAACTGAACACGGTGTTATTGAATGTGATCAGAACTTCATTTGATCTCTTGTAGATATTGTGTCAATATCCCAGCATTGACTTCAGTTCCGAAGTGCTCTACTTCTAAGATAGCAAAAGCCTTCAAGATGAAAAGCGTCTAGAATCTGGATGAAACTAAAACATTTCGAAGTCTTAGAATGTCATTCCAATCAGGACACGATACTGACGAGAGCTGTATCAATTTCATCACCTAATGTGACTCTAAAATGCAAACTTTAAAAATTTTGTGTCAAAAACCAAAAATATGTGGCTAAACATTCAGTTTCACCTACACGAGATTTTTCTCTAACACATGATGGCATTGTTGATTTGTGCACGTATCTTCACAGTGTTTTTTCTCGAAGAATTTAGCGAATATCTTTTTCGAGATTATTTTTCTTAATCATTTCTTGTGCATACGATTGGTTACTGCTCATAGGTCTGAAGAAAGTCCGAAACTTCCAAGCACACACACACACACATTCACCACCATATCATCGATCATTATCGTGCAAAAGTTTAGCAAAGTTTTCGGTGCATCGAACATTGATTCCGAATGAAGTGCGACGCTTAACGATGAAATTGCAACTGCAGTCATACTCAGTAGACGCCACTTATCAATAAACTATGCAATCAATCTAAATCGTGAACAATGTCAGGTGTTCAAATGGCTTCGTAACATTATGAAGAGGTGTTGATGTTTATGAAGAGTTAATGTGCAAACCGACGATGGCACATTTCAAGTCTAAATTCATCAATCATATATGTTGGGGGAGTAGTGAGGCTGCTCACTCGCTTTTCATAAAACAGATCTAAATTCATCGAAAACTCGTCACTAACAGAAGCGATATGAATGATTTTTCATTTCGGTTTTGTTAGTGACGAGTACAACACTGAAATTTGAACTGAAATGCAGCCTGCGTTCAGAATTCTTAAATTAACTCAAGGATTCAGGTGAGGTTTACGGGAACATATGAAGAGAAGGTTGAATTTTTAAAATATTCGCATGCATTGCATTGCTTCCACTCCCTCCTCACATTCATTGCACTCTGCTCAATGTATTGCATAAATGATCTTTTATTTATTAGATTTGTTCGATAGAATTCTTGCCTTCACATATATTCTTCTTGCACTTTGATTTTGAGTACTCCAGAGCCAGTGAGGAGAACTAATGTAAAGAAATTGAGCGCAGAGTTCGATTGGTGTTCCGCATATAGGAATCGATGTACACAATAATATTTTCGTGAACATTATATGATGAAAAAACTGCAAATAAAAGTATTCTGCGTTGATCATGGAAGCTTTATTCAATGCACCTGAACATATATGAGGAATATGAAGTAACAGAATATACAAATGAAGAAATGAATACGTAGCGGCATATATGCTTTGATGTTTACCTGAATATTCAGCGGTGTTTATACTGTTGTTCATGATAATACCACAAGCCGACATCTAGTCTGAACTCAAAACTTCCCTCAAACAGTTCAGTTCTTTGTGAGTCATTGCTTTGGAAAGTTATTAGCTATAGACTGGTAGTGTTTCAAGCGTCGCTTCGATGTGCCGAACAAAAAATGCAAGCAAATATTTCAGACAAGTCATTATTTTAATGCAGCGAATTATTTGTAAATATGCGCCGTTTCACGACTAGGTTCTAATTATAAGCTAATGAAATCAGGAAAAACAATTGCACATTAGAGTGAAGGCTTTTTTCAATAATTTTTTGATCTCAGTTTTGATCACACTAATAAATCCTCGCCATCTACTAGCTCGATATCGAACTCGGTATGGTTTTCTCAGAAACGTTCGAATCGCTAAACGAACCCCACCCGGAATTAACTGCTTTCAATATGGAATCGCTTCCTTCGAAAACAGAATGAACACTTCTTCCTGACTGATTTGTTGTTAATTCAGTGGATGCTCCATTTTCGGTAAGACCATTCTGAGGCAAATTTTCTTCACAGTCACTGTTAAACATCAAATTTCGCAAAGTGTGCTCTTCATTTGTGCATCTTTTATGATCATTACTGCTTTCAGCTGTACTGCTATCTTCTTGTGCAGTTCTCGGCGACTTACTTTCATGGTTATCTTTCAGCAGTTCACTCTTCAAAAAAATATTTTCTCGAACTTCTTCATAACAACAGTTGTTATTGTTCGTCAGATGAACTTGATGATCAAGATCGCTTGACAACCAACTAGCAGCTTGCGAGTGACTTCTGACAGTGACAGATAGTGATTGGTCTTTCTGTTCTTGTTGGTTGCGAGGTGAGGATAAGTGAATGTGATTAGCGCTTGATACAGGTAATCCGATAGGAACGCCAGTGCCAAGTTCGCTTAACGCTGTGTCTCGTGTCTCGCGCGTCGGTGGAAGTCGAACATACTGCATCAATGAAAGGGGATTTTTGAATGATTTGATCGATTGGAGAGGTCTATTCGGCTTCTCCAAGCCTACTTCGAAGCCGTCTCGTCCACTGGTTAGTCGGCCTCCACTCAAATCTAGTGGTATTCGTTGGTTAAATTGGCATGCACATGAGAAGCCAGTAGGGTGTACGTTTGAATCGTTCATTGCAATAGCAGTTGTGCTACGTCCAGAAATCGCTCGTAGCGGTTGTTCTTTTGTGTCAATCGCAGAATCTTCTGGCTTCTTGGTCGGTCCAGATGGACACTTTGAAGAGTTGCTAGCACTTACAAGAGTGTCAAGAACAAAAGCGCTAGGTGCTTTGCGCAAACTGAAGCCTTCAGGTTGCGTGCAATCGGATTTCTGTTTTGCCACACTGCCACAGTTACGTGAATCCACAAGTGTAACGCTTGGCCGGTAATGTTGAGAAGTGTTCGTCTCTGCTGTCTCTGCTGCTGCTGTTGCTGCTGCTGCTGCTGCTGCTGCTGCTGCTGCTGCTGCCCGAGAGCATTGGCTTCCTCCTTGCTTGGAGACTATCGGAGTACTGCATTTCGGTTGTGAATGTTCTATAGATGGCCACAGAACCTCATCAAATATATCTGCTGAGGACTGCGCTGTCTCCAGTACTGTTTGTGATCTGTTGCTCATTGGTGATCGTGCAGTGTGTTCCGGTTTCTTGACGTGTTCTAAAAAACCTATTTCATAGCCAACATGCTTCCGGTAGGCGCTTTCTTTGAGTTGACGCAGAAGTGGTTCATGCAGTGCTTGAGGTAGACGGTCATCGGCAATTCGGGACAGCTGAAAATTAACAAGCAAAAATACTCTCTGATAGCACTGTTTATAGGTTTGCATGATTGTAATATGCTAATTACATTTATTTCTAGCCTTTTCACGACGAAACGCTTTTGCCCAGCAATACCTAATGCAAATCCAAATTCTAGGAAATTGCATTAGTTCATGTTAACATCACCACTGTTCAGAAACATTAGTTGAGCAGCGTATCGAAGCGTGGTCGAACATTTAAGAAACTTCAAAGGATTTGTGATGAAAAGTAAAAGTATGCGAACCTCGATCAACTCGTCAATTGACAGTAACCGAAAAGGTATAAGTGCATAAACACATTCAGCATGAGAATGACGTTCTGTCCGTGATAATAACCACTCATTAGCTATATTCAACATCTGCAAAAGGAAGTCTTGCTTACAATTAAAGCCTGTCACACCTAAGAGTAAACGCTTTCAGTGGTTATTAGAAAAAATCTGGTTACCAAGCGTGTTCGCTGCTCATTTCCATCAATTTGCAAAGCAAGAAGAATCTCTTTGATAGCACCCAATGAAGCTTCCTATAATCACTTAAATTAGCACAAAAAATCAAAGCAATCTGTTGAATCACTGGAAAAGTCTCTCCAGTGAATCGCGAAAGTGATCTAAGCCAGACCAAAACCAGGAACTGTGCCTTGGTTCATTTTGATATCACCATTTCAAATCACATCTGAGATAAATACCAAATGCAGTGATACGTTTACGAAACCATTCCTCTTATTAGGTTCTTAGCACGTAGACTGGTGTAATCATCATGATACACTCAATCCATATCACTACTCTTACTTCTTCAAATTTATATGACAAGCGCAACGTCAAAGCTGCATATGATTGGCAGGCAAATTGAACAGTGCAATTATCTGTAATACTTTTATGAGGATTCAAAGTGAAACCTGATATAGACAGTCGATATTGCTGGTATTTTCTATGGTCCTTGCCATATTCAGTCTCATTCTATTCAAGTGATCGAAGTCAAAGTATGCGATCGCTTGTGAAGCTGTTTGTGCACATTTGATCACGTGACGAATACTCCGCCATGAAATATACACCATGTATTCTTGAATTACCTCAAATATGATTCGGATTTGAAATGAATATTCATGAATATAAATTGATTTAGATAAGCTCTATGAACGTAGCAAGTCAGGAATGACACACGATTAGAAATGACCTGGATTTTATCAAAGTTTGAGAACATTTGTCAAAAAAAACCTAATAAAGTTCACTACAGTAATGAAAATAATGCCAATAACAGCAGAAGATGGAGCGAAGCTTGGAGGGTAGTAGCATTAATGAGGTTAACAATAATTAGATGACTTTAACAATAACTACCGGCTGCCGGTTGTTTAAGGCGTCGTGACGACATTCGTCTTGGAAGATGGGATGTCCAATCCCTATTTTCGGTTATTTCAGAGTTAATGTTCTGTGAGTTGGATTTTCAGCATGAACTGATCAGCGAATTTCTTAGTTTCAATGAAAACCGCATAGATTTGTTAATAAATGGTGTTTTGACAAGGTTTTCATTCTTTTCCGAGCCGTTTCAATCGCTCTTATAGCTATTATCACCAAAAGTGCTCTCTTTTCCTAATTTCTCATTCATTTCACTCAACAATTAAAGTCAAATTCTCATTCTATCAAACACACTCTATCATTGACCATTTCACTGTCGAACGTTGATGAGCAATTCAATTCGATTGTTGTGTTGTTGATTTGGACTGTCAACACTCGTCAACGTATCCAGTAAATAGTATATGCTACAGAATGAGAAATTGATTCGAACTGTGAAGTGAAATTGAGACGAAGTGAATGATAAAAACTCATCAATAGAACGGTATTCGCAAGTGATAGCGATGAGAGTGACTACAACACGTCCGAAAAGAATGAGAATCCATGCAACAGTTTGAATTGAGCGTGTCAGAGACAATAGATTCTCATGCAATCATGATCAATTGCAATGTTGAGGAATGCAACTGTCTAACAATAAGAGAAAGCCTAGCATTGTCGATCACCTTCATGAACTTGCTAAAGAGAAGTGAATGTAACGGTCATCTGAACAAAACATATGCGATTTCCATATCCTATATGTTGAAGAAAGCAGTTAAGGTGATTTGGGTGATTGATATCTCATAGAACCGATGATTTGTACTGTTATTATTATCATTACTATTGTTATATTCATTATTACTTAAAACTATTGTCACTATTGTTATTATTCTAGAATTCTGCCATCATTTTCTGCTGTTACTGTCATTATTTTTATTACTGTCATAAACTTTATTAAGTTTTCGTTCGAGAAGTTCGATGGAACTTAGATTGCTAATGGAGTATACTAACCGACAAGCAAACACTGCATTGGAGGAGTGCAGCCGTAGGCAGTAAACGATTCAAACGTTCGATTTGTACGTTCATGATTCCGTCGTAGAGGAATGATAGCAGTGTTCGCACGGAGCCAGGATCACAAACGTTTATGACAACGAAAGGCTCACCGAACGCAAGCGATTGCGAGAATCTTCAACAAATTCTTCCCGTTATGACTCGTCATAATCTTAGCTATATCCTTACTAAGAGATAGTTGATCAATCGAAGGCCTTTAATGCCATATTACAAGTCACTGCATTCGAAGCCGATCACAATCCACCTTCAGCATGTCCAAACTCAACAATTAAGTTATGAACACGTTTTCCATCATTACAAACACCTGACTGAAGAAATTCATGAAATACATGCAAATTCTATGTGATTCGTGCGTGCAACACTGAACTCTTGTTGTTGTATTCAGTTCGATGAGGATTCGAAGTAAAATGAATCGATGTTCTCATATATTCTCGTATGTGAACGAATTGGCATTTTCATACGACAAGATATGCACTTTTCTTAAAGCTGAACTCACATTCTGGAAGGAGTTCATAGGAACATTTCTTATAATTGCTGACGAGACCAAAGGGCAAATATCTTTTGAAGATTACATTTCTAGGTAGTGCCCCGTCTGAATGATCGCGTGCATCAAAACTGGAACTTTCTTAAATGCACTGATACTTTTCTTATGCAACAGTTCTAATTTCATGCACTAGTGGGTCTGAACGTGCTGAACTGGACATTACACTCGTGCGACGATTTGAATATTGTCGGTTGAAGATACAGCAAACTCACGCATGACTGTACTCAATCAGTAATTCCGCATGAATTGCTAAAATTGATGCATCTTGCAGACGGAGTAAATAATTTGCTGATTTTTCGCCGATTATTTCACGTGATCTTGCTTTAATTGCTTCACAGTTGATTGAGGTCTTCAAAAAATGAAGACATGTTATGCACACATTCTCGAAAGCGAAACAGAGTGGGATGGTCATATTTTTGCTGTTTTAGATAAGGTGCTCGATAAAATTGAAATTATCATGTAATATGAAGCATTTATAATGCATGATCCTTATGAATACCAACATTCAGCAGTACGAGTCTGTGGACATACGGCAAGTATCGTTACTATTTCAGCTGATCAAGCTTACCCCCTCCCCACAACCTGTAATCTGCACAACTTCATTTCTAGACCTGTTAAGTGAAACTGGAATACTTAAAAGCAATAGGGATCATTCCCTGCAGCCCTTCACTATGACCAACCACTCAGTTTATGCTTCTAGACATTTCGGGGCCTTCTCGGTTCGATTATTCGATTATACAAACAATCCTGATCTACTTTCAGCTGCATCTTTTTTTGATGATGGAATTCTTTACAAAAAATTCGAACAACGCTCACCACTTCATCGGCACAACCAATATTAAAATCTCTAAATTCAATACCGCCACTATTGAAAGACATAACCACACATCGATTAAAAATCGTATGAGAATGGACAAAGGACAATCATTTTCCCATTAAAGCTGGAAAATATTTTGAATATTCCACTGCGGCTTGCAAATAGTACGTAATTGAAGCATATCTGCGAATATCTTGAATATATGCTAAATAACTCATCGCGAAGTTTTCTTTTTTTTGCATCGAAATGCTGAATTCTTCAAAGTGGTTGTGAAATGCATTGATAAACAAATGGAGCAAAACATACAACTTTATTACCATGAGATACATTCGAAATCATATGATTGACAATATAATTCCCGACAAAACTATACACAGTTATCATACATCACACATGAATCAGTAAGTGATAATGAACACCAATAATGGATATGGATAACTACGAATCAGAACCAATACGATCATACAACTCGTAACGATTTCAATTAGCGTATAAAAAGCGGCTCAATTTGAGCTCTAATGAAACCGAAACTATTGAAATGCCACCAAGCATCGAATTCAATTCAATGCGAATCATTTACGGCTTCAACGGACGAGAAATAATGAACAAAAAAGTGTGTAGCGAACCACCAATGATATGAAATGATCACGCAATACAATAGGAAAGGTATTTGGGAAGTGGCATTGCCGACGAATGGGGCGAGTAAATAACTGAATCGAGTATCACGTAACATTCTTTCCTTCCATAGCAATTCACCCAAGACAACGACCAAAGCTACAGGAAAACAATGCTCAACTTGATTAACATGACGAAGAATGAAGGAGAATATTCAAGATGCAAATAAATAAAAACCCATTAAATGAAAAATGAGTGAATATTATTTGGTTACTTCAGCATCCACAGATATCAGTGGATGAAATCAGTGGCACCGTCTAGGCAGGGCAACTTGGTCCTTGAGCTCCAGCACCGTCTCCGTGATCTTTCGGATGACGCTTCTCAACATGCCCTCGGCAATGCCCGGTTTCACAATCCTGAGATTAATTCAGTAATGATAATGAAGCCAACAAGGAAAGGATTGAAATATCATCGGATCTTAACACAAAATACATACTGAAAGGAACATTCTATTTCGCTGTTTATTACCTTGACATGTTCTTACATTCATTGAATGAAATGAGATATGGCTGAAATAATAGAGGAATTTTATGGCTATGAATAAAGAATTCCGTTTGGTACGACACAATTAGTGTGAAACTACTATAGTTCTGATCACCTTCAGCCAAACACATAGAAAATAGTCAACGAGAGGATTGTGAACACCAACCGAATCTGAACTGTCAGAGTCATCATTCCATTTCTTCGGCTTCTTGTAAATACAACAACATTTCGATTTATGCTTTCCCATGAACTCATTATCGACCGTTCCTTGGGCCCATTGAACTCTGAAAAGAAACTAGTTTCATTCGCCGGAAAAAATTTCTCACAATCAGATAAATGCTTCAGAGTCAAATCATTTCACAACACTTCCTTTTGTGTATGCAAAACGTGTAATGATAGAAATTGAAGTGACCTAATCAATATATTTTAAACACTCGTGCTAACCACATAAGGAAAGATGTAACAGTATGTAGAAGAGCGAAAAAAAAGTTACCTGTGCGATGGATCGGTCTCGGGCGTTGTCAGAACAATTTCTTGCACTTCAGGCTGCAAAATGGAAAATTCGCACAAACATCATCAAAAAACATTCTCGAAATAAACGATAAACTGAGGATATTTTCCAGTGTTCCGAACTGATAACGAATTTGCAGCTCATCTAACTGCTGCATGATAAAATGGTAAACAGTGGTTATTTCGAATTGCATATGACGAAGAAGGAGTATTTTTGCTGTTCGTAATAGAGCGAAACATCTGCTTGAAAAGAAAATACTAGATCGCCAGAGCTGGACAGCGTCCAGTCTGAAAAAAAAGCAAATATCACAAGGAACGAAAGTTCTAACCCCAGCAACAACTTCTTCAGATACTGTTATAGTTCCGTTACCATCAGAACGTTCCATGATTTTGTTTCAAGTAAACAAAAGCAATCAACAGCGATTTGTTAGTTTTCCGAATACCGAAAATGAATGAAATAATTGAAACTCGAATGAATGATGAAGAATAATCAAAGAAGCAACGAATATCAGCGATATAGAATGCAATATTGTAGCTTATCGGCTACGAGAAAATGATGGTGACTAATATATTAAAGATAATAGTCATGCAGAACGCAGATGGGCTCTAATACACAGAGAATATGCGTTAGCCATCACGTGCATGAAGACATTGTGCCACAGCTCACTTCACATATTAACAAATGCTTTTTCGAACAAGGAGAAGTACTTAGTTGAGGCACGAGCTTGTAAATGCTTATAGTTACCTACCCGACAGGGAAGATTCCTAAGAGATTGAGAAATACAATGAACGTTGACAGCAAACGTTAAGTTATGGCACTTGGAGTGACCAGTGCTGATGTTCAGTAGTCACGACTGGTATATACAGTGGAGTAATTGAAATTCTCTCTGTTCTGATTCTGAGAGAAGTTCCACAAACGCACTGAATCACAATCAGGTACATTTTGATGCCATGCAATCATGAAATGCGTTTCGGAATTCAGCTTAAAACAACTGAAGTTTCTTCATTGAGAGATGTTGAAATGAAACGACAGTACTGTCTCCCTTTTGAAGTAAAAATACAAAACGTTCAAACAGCTTTTGGATGAGATGCGTCTACGCTGTGCTTTTTGTTGGATTTTTTCACGGAATCGAAAAAGTATTAGCAGTGATAATTTTTCATCGCATATTGATTATTTGAGAGCACAATGGTTTCTTTGCATCATTTCCGAAGAGAGTTTCCATTCATTCATTCACTGCTTCTAATGATGATGACTAACGCCTTGGATGACATAACAACTCCATCGGGAGCATATGCGCTCTGAACTACGAGAATATTTCATTTTGTCGACTTTTATTCTTGTTTCGCTTGTTGCTCAGGGAAGGCTGTGTTGAAGAAAGTGAATGCATTGCATCTGTTCTAATCTTCTATTCGATCACCATCATCATTAAGGAACTCTGATCGGGAGGTGTGTTACTTCGTTTTGTGATCATTCATTCAACTATGATAAAATTTGATGACATTCAGCAAGAATTACCAAACAGTCGCCTAACTCAGTACATTCGTGCGTATGTAAGTGAATGAATGATATCTGTGAATTGCTAAAAGTAAGAAACAAGAATGCCTTACTGCAACAATATAATTTCTCGATATGGGATTGCGCCAACCTCTGATAATCTGACGTTTGCCGTTAGTAATACGGACTATCACAATTATCACATCTTCTGAATAAACACCAAAACGCTTATCTAACTTTTTCTCCTTTTTTCGTTGCCTTCTTTGATGATATTCATGAAAGATTATGAATAAGGCGATGACATTCTTGTACAAGATTGTTATCAATGAAATCACTTCACTCGAAAAGAAACATCGCAACAAATCAAGCCGTGAATGTCAATCGTTCATTTCTCCATTCTGTCACACCAAATTCCATTTGCTGTTATTTTTGGCCATCTTATCTGGGGTTCATCTAATTCATTGTACTATGAAATTATAGTAGTGTTGGCATGATTTATTTCACAAATATTGTACGGCCAACAAGAAATCAAGTGAAGAAGTAAGTATGTTTCAGTGAAATGCTATTGCTGTTTTGAAATAGCAGTGGGGGTGATAGCAATTGTGTTCATTTGATATGATAGGAGAAATAATTTGACAGGAATGAACTGAGCACACTCGGAGGCCGATCTAATCGTGCGGTAGATAATCTCTTCATTCATCACTCCTTCATTTGTTGTTGATTGTAGCCTAACTGCTGAGTAGTGTGAGCAGTAAGCTTGGATCATTTTGCTGTGTATTTAATTTTCTCGATGTGGAGTATATTTCTTGTTCGACTATACAAATTACAGCTCCAACAAATACTGTCTATTTCGCGTCTAATCGTTTTACAAGTTTTGAAGCATTTGAGAATAGCTTAAAATTCATTTTTCAACTGGATTTCCATGTGCTTTTGCATTTATTTGAACCCTCTGAAATACTACTGATGCAGATGTCAGTGCTCAAATGATTTCAAAGAGAACGTTTCGTGGAGGAAATCACAACTGAACGGTATATTTTGACATGCATGTATTTGGCGATTATTGATAAAAGATTATAAAAGCTTGAGGATTAATGAATATTTGTGTGTTTTCGATGCATGCAAATGAGCAGCGAACGCATTGACACGTTCGTGTTAGTTTGCAAAAGCATTCATCACACAGCTATTCGATATCGGTTTCACACAGAGAATCTAAAAGCAACATTCAGTGATCGTCTTTTGAGCTCTCGCTAGTGGTTAACTTCCCGTCAATCTCCTACTGCTTCGCTATTCATTGTTACCTATACGACCAAACAAAAGCTGCGAGAAATTGTGATTCAGCTCCTTGTTCTCCTGATAAGGGACTCTCCTTCCGGACAGAGGAAATCATCGACGCTCTGGAATTGCTTACATTATTGGTGTGCGAATGTGCGAACTATGGCTTTTTTCTCATTGCTTCCGGATAAAAGTAATAGTAACTCATATGGAACCACTACTTGGCTGCATGTTTGAGAAGATGTCTCAAGACGTTCGTTTGTTCGAAACATTACACAAATTCAGATGAACGGTACTGTTCGTATGTTACTCGAATGATTGTATGGAAATGTTTCAGCATGAGCATGAGATTAATTCACCCACCAGACAGTCACCTTGTCTAGCATCTGTTTCCACCAATAGCCGAGCATTTTTCAGCACCACTTCCCAACATTGGCATTCTCAGTATCAATACTCTAAAGTTCACCTTATAGAGCTACACAGCCGATTGACATCACTCATTTATAAATAATGCGGTCACATGATAATGTCATAAGCCCCTTTATAACACCAGTTTTATCATCATCATTGCCGTTGCTATTCGAGCAATCGCAGACAGATGCATCGATGGATGGATATCTGTGTGATCAAGAGAAAGTGCATGTGATCAGTCAGATCAAACAAACTTCACTGTATAGCAAAAGCGGTTCGACGGTTAGACATCATCAGTGAGCATCAGCTTTGATTCATTCATAAAATCAATTCCGTCAATTGTACTGCTCATAAAAGCGTTGCTTGGAATATTTATCAGCAAAAATTTCTCGGAAAAGCCGTCATCGTGTATACTGAAACAAACACAAGTTTGTACTTGTTGTTCAAAATTCCCGACGAAATTAATTTTGAAATATGAGTTAGAGTCTGAATTGACGCTGAATTACGTCAACTGAATGAGAAAACGAACGAGGGAAGGTGGAAAATGAAAAAACCACGATTCCATAGATATACTTGGTGGTGTTCGAGAGTGCATGGAAAGAGACAAGCAGCAGAATTCATAACAAAACAATAACGACAACACGCACGAACAAGCAAATCTCTATTCGCAAATACATTTCTTGGTGTATCTTTGGAAGAAGTTGATGTGTTATCGTCTTTTCCGCTTTCTGCATTCTCCTTAACATTTACATCGTCGTGATCAGAGTCATTCGCAAGCCTTCGAATATAGATGATTTCATGTAGGTGGTGTTTTTTGCCGATTCCAATATTTCAGTGATCAGCACCGCTCAGTGCTTGATAGCATTGCGACTGTGTTGTGAACGATAGCGGGCAGCCAGCCGCAACAGTGACATAACGATCCTGTCCTGTTCCAGTCTGGAACTTTCCATTGTTCCTTAAATCGACCATGCATTACTTCATTCCACTTATCAGCTATCATCATTACTTCATCTCATAAGAGGAATCATTGGCAGAGTTGCAGTAACTGCTTTGTTCAATGTAGTTTGATTCAGTAAGGGACATTTTCTGCCTGTTCTATGGTGGAATGAATCGTTTAGCAACGGTTATTCTTCTGCATCTTACAATTT
Source organism: Anisakis pegreffii (assembly GCA_035041965.1). Classification (NCBI taxonomy): domain Eukaryota; kingdom Metazoa; phylum Nematoda; class Chromadorea; order Rhabditida; family Anisakidae; genus Anisakis; species Anisakis pegreffii. The sequence continues at coordinate 136,006 of JAPYMA010000179.1, read as the reverse complement.
GGATAGAGAAAGTTAACCGATTACGACAGAATTTCATCAAATTTCAAGCATAGGCTATGGATTGATCTATTTCGATTGAAAACTACAGTACTCATAATCAGATCAGTTTTGTGTTCAGTTTGTGGTAGTCTTTGAAGCAATCGTTTCAAGTGGTTGTTTCCGATGGAAAATTTTGTCGTAATTCAATTCTCATATTCATCCTAATCTCTTCATTCCGTCTCTAATTCAATTATCCGATGATTTATTCATTTATTCCTCATATTCCCATTTTGTCCTTCTATTCCTCAATTACTCTCATGGTTACTGCCTCATTTTCGATGGAACTGTAAGTATGGATTCATTCGTAAATTGATGCTTCCACAGAGAAATTAACTCAATGATAAATTTTTTCGAAGTGTTGTGACCTAATCGTCCTTTTGGTTGTTTTCTTGACCATTATACTTTACATTCACCAAACTTTTACTATTGAAAGGCTAGCTCACTTACACAACACTGCTACTGGAAGCATTTAGCTTCGCTCGTTCCTTTACCTGATTCACGGTGACACCATTCGTCGTCCTTCCCGAAAGCGATTCCCCCCTCTTCACCGTCCCTCTCCTCCATTCGGGAACCACAGAGTGTTGGTGTCGATAGCGTGGTAGTTGTTTGGAATGGCAACAACGTACGGAATCAATACTGAATGCTGGCGAAACTAAATCAAATATTTACATTTTGAATCATTCATTCGAAACTGCGTGACATTATCCAGAGCATTTCTGCTGCTTCGCTCATCGCATGACTACGAAACTTCTCGCATGAGCACAGCAAACAACAAATGTTAATGCTCTGTTGCTAATCATAATTTATCATCATCTTCAAATGTCCACGATTACTTTTCAGCGTTAAGGCAGGTCGCTCGTCTGTGGGCTGGGCTGGGCTGCTGTTGCTGTTTCAACATCGTTGCGTTGAATTGCATGCAAAAGAGTGCCGTTTTTTGCACAATTTCCTACTGCTGCGTATCTTTTTGCTTGCTATTTCTGCAAATATTGCTCCATAGAATTGTAACTTTTTTCGGCAATGCTCACTACAAATTTGCAAGTTGTTATTTTCTATTGGGTGTGATAGGAAGTTGCCAGGCAGTAATGTGTTGTGATGTCTTACTTGAATTTTTCTCTACTCAGCGTTAATGACTACTTGTAAAGTAAGTGATAGCTGAGGTGACATGGGCGCAAGTGAACAAGAAAAATAATCCAGCTTAAGTCAAAAAAATGATGAATTTATCATGAGATCTGCATGCATGCATACGTGCTGTGTTTAGCAGCTACTGCTTACTACGGAAGCTGGCAGCTAGATGAAGACACGACGACGGCGAAGAAGAAGGATGTGATATGAAAAGAGAGAACTTCAAAAATTGTTCACTTCTTTTCGGATTGTTTGTTCACATCGCTTTGTAACAGCTTTTCGGTCTGACAATGTGCCCTTTTTTGATTGAAAGCACCGACCGAGCAAGCGACCGCTTAAAACAACAAACGCAAATAAAAGCAAAACTGATGGGGTTATGTTGCACTCACACTCAGTTTTGACGATTCTTCGCTTGCGACTGCAACTAACAACAACTCACGATGATCGAATTGTGTTCGATTCGCTATTTTTATCTGCATTATTGATTCAAGTTTATTTGATTCATAACTACTAACCACTACTATGGATTATTCATTCATTCAACGTTATTCGGTCAATTTTCAGTTTTTGTGTCTCCTCATAAGCAAATATGTTGATGTTTTCACACAAGCGCTTTGCACTAGTTGTTGTTTTGATGAGATTCGCAAATTGGATTTATGACTCGCTCCTCTTCTGCACCACTATTTTTAGGCATGCAATCTGCTCATGAATGCATTCTTCAATGCACTCATTTTTTTCTAAATGATCTTTGTTTCAGGGAGTTTTGAAATGATCCGGTTAGAGAATAAAGGAAACAAGTTGCGCAATAAATTCCTTCACAAATCCCAATTTGATTCGTCGAAATCGAATGTCGCAAACTTCTGCGAGCATATAAACTCAGAGTCTAGGCGACGAATTCGAACCGTTGAGGGTTTATACGGATATCATTCAGATTCTGCCGATACCACAAAATGATCGCGATTCTTAAAATGCGAATATCGATCAAGCCAACTGTCACTAGCCTGAAGAATTCTGGCAGTGTCTTATAGTATGCGGAGTTTGGTGTTGAAAAAGATTTTGTTCTAATAATTTCTGTAGTAAGAGACCGAGAAACGGATACAGACAGACATGTTGGGTACTGGATGGGTGCGATACTGACTGCTTTCATTCATTATCTATTTACTCAGCTCTAATGATTCAGTAGTAAGAGAGCATTCGAATTTTATGATGATCATGACCTATTTAAGAGTATTGTCGATGAGCACATGATCATATATGGCTGAGCTTATGTCAAAAATAAATCCCTTTACCGTGTGTCAACAACAGATCGAGCGTTGCTAACGAATGCAAACACCTCAACAGTTCACGTTCACGCAATTTCATCTGTACGCAGCTGGTTTACAACAAGGGAAATTCGATCGTTTCATTGAAAAGTTGTGCACCCTTTTGATTCTTTCGTTTTGCTGAACATAAGTATCTGTGGTTGTCTGCAATTGTTAGTCACACCTATGTCTTGTTCATCTTCTGGCAAGATGAAGACTACTAGTTTTTCCTTCCTAATCGCTTGTGGAGATATAAGCGTGAGCTTGTCTAATGACAGACTTATTCTACCGCTTGTCAACTAGTAATGCTCTTCTCGTGAACACAACAGCAAGAAACCACTGGTGATGGGGAGATTTGGCAAGTAAGTGAAATAATAAGTTCTGTTGCTGTGGCCAGTGCTGGTCACGTTGCGAGTTGTGAACTAAAAATCGCATAAGTGCACGATATCTTTCAAATGATACGAGAGATTACGCGAGATCTTTGGTGCTTGATTTGACTGATTTTTAGTATCATTTTGATTGATTTTGAGATCGTAATTCAGTGGAATTTTTGAAAATGATTCATTAAGTGTTGTGTTTTCCTTCAATCCGCATTCAATCTTGACTTCTTCTCGTCGCATTTTTCATGCTACACCAATCGAAAGCTGTATGGCCAACCAGAGGAAGCGGCTTTTCAACGAACTTCTTCCGAGATCACTAGTTCTGTCAAGACTGAAAAATTCTTCGAATACCAATTTTTTTCGATTCTTCAGCTAGTTATATATTGACATTTGCCTTTTTATCTTTCCTAATGATGTTGTTTAATCTGAAACAGCTTATGAAGTATTACTGCATGAAAGACAGTTTTTCCGGATTGTTCTAACCAGAGCAGTCCCGTGCAAGTCCCTTCATTGCAACTCCCTTAACCTGATCAGTCGAAGCTCCATTGACATTAAAGAGTCTCAATGAGATTCAGATTCGTTCTTGCGTATTTAATGCAGTTGAGGTTAGAAGCTAGTCTGTAGAAGTCACTGAATTAGCGTGATTGCTTGTCGTATGTGATGAAGGAAACATTTTCGAGGCTTTTCCAATCGCCGAGGTAAAATTATGAATTTCTTTCTTTTGCATTGCAATAACGACAATTTCAATGCACATTTCCGCTCGTAACATTACGTATACTTAATAGCATGCTATGCAATTATCGACAATCTTTAATGCGCTCTCGATGAATCGCAAAAGTATGCGGTTTTCTTTTCTCGAATGAAAATGTCTTCATTTTATTCAGTCAGACAGTTGTTTTGTGCTATCATAATATTGCGCATAATCTTCATGCTCAAAGATCCCCTGAAAGCGAGTTTTATCCTCAGAACACTCAACTGACCTGTGAACACCCCGAAATGCTACGAATTGTGTTGAATTTCTGAGCTTCAGAAGTCGGGGTATACCAAGATCGTTTTGTTTTTCTGGGATTGGTTCGATCTTCGAACCGTTCCTTCTGCACTTTTGAATTGTATTTGGTGAAGCGAGAGAAAGCTGAGTAGTTAGTGGAACAAGAATGAAAGTCGGAGAGAATCAAATGGACAAAATTCAAAAAAAAAAATCAGTGACTTAAAAAAGGAAGAAATGCAAAAAATTGAGAATGCTTGAGAGTAGAGATAATTTGGTGGTGTGGATTGGTTCGACTTCTTCGTTCATCGATAACGATTCCTCTGCAAACTGATAGATTATTGATGAATAATAAAAGCGATTAAGGGTTCATCGCTGCTGCTGCTGCTGCTGTTGCACCGCAGTTTGATTGGAATTTGCTATGATGATGGCGGGGGCACTGCAGAGGATGGGGCCTTGACGACAGGTACCGATCGTCTCCACTGCGTCATCGATCGGTTCATCCTCTTATCGAACCGTCATCCTGTCTCGTCTTCTTGCTCTTGTTTTGTCAATCTCTTATTGAATTCACTCGTCGAGTCATTATTGCATAATGAATGAATGTGTAAACAAATATGAAGTAAATAACCACATCAGTCGCTAGTGATACGATGGCATTATTCACTGCGCAGTTTACGAATAAGTAAACAAACCTGATCGAATAATATTCACAGGAAAACGTAACAGTATAAACTTGTATTATAAACAGTTGAACACTTCGCACAGCAGCGATTGATTCGTTGTATGACCGGGTGATTGCACCGATATTAATGATAATTGTTGTAATGATAATGTTCACGGAATAACTTTATCTGCATGTTTCTTGATTAATTAATCAAAGAACTTATTCATTGCTTTCTCTATCAACAGTTGTGTGTTCACTGTGACGGTGTTGCTTTAATTTCGAGTTAATTAGACTAATTGATTAATAATGAGTAGGTAAATGCCTCTCTGTGGTTAATGATAATAATGAACAGTCATCATTGCTTCCTGCCGTCTCTTGTCACTTGAGCATTTTGTCAAACGCTTTAAATGAGGTAGCGAGTTTCGATGTACTGCTTACATATTATGATTGAGTAATTTGTGGAACAGTCTATGAAACCTGTGCGCGGAATGCGGCATTCCTATTCGAACACAGCATCGTTCAAGTTTTATTTCATTCGTATAAATATCAGTGTTCGTATAAATATCAGTGTTCATGCATGTATATTTGCACTTTATCGTCAATGCACCCACCAAATCAAAATTCTGATAAGAATATCAATGCTAAAAATAGTCGATATGAATAATGACAACACGAAAGCGAGAAATATCAATCAAATCGGTAATGTGCAAATGAATGCAACAGTGCACTGCATTGGATATTATGTTTATATAAAACAAACAATAATTCCATCTTCATTCATTTATCTCTTTTCGAATTTATATTTAATCGCCACACATTAATTTAGTGCATTTTTGAATCAAAACCAAAATTCAAAAACATTTTTATTGTCGTTAAAAATCTATTCACAGTGCACCAAAAATCATCCGTTATTTGCTACTGATAGAATAATAACATTGTCAGGGATAATCCTAATAATATAAATATTAATTCTGACAATAACTGCAATGATAGTAATAATAATAATAATAAATATTAATAATAATAAAATAATACTAATAAAATAATACTAATAAAATAATACTAATATAATACTAATAATAATAATAATAATAATAATAATAATAATAGTAATAATCACAATAATAATAACAATAATAATAATATTAATAATAATGATAAAATAATATTAATGATAATAATAAAATGATAATAATAAAATAATAATAATAACAACAACAATAATAATAAGAATAATAATGATAACGGTACTCGTAATAATCATAATCATTATCATAAATATAAAACGATAACGAATACTAATTAATGCCAATAAAATTACATGCTGTCTGCTGCATGAGCACTCTTTTTAGTGTTCTGTAATAAATGTTTTGTGTATGTAATTTTGTGAATTCGATCAAAATTATAATTTTATTTCAGTGATTTCAATTGAAAAAGATGCAATCAGACAAACAATCTCGTCATATGGAATGTTGTTACAGCTCTTTTGAACTGTATTCTAATTGTGCACAAGCAAATTCACCGCCAATGATTATTGACAAGTTTATGATTCTGTATCACTTAAATGTCTTAAAAAGCACCCAACTATTTGAGATTTCTGCATGCCTTATCGAATCTTGAGAATCCACTCAATATTCCCTGAATTGATCACTTCATGTGGATCGATCTAGCAAGCAAGAAACACTAATAAATAGAAGAACGAATCTACTAACAAGGAATTAATACCTTCATTGTATGATGTGATTCAGTACTGAGTCAATATGTTTGGTTCACCAATTGCAAACGATGGCCTTGTTTGTAAATAAACTGTCTGAAGTAAGCATTTAAATTTATGTATTAGAATTGAAGAGAGAGGTAGGTAGGTATTTGTTTGCATTTCAACTGATCATCACAACAAAACGTCGTAATTTCACCGATGATCGTCAATAGGCGAACAGAGATTGCGGTTGACGCTGCACAATAAACCTTTCGTGAATTGTTTATAGCCAGCATAAATTCGTCGCTCAATCCCTTCGTCATCCTCTTATTACAACTCCATCATCATTAATATTTTCGGAATTTGATTTATGCGATGTTGATACACTCATTCACATTTCTAATTTATCCATCCCTATCTCCCTTCGCCGAGCCGAGCAGTTATTCGATTCCATAGCGATCGTTAGTTCATTGATCGCTTTCCATTGAATCTATCGATCAAATCAACCACCTTGATCTTTCTGTGCTAATCTATGCCATCTTACGCAGACAGGTTCCACCTAGTGCGTACAATTATTCAAGTTTGTTGAACAGTACTGTTAGGAATGCGCATAGCGATTGTGGTCATCTCGTTTGGCAGACTCTGTTGTCGTCCCATATGATATTCCAACATCTCATTCCGTAATGGTCATCCCATACTGATTTGATATCATAGTGGACAGACGGCAATATCGAATGAGACCAATGTAATTACGATGCAGATGTTGTTTGCGTTTGTGCGCGAATCGAAATGTTTTAGTCATGAGTTCTGTGTTCGGACGAATAATTGCTGAGTGCACAATCGAAGGCAAATCTTTGATCACTCGTTATTGCACTCAAAAATAGTCAATATATGTTATATTTTCTGCATTTTCAGCTTTCCATATTGCCCTCTTCATACGCAGCCAATAGTTCAGTAGCAATTTCTGCAGGATATTTCGGTTGTGTTCTGTTGTTGGTATCAAAGCGATGATCAATCAATATTCTGTATCGTTCGTAACCACTGATTGAAACAATCGAAAATGTCTATCCCATCATTAACGCATTATCAGTCCATGGTTCATAGTGTCAGGCACTTGGTCATTCCGTCTGATTGCTTATGGGCAGCTGTTTTGAATCTGCTCAAGACAAAAAATTATCTCATCATCAATTTTTTCGATCCGAAATGAGACAGTCGTTATTGTCATTATGATTGCAACTTAATGCTGATCCATGAATCGAATAATTGAGCACTCACTTCTCTCGTAGACATATTGATTTGTTTCCATTCTCATTCAAAGACAGCTTTTTCTCGTAATTTTTTTCGTCTATTCATCACGATAATCGTTCATGGAATTTAAATTATTTATGGGAACGATGAAGGGTGGAAGGTGGAGGCAGGTAGGTAGCTGCTGCATTGCATCATCTCATCTCGTAATGAAACGATCGATGCTGATCATAATTAGGAGTGATGAAAACGTGCTGACTCTCGGAATGGAGAGAGGGTGCAGTCACATAATCTGATTATGCTCGCATCGTGGTAAGTGTACAATGCAACCAAGCAGTTGGGGGGTTAATTCGTTCAGTTCATTTTCAGTGAATTTAGTTTCTATCGATGGACTGAATTCAGAGCCACGATGGATGATCGCAATTTAGTGAACGATCGATCGTTTTACAGTGAAAGATAATGTCAACTACCCCGGAATATCGCTGTGTCATTTCAGTGCAAGAAGCCTGGTGTTCTGAAAACAAGAAATTCCCATCAAAGATAATGATGTTTGGCATATTCATTTATCGGATATCAAATCAAATGATCCTGAAGTGTATCAAGTTAATCAGGAGGATATTTTTGCGTATCAGATAGGTTTTGAAGAACGTGCAGTGTTGGAGTAATTCAGTCAATCGATCAATTACCTAAGGCAATACAGATTATCCATTCAGTCATCGATTGAACCTCGTTAAACTAAACGAATACCTTCTCAGTGGTTCTTCGAACCTCCGTCCTTCTGTTCTCCATGATATCTTATCAGCCACAGACATACACACGTATTGCGAAGATTTTTGTTGTAGATTGAAGCCGACACGCTTCCGGCTATGTTGTCATTGAGTGATGTTTTTGTAGGAGAAGAGTACCATCTTCTGTTGTGCAATAATAATAATAATAATAAATTGCCGAATCGCATTGTGAAGTTAGTGTGAAACGGTACGAAGTGTTACAACTGATTATGATTATGATGTAATATTTCACTTTTTCGGCATTTATTTATGAAATATGACCATCATTATCACATCATTATCATCGTCGTCTTTCATGGCCTTATTACTGAAATTGTTGTTTCCTTAACCCAGTTCTTCTTCTTTGAGCATTCGCAAATCTCTAACTCTCGCTATGGACCATGTGCTGAGAGTATGGTCAATTGATGCTTGCATGCATGCTTTGTTCAACGTCAGTTTTTAAGTGCTTCGATTGAATCGCTGTGAAACTTGACTTCTGATCGGTTTTTTTGGCTCATCTGACCACCCGAATCATATTCTGTCGCACAGTTAGGAAATGATGGGATCATTGTCACCAGAATCGAATCATCAGTATCATTGCTATTATCTATGATATCATAAGAAGGAAGTCATTCATATCACGAGTTTTTACTCTGATTCGCGTTGAAATCTCACGTCACATAACGATGAAATATCAAAATTGATGAGTATTGACCGCCCATCAAGAGGTGCAATTACCAATCGATTGCTTTTTTCAATGTACTGAAGAAATCTCCTGAAAAAAATTTCCATGTTTAAATTGAGTTTTGTTCATAAATGGAATTGTTCTGCAATATTTCAACATGTTGTGTCGCAATGACTTGTTATTCTTCGTTCGACGACTTTACAAAAATTAATGACGATTGTTTGTCAACAATTCAGTCATATGCAGGGAATAATTGTGGATTATTGCCTGATGTATTTGCGAATGTTTGTATGAAACGCTCGTATATTCAGTAGGCTCCAGATGTTGTTTTGGCAGTAACCGGTTGAATCGGTTCGAAATGCTTCATTACCAGAAATAATTCACTGATTTTTCCACCCCTCTGAATCGACACTTCGTCCATCGCTTCCGTTACTGCATATCCTCCGAGCACATTGCATAATCCAACTGGAGTTTATACAGTAATAATTGCGTTGTTTATGCGTAATCAAAGCAATAAATTCATGTAATCCGAGTCGACTGTAAACAAACTATGAAAGTTCCATAATCGAAACTTGAATGAATCAAAAATTTTACGGTCGTCACTGCCAACCACAGATCAATATGAAAGAGTGATGTGAATAATCATGCTGACCACTGGTCAGTTCAAATCTCACATTGCATTTAATTTGTTCACCGAACAGATTTCCGCATCTATACATAGTTTCCGCATAAGATTTCTGCATCTGCATATAATTTCTTGTATTCCAGTCTAACACATCATCCCTACTAAAAATGCTGAACCAACATCAGGAACCTATCGCTTTTTCTCCAATTTCTCTTTTTGCCTGCCTGAACACCGTCAAATCTCTATCTGTTTCAACTGCTCAGTGACAAACAGAAAAAAGTCAACCCATCTGCGCGATACATTGCTTTGTCGATTGAAAATGCTCATATTTGTTGCTTTTTCGTTGAGTGCCACGAGTTGAGATTAGTTTTTTCGGCATTGACTGGAAATTGAACACCAACTCTTCTATCATTTTGTCACTTAGTATCCATGACTTACTCACTTTATTTCACTTGTAAAGATGCTAATAGTTAAAAACAGTCACGTATAACAGAATGAAAATCTTACAATTAGTTAAAAAGTTTCGCGTTGATTCATCAATCGTCAATTGAAGAAATTCGATGACCAGATCGTCTTGTGTGAATTTTTATGTCTTTCTTCAATAGATAGGAGGTTATGCGCATGCGCAATGACTAATTGCATCAATTAAATCATAAAACTCCATTCGCACTCATCACCAACTGCAGTTGCACATTGCAGAATATTCACCGAGCATCGCATATTGACATTACATTCGTAAATGATTTTGCCACAATTTTGTTTATTTATCTGTTTACACGGGTAATCTGTATGCGGGATTTCCCATTCATTCAGCCGAGCGTTTTCAAGCCGAGCCGATAGCGCTAGATAGTTGATCAACTGTTATGATAGGTTGGCAGTTGAACATGATTCGTTTATGGAATCATGTGCGCTGGCTGATCTTTGGTAACGCTAATGATTTATGCACATTACAATTGCGTTGACATATCGGTACGAGTTTGGCATTCGGTTCATGGCTTCAGCCGTAATGTGCTTGCTTGCGACAGTGACTGAGGCGGAATTTGAGGGATTTCATTGGGATGTTTAAGATGTTAGCGTGCATGAGACGTTTTCTTGCGCACACACTCTGACACTTGCTATTTTTTATATGAAGTTCTTGCAAGTCATGTGCATTTGTTGAACCCTGAACGCAGTCAGCATTGCAACACTATCTGTGTCTTTGCTTAGCTGAAACCAACCGCTGCTATACATTTTGCATCAACACGGAAGGAAGGAAATAGATTCATAGACTTCCGCGTAGTTGTTGCAATCATCTGTTCGATGTTTATCACCTCATGTAATATGTTTATGTGGGATTATATGCCCACAAAAATGTAAGTCATTTCCTCGAAATGCTCTTAATACCAGTCTTCTGACGAAACAAATATGTTCTTCTCACGAAATCATTTATAATACTTCTCAGTGTCCACACGTAGATGACTGTTTGCACGGACACACAATTAAATCAATTATTTGTCTTCATCTTAATTGACTGATATTCATAATGATTGATTGATGAACAAAACCTATCGTCATTTCAATCAAATCACAGTAACTGCACCAGACAAAATAGTGATCATTTCCTTGATAATTAGTCATACCAATAATGATGATGATCATACAAGGGATCGACCGACCGATTTCGATGACCGTATCTCTGACATCCATCTTTTATTTGCGTAGTGATTCAATACACACAATAACTGGATCGATTTCGATTATATAATTCGTTTGTATTGTATTCACGTTTCACTTAGCGCATCAAAACAATGTTTCATTCAACAATAGCATCTCATGTTTGCTTCGTTGTAGGAATACACTTTCGCTAATATCCTCGAAATTCGCTATCGCTCGCCATGAGATTTGGATAGGTTTGAAAGGTTAGCGAGGTTTTTCTATGAAACTCCGAATCGCCTCGATGAGCGCATTGGCATGAACAATATCAAAATGCATGTGAATCCTTGGGGAAACCGATCAAAATGATTTCTTGCTGTTGCTTTTGCTAGACTAGAGCGAATAATGCTCATTTGAAATATATATTCACCAAAAAATACTCCTCCAAATATTTGCAAAAATTATGAATTTTTCATCAGAAGGAATGGAATTTCTTCCAAGTGATGATGAGTTTTGAAACAAAACGCGATTCACCTTTCTCGATTGCTCATCAACATATCAGTGATGATTACTGTTCAACAGTTGTTCATTGTCATAACTTAATAGGGAATCACAACTTGTTAAGAATATCTGAATGCCTCTTTTCCAATATGAATTGCTACATTCGCCATTCTTGACATTTCGACCCATGATAGCACGATCCACGATGGGTGACAGCTTCTGAAATCATCCACGCTCTGGAATCATGCTTTCAGCATTCATTCAGAAGCTTCAAAATGATACAATGATTGATCAGTGCAACACTTTCATCATTGCTGTCCTGAACAACTCGGATGTGCGAAAGCGTTCGAGTTGCTTTCAGTGATGAACTGCGGAAGCATCAGCTAAGGACGGCAATGCATGTCCCAGCATGCATTTATGCGTCAAAGAGTTTCGTAGATCTTTTTTGGATGTTGTTGAATTGATGCGAGTGCTCTTGATGACAGAGTAGTTTTGCGATGAACAGTGTCCGTGATGTGAGAGTGTTTACATTTCGGTTTCGTTGTATCGGAAGTAAGCAATTAGTAAAAGCGAGTGGTTCACATGTGGATCACACATGATGATGGCTTTTTGCTAGTTGTGATCAGTTCGTTTGAGTGAATCTCCGTTCAGTTATCTTGAAGGCGGTCAGGCTGATTTGGAAATGGACTATTTAGAAATTTATTTTGCGAAATGAATATGATGATATGAAATATGTGATATCTATAATTGCGTGTGCGTATGTGAACGAATTGATCGGATAATCATTACAGATGATATTAATCTGATTCAATCCGCTAGTAGATTATGCTTCTTCCGCATTCCATACTTGCGACTCGCGATTTCGACGAATTGTGACTGATGTATAAACAACCGAGACATGATTCTTGTCGCATTAGCGTGTTAAACAGCAGTACATGTGAATTTCCACTGATAATTCTCGGTTGTTTTCAGTATGACGGCCTCAGCATTACGGGCTGCCGCATCGTTAACACCTTGCAGTGATCTTGATATGTCATTAGCGATGGACACGAGCATACCGATCGTCACTGAACAATTGAACGATTCTGATGATATGATATCTGCTGATAACGCGATCAGTTTACTCTTAAGAAATGCACTCGATTCGAGTCAAACGTTTTATGAAACAACGCAACTCGATTCTTTGATTCAATTCATTTACGGAATCGCTTTGCAAGGTTCACTTGTTTGCTGTTTGTTTCTGATAACTGATCGAAGCCTTTTGACTAACTTCAAGCAATCCGCAAAAGAATTTTAAGAAGACTTCTGTGAGATTATTTTGAATATGTTGAATATGCAGAATCTGATAGAGCATGATCGTATCAAGTTTGAGAGGTCTAAAAGAGTCTTGATCTGCAGGGTACTCGAACGAAAAATCTCGATTGGATTCAGCTACAGCATTACTGGATTCATTTGATGGTTTCGTTCTCGTCCTTAATTCAGACGGAATGCTCGACTATATTTCTAGCAAAGCTTCAACATACCTCTATTATTTACCTGTGAGTGCAGACTGTCAATTTCTAAGGGGTTTGAATAGCTGAACTTACCGAATAGAGCATTCACGAAGGAAAAACTGTGAGAATCCACCTGTTCATTGGCTTTTGAGAATGAAGTAAGTTTGAAAGTGAGATTAGCCAACCTTCCGTGATCATCTGTTGGATTAGACTAAAACTGATCTGGCCCATAAAAATTATGCGTATTTGCAGATTGAGATGATGCATCAGTCGATATTCAACTACATTTCACCGATTGATCATGATCTCTTCAACAAATTGCTTCCTGATCAGTTTGGTGAGTTCTTGTTGCCAATGGCATTGTAATATGCCTTATAGTCCTCGGCACTTCCGATTTGTTGGAGTAGTTGCGTGGGTTTTACAACGAATTGTTGTGCTGGAAATGATCAGCTATTGAAACTTTCTAAAACGGACAAGAAAGAAGTCTGAACAATCTTTTGCACTTGTTTATCTGATCCCAAGCAGTTAAATGAGGCTCATAACGATTGATAAGCACGATAATGAACGGTGCCACCGAACAGCTAGTTGTCCCTAATAGCTTCGAAACACTTGAAGGTGGCCTGGAAAGTGAGAAGAAGGCAATTGGATTCCACAATTTTCCGTGTCGCTTCCTGCCGCAACTCGTTCCGTCGGCGAATTCGCCTCGCGATATCACCCTCGAAATATCCGCAGTGGTCATCTCAGAGCCAAACATCTGCATTGATGGCGGTGACACGTGGAGCTGCTTAGAGTCGCCTCAAAGTAGTGGTAAGCCTTTTCTATGTGCTCATTGAATTCAATGTACGGTCTTGCGAACAAAATCGTACCTGCGCAATCAGAAACACTACGATGGTGTTTCCTGAATGCACACATCAACCTTCACTAACCTTAAATACCAATGCATACCTTCCCTTTTCTAATCCATCTTCAGCAATATAATTCATCGCCAAAACACTTGTCTTGTTTGATATAAAACGGGAAACGTTCCACTATGTAGTGGTGATGAATTTCTAGTTGCCGAATGCAAATACAAATGACGTTTCGTTCGATTACTTTGATATTATTTGTGATATGAAATTTTGATGCTTTCATTGATGTGCACCTATAAAAAACATCTGTCATCGATTCATCTGTTTATCAACTTTTCAACAAACTCTCTGTTCATTGTTTTTCGTTGTCTCGCTTGAGAAATTGCCGAAGTTCACGATGATTCAGAAATTTGAAATGTGTTTCCAATCTCGCACTCAATACTGCTATATCGAATTGAGAAGCAAGGCACGTTGCTGTTTGCCTTTTTTGAACAAATATTTTTTCCAGTCATATTATCTCTTATCTCAGCTCCACCATCAATCTGGCGTCGTGCTGAACCTCTCGTGAGCACGAATTTTTTGCCTCAATATTCAACGTTTGCTCTAGTGAACATCTGAAAAATGAACTGCTTCAATTACGCGTAGGATGATTCAGTGTTTCACCAATGTGATTTCCACGGAAATTTATCGCATTCGGCCTCTCAGAGGAACAAGTCGAGTTGGCTCGCAAACTCACACGTAAATTTTGATGCACCTTGCTCTCACCTGACAGCTCCTGTTCTCTTGAACACAATAGAATGGGTCTCCCCTTGATGTGTCATTCCATTTCTTCGCGAGAATTTCAGATGCTATCAACGGATTTAGAAGAGTGCTTGCTGCATCGACATCATACACTTCATACTTGTCGTTTGATCTTTTATTTCATGGTAATTTGAACGCTTGCTTGTAGGTGGTAATTCTTCATCGTTATCAAGAAAGCACTCGAGGAACGTTGTTTATCGATAGCGTTGATGAGAGCTTGCTATCATTTTTCTCATCGTTGATCATCGTCACACGATGGTGGTAATCTCTTATCATCGCTCAAATTATCGTTCTCAAATAAATCTCATTTTGTTTTTCTCTTCTATTGGATCGCAGATAGTTGAGCGGTCGGTCGGTCTCGTCGCTTATTCACCGCGACCACCACAAACGAACGAACGATTTTTATCGTTTTCGCGTTGGTGTCTTTAGCGCTGTTTACAAGATGCTGAAAAAATAATTCTACTGACGATGAGACGACGACTGAATACATTTTTCGTTCGTTCGATTAGAGCACGAATAAAATGATTTTTTGGGGATTATCAGCCGAATTGGATCCATCGTTTGGTGCATTTTTATGCCTTTTCATTCAACAAACCCTTCCACATTCTGTTCAGTGACAACAATGTTTAGCACGATTCGGTTGTGAGTTTTTTCTACAATATAATCATCTCAATCGAAAAATATTCGTTATCTCATCACATAATGTTGCATTCTTTCTTAGACATAATGTGATTTTTAGTCTTTCAGCACTTTCTTCATTTTGTCTCTAATTTAAGATTTTCAAAAATCTCTCATTCATTTACTTTGATTTGCCGTCGAATTTTCTTTCGCATTCTTTCGAGTTGTTCGTATCAAATTACTTCAGCATTCCACATTGTGATCATTACAGATTCATCGTCAATAGCGCATTTATCTACTGAGATGGGTTGTCAATTTGTTGAACGAAATGAATTCAACGATGCGCTGCGATTCATTACTCCAGATTCATCCATTCATTCAACAAAACAGATCGCAATCCGCCTATTGCTAATATGAACACACTGATTGCTCTATAGTAATCAATTTGTATGAATGAGCGCGACTGCGCTATTCAATTGAGATATATCTCCAGAAAATGGCTCCATCACCTCAGGAAAGTAAAATCACTCGACAAAATATATGTTTTTATGAATCGGGAGATCCAGCTAGATCGACTGATGCAAAAAAATTCACATTTAGTGAGCAACATATGAATTAATTAGCACCACATTGTCGTTCCATCAATAGGTTTCAAAAAAAAAAACCGTGGTGTTTTCTTGCTGAAGAAAACGTTTGACCACATTCCCATCCGTCAATGTTACCAAATACACAAGAGAGCCGATTTTCTGTTTGATGGTTGCAGGTATCCATTTAATTCGTTTAGTTCCTTGATTCACAGTGATCCATACTTTGTCTGCGACATTGAACTTCGATAATTGCGTGCGATGGCTTCTGCGAGGATTGATAAGCGTAAGAACAGTGCGTGGCTGACGATTGAACATCATTTGTGAGGGTGATACGTTTGTTGAGGTATGAGGCGTCGTTCGATAAGATCTCAGGAATTTTCTCAGTGCTTCATCATGACTTCATGCTTCCAAACAATTCGTGAACAGATTAATCAGCGATTTGATGTGCGTGCTACAATGATGTGTTGATAGCTGAAAACCGCTTGCAATTGTCGGTAATGAATAACAAGAAACTTAGTTTACACTTCGCACTTGTTCAGAACTCTCACTTGATTGCTATTGTTTCAAAATTGTTCTGCTTAGAACGTCTAGCTTCAATGCGACTCAGTCTATAAAGAATACAACAAGTCGTTTTCATCACTTTTCATCGTCTCTTTTTTGCCATCATAATTGGAGAGGAAGGAACATTTCCATCGATGTTTTTCTTGCAATGATAAGATTTCAGTTCAATGCAAACTTTTCGGAGAATATACAGAATTCTTGAGAAATATTTGAAAATTCACATCAAATTCAAATGCCGGAGTTTCTTTGATCCGATTTGGGGCGACTTGAGCTTTTGAATATGTCTCGGCGAGCTTTTTTTACCCGAGATGATATGTCTATCGATTCAGTGAAACATCTGCTGACCTCAACACAAGAAAAGAATGCGAATAGAGAATTTCTAAAGAGAAGAATCAAAATTTGTGCGAACGAACGAACGAAGTAGATGAAGAGCAAAAAATAAAAGTGTCATTCAAGTGATCTATGCAATGTACTCTGTATTTTTGCTCATTGTCATTATTTTCATCCAAATTCATCATCAAATTATAATTGTTTTCGGTTTTTTTGTTGGAGAAAACGAAAAGGTAAACGAACACTAGAAATCAGCAGTCATCCATTATCTTTATTTTGAAATGAACGAAAATATTTTCGCATTCTGATGACTTTGGGAATTGTAAAGCTGTCATTGCACAAGGAACCAGGCACGAATGCACATCGCCAATTCAATTTAACTGCAATGTTTATGTGAGAATTTGTGAATGACTCTAATTTATGAAAGAACAAGACCGAAGTTAATTCCTCAAATAGGCAAGAAAGTTATTTCGATTGGTGCTGGTTGTAATAGTGTTTAGAGTCTGCTCTACGCTTACTGTTGAAAACAAAAATATTAAGTCTGGCCGTGATATTAAACTTTGGTTGAGCCACACATATTTTGATGGTTCAATTGTATGCTGACCTTAACGGCTAATCTTGACCTTAAGTGCGTTAAAATTTGAGACGACTCGGCGATTTCAAAACTTCTCTTATCCAATCTCAACGCCACTAAATGCTATTTGCATTACTGCAATAAGAAAGTGAAACAATCATCCAGCTCGAATGTTTTGAGATTATCTGCACAATAGAAGAGCGGCTTGAATGGTGGGAGCAAGTAAACAATGCAATGCGGTTTTTCACAATGGTGAATGAGTCCAATGAGAGATGTCAAGAAATGATTGAATTGCTCGAGTGATCGTTGTTTTTTGACAACGAGTTATGAATAAACATTCTCGAGAATGAGTTGGAGATGGAAAAAATGCTAAAGAAATCATCCAGATCGTAAATATATTTTTGTTTGCCTTTTTCCCCAATGCGCACACAACAGATTCCAAAAAGAATGATGACTTCTTTACTCATTCCATTTTGCATCGTCGCTTCCTGTTTGCTCTTCCCCGATTCATTCGTTCGTTGTTGTTGCTGCTGATTCCATTCGCTTCTCGAAAATATTTATCGAACATTTCCAACTCCATCCACCTTATCAGTTGTTTATCACCATATCATTCGATCGCTTTGAGCAATACCGATAGCGCTCGCTGCCCAACTTCATCGCTAACCAGTAAATTATCAAGCGACAACGATTCATTGCCTTCGTTGCTTTCCATTCGGCTCGTCTGTTGTGCTCCAGACTCAAACGATCACTTCTGGGCCGGTGTACAATTTTTACAGTTTTCATTGGCGGTTGTAGATTCAGTTCTTAAAGTTGGAGATTAATTGGCGATTGTTTTGGGAGTTTCATTGTGTTTTATTGGGTTTTCAAAAACTGGAACTGTTTTAGCAGTTTATTTGTTCAGAGCTAAAGGGAGAATCAGTTCACTAGATTTGTTCGATACGTCGACTGATAAGCGAGTGGAAATAGTTAAGAATTAAAGTGTAAACATTCAGATGCACATTTGCAAATTGCTTCCAACATTTCTTACAAATTGAGCATGCCCTCATAAGGAGCAATGCTATGACGACAATAACACCAGCTTAATATCGCAAGTTTCTTCACTGAGAATGACTTGCTATAGATTTGGATTTGCGCTCTTCAGTGATATCGTTGAGTGCAGTACAAATACGGAAGTTCAAGTAGCATCGTGAAATTTCTCAAACATTCTTCACAGATCAAGTGTTCTTCCGCGCAGTTGATTGTCTGAAGAGAAAATAAAATCACAACTGTCATAAATCTAGGAATTTGAAGCATTCCAAAAATTCTTACGAAGTGTGAAGGCATCGAATTCATTGATTGCTCTTTGTGTTGGTGTTCTCGCATACTTTGATCTCGTACAATCATCCGCATGCGAATTATTCATGCAAACAACAAAAGTCCTGTTGTTACATGTTATTAGCATCATTTTGAAAACAATATCAGCTGAACACTATGTGCAAATTCACTCTCGTGTCAATTGATGAGATAACACAATCGTTTCGGAGTGTTCCACATTTTTTCACTATTCTCGTTATTGCTTTCGCTTATTGCTTGTACTTTGTGGAGAAATGAGGTCGAGTTTGAAAGTTTTCTCATAAAATAATGCAAAAGTTCACTTTCTTCAGCTCTGTTCATTATTCATAATGCTTACAATTAGCTATGTTCAAATGCAAGATTTGTATTTATAATCTAGAGCAATTGAATCGATATCACTTAATTGATGTAGTGCTGCTGAGCGTTTACGTCATGAACAATTACGACATCTTTGTTCCCCTTAATTGATTTACGTCTCGACATAATTCCGTTCTCATTAAGGTGAATTGAGAAAAATCAAAAGGGAAACAAATTCAATGTGATGAAGTAATCATTCGTATTGTATTGGATTCGTTAGATTTGCTTTTATTGCGTACAGACGAGAATAGTGTGACAGAGAAGAGTGGTTATGTTGGACTATTAATAATCGAGCCTTTTCTGCAAGATGGCATCATGTGAAATAATCATGCTCTTCAAAAAATGTCTCAGTGCGACATTCCATGAGAAAGTAAAGAAACGATTTCGGGCTGAGAATTTTCCGTTTCGTTTACAAGTGACGACGATGGAAGTCATTTTGAGGTGTGACGCATCAAGCGAATACTAATAGAAATTTTTTGTTTTCACTGGAGTTTTTGTTCTCTTGGAAGAGGGGTACTCGATTGGAGTTTCTGATTGTAATTATGCAGCTGAATTCGATGATTGCAGGTAACAGGATTACTTACCTAAAGTTATCGGAGTGTTGAGCATTACAGTTACCACGATCCGTTGTCGAATTTTTTCTCATCGCTCACTGCTTGTGATCCGGGAAAAACTAGTTGTAAACCTTCAGGGCGATTCAGTGCTATGAGATCTATATGAGAATAAAAATCCACGCAACAATCGCAAACGGATATGGTCACACGTTCAGATTGAACTTTAAAGCAGCATTTTTTCGTCTGTTGACAAATGATTATTCGAAATCGACAAAGTTGATAGTTAAGAGCAAAATGCATCGAATGAATGTGCGCACTGAAATGAGCAAATTGCACATGAAAATTAATTCATTCAGTCAACGCAGGTGGGGATGACGCAAGAGTTTTTTGAGTGCGCAATTTCTTTCTTTAGAATTTATTTTCTTACAACAACAATTTGAGTCTTCAAGTTATGTTCAGTATGTGAAGTCTACAAACTACACGTTTCAATATGAATTATGAGTTCGCCATCAGTATTTTAATAAAATAATGACGATTTGCAAAGAAACGTGCAAAGGGAAGGAAACTAATGGAAGTTATAAAGGTAGAAAACGATCGTAAAAAACGACGTTATCACGTGAATTAGCCATGCTAGTGATTGTGCTGCAAACATTCGTCGGCGATATGTGTTATTATCATCAAATGTTATCACATCAGATTGTGTCCTAAGAGCAAAGCATAACATAGCTTCACAGCTGTTTCACAATACTCTGAACGATTTGTTTCGTTGAGTGCATGCCGATTGGGTGTTATTTGTTGCTTGTTACGTTATAGTCTTGACTTCAAAAAATGTCCACTGAGAAGAATTTATTTTTGTTCTGTTTGTATTGGTATGATGTGTTTTGTGTGTTCTATGATGATTTTGTGTGCTTGAGAGGTTCTCTGCATTGTGCATTGTCGAGAGTTTATGCAGTTCATGTTTCGTTATTCTTGCGTCGTCGAACTTATTCATTCGCTCGTGAATGTAATACTTTACTGATCATGGATTGTGAGTGGTGAATGAAAGTGACTGTGAATGTCATACAAATTCTTGTATGTTCTCACTTGTTTGTACATTCGCTGAATATTCATTTACCGCTTTTACACAGCAAGCAGTTTTATGATTTCTTTATGAACAATTATCGGAAACGAATCATTTCTTGTCGATTTGATTTCATTTTTTTGATGAATAGATGATAGCTGTTTTTAAGTGGCTTTCAGTGACATCTTCAACAATAAGACAACTGAACTCATTAGTTCTTGTTCATATGGTAATTACTCCTAATCATTTTGATCATTGTCATAATAGTGATGATAGTATTGTTATTGTTATCATTATGGTCTTATCAATATTGCTTTTAGTAAGGTTCATATGAGAGTTTCGGGATAGTCATTTATAAGTTGAGTGGTCGATCCGTGCCGAGCTGAATTTTTACATTATTTGTTTGGATGGATATTCATTTCGAGCGAATCAACTCTGATCAATCGTACAGTTCATGCTGCATGTATGCTGTCAATTGGGTGCATATTTTTTAAAGAAACGAATGCGGCATCCAACATTCACAATTGCCGTAATATTTCAATGACAAGCGCACAATCAACCATCGACACTAATCCCAAATTGTTTTTCAGTGTTCGTAACGATGCGATGTTTTAATTATTTTCGACTTTGTGCTATCGCCGTATTCATTCAGCAGTTGATGAACACTCGAAATATTTCATGTTTTCAGCAAGCCCTTCTGATTTTTCAAAATACTTCTGAGATTTTGCATCCACTTTGAAACAGTTTTATTGATCTGCACAAGTGGAAACTTTGCAAATGTTACATCTATTGTTATTATTATGACATCGGATGACACTATCATCCAGGGGAGAGAAGTAAACTCGTGAACATTCCCCAGCACACGCTCATGACAACCACTTAGTGATTGGATAATAATTATCCGTCTTTACAATTTCAGTCGTAGCGTTAAAATTACAATAGTATTGATACTGATATTGTCATTTAATTATAATACAGGGGACATGAACCCAATGATCATTCCATCATTTTAATCAGTCAAAAGAAATTGAATTTAGGCATAGAGCAATGATCGATCTCCTTTCATTGTGAATGGTAGCTAACGAATATGTGCTAATTAGCTTGCTTTCTTCAGATTTTCAGATATTTGTGAGCGAGCGCATATTCGGAATTCGCGATGGGTGACATTCTAATTAAACAAATTGCTTTATTGCAAAAGAAAAGCCCGTGACGTATCATGTATATACAAGTTCGAGAATTGTAATATAGACGAGTTCGATGCACCTTGTCACCATTCGTTATAGTTTCGCGTAGAAGTTGTTTGCATATTTGTTATTAGTTTAAGAAAATGGTGTTCGGTGTGTTCGTTATAAGTACATACGTACAAGGTTGGGTTGGATTGCACCGATGCTGAGTGATATCGAAGAGCGTATGAGGCAATCAACGAAAATATTGATTGATTGAGTTGATCGATCACATGATTACCGACCAGTGATTGCTGATTGCAATCAATCAATCAATCGATTGGTTATTGCGGTAGCTATCTCGATGAAGAATATCATTATCATTAGTATTGTTTCTATTCGTATCAGCATTCCTATTCGTATTGATTAACCAATACTGCTCGCAAGAAACGATACTATTCACCGTTTGATGCTGGCCTAGTTGCCTCTAGTACTGTCTGTTTTCTTCTACTCAAAACATTTTTTTTGGAATTGTGGGCATGAGTTTACGATTCATTACGTGCCGCATTGAGCATGTGATGGTTTGATAGGCTCCAAAAAACACCTTATTGCTATTGATTGCGATTAGACTGATGGTGTGTTGTGACTCGGTATGATAAGATATGATATGACACCATAAACGATCTAACCATGCCTGCAGCACACCGTTTGCAGTGCTTTTTTTCATATCTATTCTTTATGTTCATTAATAACTGACTGATGACTACATCTTAATATCAAACCGCCATTTGATACAGTCCTTTTTTGAGATGTTTTTCCTGTATTTTTTTTTTATTTGATGATTTGTTGAAGCTTCTCACGTCGTCTTCGACGTGATACAATGCAAATTGTTTCGCACGTGATGTCAACCCCATCATATGGAAGGACATCCGTTCTTGCACGTTGATTACTCGTTTTTATAATAACGAGTGGTTTGGCAAGGTTTAAAGCAGTGGTTTGACACCGATTCACTGATGACTGTTCATTCCGCCTTCGAATATCGTTTTCATTATTTCAAATGAATTGCTTCTCGTCTCATCTCATCAAATGTTCATTCAAGTTATTCGGATGATTCTTTGCATCAAATAGCACAGCATTCCCGATCAATCTACGTGTAATGCCCTGATAAATCAAAAATTTATCTCTGTGAGCGTTTGCTCAGCAGTAGGTGTGTCTTACAATACTTTCAATGTATCCAATGCATTTTACTGCATGAAAAAGCAAAACAATTTAGGTTTATACTGGGATTCCATTGTATAAATCATGAAATCTTTATCTATTGCTCTTTAAATCTATCAAAGCATGGCTAGACGACTTCTTCGCCTCGAATCCAGCGGACTTCGATTGTCGTGGAATCGACAACCTGTTGAAACGATGGCAGAAAGTCGTGGAAGTCTAAGGAGAATACATTGTCGATTGACTGCTTAGCCTCACTTCAGTGGTTTGAAAGCGAACTTTTAGAAAACTTAGATAAAGCGCACGAACTTACACCAAGCCAGTAGCTCTGCTAATATAAGCGATCATTTCTTATCGATACGCATGTCGCCTTCATTTACTTCTGTTGAGCAGAGAGACAGACTTCTTAAATGTTTTACACAACCGATCGAAGGACAGATATTCATTCTCATTAACGATGTCATTATCGTCAACTTGATAACAACACTCATAAATCATCATCAGCACTGAACTAGTTTCAATCACTCGTTTAGCAGCCATCATTACCAATCAGCAGTAATCGTTTAAGCGTACTTCTTTTAATACTATCGTCGTCTGTAGTCAAGTTACTATTTCATAGTAGTGATGGATGGCATCCCAACAAGATTTCAGTTCGGTCTGAATCTAACCAACTCGACTTTTTAATATTCCGACATTCGGATGTTCGACCGAGTTTCAGCACTCCTTGATCGTAATCGACCGAATTCATATTTCGAGATTCAGACGTTCGGAATTCCCATCGATCTTCGGTCGGTGCCATCACAATCTCTTTAAAATATATCGTATAGTTGTTATGGTTATATTATCAATTCATGAGGCCTATCATTTTTTCCCGAAAATATATCCAATTGAAGTATAAGAATTCATGAAATTGCAAGAACCTTGTGTAATTGAATATATCACATGTATCTGAATGAATGAGAACCGAAATGATCTGTTATCACGCCAAACACCTTATCAACACAAGCTTGACGATTGTTTGCAATTGCATGAGAACACAATCGCAGTCTCTTTTCACATCATTAAGCACTGAAGCAAACATTCGAAGCACCAAACGAAGTTTTGTAAGCATTCCTTAGATTTTATGTTCCTTTCGAACCTATCACTCATTCTCCCGTACACGCTACCATCGCACAGCCGACTCGATCCAAAGTGCCATTTTATCGATAAATACTCGTTGATTTCGATGTAGTTTTTGATGATTTCGCCTTCTCAACTCCGTTTCAGCTTGTAATTTTCGTTGAAGTTTAAAATGAATGGATCATAAAATAGTTACGGACATACGTTTGATCAGTTCATTTGATAAGGTATTCAAGAGAATAAGGTTCAGTGAAGAAATGAATGCGTAAATGCCAATAAGTGTTGTTGAGAAATATTTTAATCGGCAAAAAATCAACTAATTGTAATTTTGCAATTCTTTTTTTGTTGTTTACACTTAAAGAATATCGATTCATCATTATTATCATTTAACTGATGCAATTTGATTGTAAATTTAATAACAGGTAGTGCCTGTCTATTCGCAATCGATCATTACATCACGTCTATCGATTGATCAAAATGTAATCGACCGATTGATTTTTTTTCAGCTTGAAGCGATTATGCTTGTATTCAATATTTTGGCTAGACTATCATTGATTTGTTGCTTCTTTCAGGCACAATACCGGTTCCTTGCCCCCTTTCTGAATAACGAACGTATTCTGTTACTCAATTCTCTTCCGTTCCAGTTCAGCACAATCATGAAGTCTTCAAACGATAATCATTATTCAAACGTCATTAGCTTCATGCCAATTGAGATCCATCGATACCGAAGAATTTCCATCTGTTAAATCAGAAATTTTTGGACCTTTGAAAATTTTTAAATCGTTGAAACGGGCATTTAATGCGAAGGAACCGCACCAAAGTTCCTCCAGATAGATTGCTTCATGAGATCAGAATCAGCTCCGAACACTGCTTGCTCCAGAATTGAACAACACTAAGCGTTCATGCGACTTCACATCGTGTCACTTTCGCTTTTGAAAGCTTGTATCGAATCGTTCAGAGGATTCATTTAGCAGCGTTTCCGTTCAGTCGTTGACCGTCCTGGAATTGGAGGGCGTTCGGAATTTGCTTGCCTGATATCAATGATTCTCTGAGCGTTTATGCATTCAAGTCACTGTCGACATCAGACCTATTATACCGATTTAGTTCGCGTACCGTTCACTTCATGAAGTTGACAATTAAGACCTGTGAGCGATTCGAAATTCGCCGATATCTAATGATTTTTGTGACCGCTTCGAAGGATCAGATCCTTCTTTCGATTCGCAGGTCCAACATCATGAATATCCCAAATTGCTCGCCATTCATTTCATATTTTCTCGTTTCATAGTGTTCAAAACGTCACTGCTCTCATCGGCAATGACAAATTCAAAGTGACAAATCGATCGTAATCAATCTATTTATTGTTCACTGCTTCTCGAGAAAATGCGTTGGATTCCACGAAATTTCGTGATTGTTTTGAAGGAAAACTGAAAAAGTTGTTGTTTTATTCGACGAGCGGTACTGTTTTGGTTAATGGAAACGATGTGTGTTCATTATACTTTTATCTTACAATTAGCAGATTTTTCGCTACAATTATAGTCGTTGAAGTTTTTCACTTAATGGATGTATTTTTTGATAAAAGGTGAAACCTGATGCAAAAAAGCGATATGGTTCGTGCCAGCGCACCTGGTACGTTCGTTCACATCAATCGAGTACAACAAACCTTTTGTTGGTGTTTTGTGCTCGCAGCAATACCCACTTCTGCACTAGTCTTATCTCGTCTTGTCTCTTCTCACTCGTTCCAATTTATCGCTCATTCACTCAGCTGATCCATTCAATGAGTTATCTTCAAGAGTCACTCATCAGTCATCAACTGATCACGGAAGTGACCGTCACAATCGCAAATGCTCAAATTTATTGGCGATTCAGTGACTGATTCACAATGGTTCTCAAAAATGAAATTATGGAGACGAAATTTCAGTCATTTCATATGGATGAACTCATTAAACATTTCACTTGAAAGCGTCACAGTTGAACGAAAACTCTTTCGTTGCTTCCTCATGGAACTGCTTTATTTGCTGACAAAATATTCTTATCGATCTGTTCATTGTTAGCTTCCAACTAAATAGAATTCCAGCAACTTCGTCATTTCAACCACATCATTAGCACTGTTTTGACTCATCTTATTTTAGGTAATTGAATTTCCGGATAATTGAAATAAGCTGATTTCAAAGTATTGTGTTCTCTGAAAATGAGCCATTCGTTCATCAGGCGATACTTTCGTTTGTTTGCACAGTAGTTCAACAGGCATTTGGTATCGATAAAGTTTCCTCGTGCAAAATGATCGAATTGATCGAAGCGATGTGTTTTTCAGTGTGAATTGTTTAATGCTCCGAAAGCGTTCATTCTGCACTGCTATGCCAACTCTGCACTGTTACACTGAATATTCATGAGCATCAGCTAATTCACGCATGCTATTAGCTTGCAATCAAATGCTAAATACCATAACGAAACACTCAATCAGTGGGCATGAACCATTAGCATTCAATCACTATATCAGAACCACATCACTGCTATTGATCCACACCACACCAACATCCCTGTGCTTTGAGTAAACCGATGAGATTTTCACATTTTAAACATAGCGATCGATTATTTTCCAGTTTGCAGTCAACTTGAACAATATCGTGCAATTATATCACCATTATTTTGTCATTTCTCTTCAGAATCACAAATAAATTCATTTTGATACAAACGAAAAACTGCGGACACAAATACTTTCTGTGTTCGTGTTCATAGCTTTGTTCAGCTGAATGTTTCTGGACGATATATCATACAAAGAACTCAGTGAGAAGGCACGTTTCCATATCTATCAATATCAATCTGTCATTCGCATTTCTACATCGAGAGCTGCTGCTGTATTGTTTTGTAAGGTCAATGCAGAAAAAAGAAACTCGGTTCTTATCAATGACGGAAATTGGAATCTTGCAATGATTTTCATTCTCTGAATAGTAAACTCTATAACTGATAAGGTCGTCTGAGTTTTCAGATGCTTTTTGTTTTGGTCAGTCACAGAAGATTGAATTCATACGTGCTTCTGATCTACCTAATTATTAGTTCGACACCTTTTATGATCATGATCAATACATTAGCATGGCTTTTTTGATCCATAAATATGGACTTTCAAACGACTTTTTTTCTGTTGAAAGCAACACTACTTGTTGATCTCATCAGTGACTGTCGCGTGAAGTGCAACTTGTCACGAATATCTCTTCACTTATGAATTTCGAATCGAGCTCTCAAATCTGAACCGTTCATTCGAAATTATTAGCTCATATATCGAAGATTTGAGCACATTTATCTCGTTGGTGATGATTAGAATTGATAATTTTCGAAACAATTTTATTTTGTTCTTTTTTGTATTCATTACGCGTTCGTATTGACGATCTGTTTGCTGGTGAATGCCTGCGATAGTGAAATTTTGCTAATTTCAGTACATAGAAAATGTGTAGCATATAACGAATTCCATTAAATACCACATATCATCGTTTGATGTGAATTCGTCATTTCGATAAACTTTTCAACCAATCAAATCATCAACAAACCAAAGTCAGCTGACTGACTGAAGAGGAGGATTATATCGTCCAATTTCGTCAATCAAATTGGTCGCCGTTATGGCTGTTTTACAGAATCCGATTCATTTATTGAGTCAAATTCGGAAGAAATTCCCCGAAGCCGAGAAAGAAGATTGGATTCTGAGGCTCGATGATACTAAACGGAAGCCTAGTTCGTATTCTTGATTGTTTGCTTTTTGATGCATTGTTAGAACTGCGATGGACTATGTGGGCTCCGAGAATTGCATTTGATTCCTCCTTCTGTCTAGGGGACTCGTAGGACGGAGTGTTGGAGAAGTTGTTTTTCGCTTTTAATTTAAAGCAATTCATTGGGAGCAGTTGTCTCTAAGTCAGTTGTCCTAAAACAGTGGTTTTGACGCTAGAGCGCTACATTCATCTCTTTGATCTCTCCATTATGCTCTGAAAGAGTCATTTCGTTGAGGCTTGTCTTCCTAATGAATTCTAGTGAATATCTTCTGATTTTTCTCGACTATTTTCGCAATTTTTATCATTAATGTTGATGTTACTATTGAGTTTCCTTCCCCTGTTATCCAGACTTTCAGAGATTGCATTGACCCATGCTCTTAGTCCAGCTGTTCTATTCCATTGATATGCATTCATATATCATAGTTCTTCTTGAAAATGATTTAAAAACAGTCACAAACGGAAATTCACAATCTCAGAAACAATGTTATCCCCTTCCCGACCCCGAAAGAAGGCAACAATGATTAGTTTAAAAGCAAGCTGTATGCACAAGCCGAATAATGGAATGATTCATTCAAGTCTAATAAGATTTCAGAACGAAGCTGTGTAGTATGTGTCGCAAGACGTCCTTCACTATCGGAATCGAGTCTTCCTCTCGACGAAACGAAATCGTCACTGATCTCATTCACTCTCAATCCTTCACACAGAATCACCGATGCTCACTTCAGGTGCTCTATTCTATTCATCAGTTGTGTCCATAGCAATAATGCACTGAAACTCTTCATTTACATCATTGTCAGTAATGCCGGCATTCATTCAATTGCTCAGTTTTGAAATGAGGAAAACGGAAATTTGAAAATGGAAATTCGTCAGTATCTTCGAAGGCGTTCATTTGAATGCACCTTTACAACTGATGAGTTTTTTTTAAAAAAGTAAAGTGAATGCTTGCAACAATCATGAAATAATCACTTCAATTTGTTTGTTGAGTTTAGGGATTCGATATGTGGCCTGAATGCATCGGACGTGATTGGTCGACGGATTGATCAACTCTGTGTTAGGGATGACAAATCAGTGTTGGACACGCTGCTTGATTCAGGTGAATCCGAGCACCGCTTTCAATAGCTCACTCTAAAAGATTTCATAACCATATATCATAGACACGATCGCAACTGCATTTCACAGCATTGCCTTCGTGATCTCAGTAGTAATTTACGAAATATATGAGCCTAGTCGGGAGTTAATTGGCTGATCATATATCTGATACCGAAAATCTGTTATGTCGTATTTCAAGTAACAAAAATTTTGCAGTAGCCGAATGCAGTGCCGAATTACGGTTATGCATCAAAGAGAATATCATCTCAACTCGTGCACGTACCCTGAAATCTGCAAATAACAATTCCGATGGATCGATTGTGCTCGAATGTGCTGTTATTAGGTCGTTTCCTTCAGAAACTTCAAATCTTTTGCATTCATCGCGTTTTTCTTATTGTTACTTTCTCAATGAGTTTGGCGGTCAAGTGGTCGTTCCATTCTGTCCAAGCAGCATTCATGTGTTCTGTGGTGAATCTTGTGGCTGCATTTGTAGCATTTGCTTTTGATTTTATCATGAAAACATTCAGTTTCTATGAAAATTTTTTTAGCTACTCATTTATTGCTGTGAAAGAGTTGCTTTCTTTGGATGACTAGAGATTTTAAAGTTTAATGCTATTAAGTGCGATTTTCCTCGCATTGCTTTCAAGCACCCAGAAAACTAATTCAGAAGGTAATGTTGATGCTGATTCTATGCGCAACTTTTCAACGAAGATGTGATGTCAACGAAAAAGATGTGGTTCTCATCAATTGATTAGCATTTTCAGATGCTTGAAGCATTGCCTGCAAAAGCAATTCTCGGCACCAGGCGGATCTTCTAGCGATAACAACGGTACCAACAACAACGCTAAATTGAAGATGTCGTCGAGCAGTGAATCGCTGAAGTCGTGTGCCATTGAGGACACCGCTTTGGACAAACGTCGCCATTCGACACCGTCCGAAACACTCTCGCCGGAGACGCCATTCGATGTTTCGCGCTGCGGCATCGATGCCATCTCTCCGGCCACGGCTACGGAAAGTTCCGCCAGCGTTCACTTCGAGACACTCTCACCACCGTCGTCGATCCCCACCGAATTGGTCAGTGGATTTTTCCGCAAATTTTTGGGTTCAGACATGCAACTTTTCAGGTACACAGCCTTCTCTATGAGAAGTGCAGTCGTACCCAGAAATGTCAACTGATCGATTGTGATGCTCACAACTGAAGTCACGCAATTTGTTTTTCTTTTCTTATTCAAAATGTTTAGTTCTTTTCCAATTCTCCATTATCTACATCCTAGTTGATCTGTAAAGCGCTCGTTGATTAGAGGAACTGAAATGCTAGTGGCTTGCGATTCCCCGAGAATGTTCTGTCAATATCAAGATGTCAAATTTGCCGGTCTGTATGGTTTATTGTAGCGATCTATTTGAGTTTCAGTTGAATTGAAGTAAATAAATGAATATCTTCGTTGGTTTGCACATTTGCTCATTCCCGTATAATGTATTTTCTCATTCAGCGATGAATGCATTTTTGATGTGATGTGATTAATGCTTGAATAAGGAATGAATGGAAAACAGATGAAATTCGTTAATTTTTTCCGATTGTATTGCATATTTTCTCATCAACGCTGAATATGTTTCCTACATACAATACGTCTCGTTTCCTACATCTTTCACGTTTCCTGCATACCCAGGTTATGTGTTCTATATTTCATATTGTATAGTTTCTCATCTTGAGACGAATAATTAACTCGAAGCCATTTATAACATCACATTTGCTGGTCGGCTGGTCTGTTTTGATGATAAGCAGTTTTGGTTGATAAACAGAAAGTGACTGAAAAATGTAACGATGACTGAAAAATTAACATTTCAATTTACAAGGCGTTTGAAATTCATAAAAGTGCGCACTCGAAATTCGCCCAAGTATAGACACTTGAAATGCGTATTGCAATAATCACCTATTGTATTAGCATATGAATTCATGTCTTTATATCATAGAACACTCGTTGAGGACGACTGCAAACTGAAGAATAATTCTGGCTTGCCATGTTCTTCTCCTAAGCAGTTCGCTTCTTATCATTGTTCCTATGACAATTATTTTTATCACAATACTGCCCAACAGTGTTGTTATCACAGTTCAGCCCTACAGCAATGATATCATAGAATATTTATGATTAAAATGAAGCAGCCATTTGAACACAAGCATATTGCATCCGCTCGCGTACGCAATACCTTCTACCACACAGCTAGCAAACAATCTATTATGTACAGTGCACTGAGAATCCAATCATTCGTCAATAATTCCAATTTTCAGAAGTGTTCTGAGCCATCGTCAACCAATTCGGACGCCCTATCGCAATTGTGTACCACAATCTTCGCTGAGGTCCCAACAACACCTACAGACTCAGTGTGTGACTATACGACGAATACTGTTGCTAACAGTAACAGTAATATCACTAGTAACAGTAATAATTCTGTCAGTAATCGTAATAATAAAAACAACAATTCAACAAGCAGCAATCCAAATAATCCATCACCACTGCAACCACCCTGTCACCAGCCGTCGTCCTCGTCACCAGCAGCATCTCAACAACTCCTTATCCACCCACCACCACCACCACATCCTCAAACTCAAACACCTCCATTCCAGTTTTATTCCGATCAGGTTCTTGTTTCTCTATCTTTTTGTTGCTCTTCTATCATTCCATCGTACATGTCGAATCGAGTATTATGAGTGTATAAGGTTTATACGTACATACATATTTGTTTATATGGAGGAATATTTTTCATTTGCTTTTCGAATGGACACAAGAAAATAAATAAGCATTTAGAGCACAATTTATTACAGAATTGAATGAAGAATCGCTCGCACGTGCATGAATAACTAACTTTCCATGTGATCGACGTCATTCTCGTATGATCTGATCCAGTGTTGAGCAATAGCGCGCTATTCCGCTAACTTCTGCCGGGGATAGCGGAAGTTAGCCGCCGCAACTTTTGATAATCCAAGATCTCTGAGATCGCAGTTTTTGCATCATCTCGAAAATTCAAAATGCTTCTCGTCAAAATTCAAAACGCAAACGCCCACTTCTCGTCCGCTGATTAAGGAATGCGAATGAGTAGGTTTATAGCGAGTAACTGATGATGACTAATTATCAAAATTTTAAGCGAAAAAATAATGTGCGGGCGAGTTTAGCAAATCCGATACGTGCACTCCTATTACGTGTCATCGCGCACACGCAAAGTTGCTCACAATCAGTTTGACCCATGATTCATTGGGCTGTAGAAAAAGTAATTAATAATATGTATTAGGTTTCACTAAAACTTCAAGCAAAACGCAAAATCGTGACTTTCAATTTCGCAAATGAACATTACGCTTGATAGTGAGTGCACGTTCTGTTTGAACGATGACGATACAATTATGATGCGAATGCTTCCTTCCCCTAATGCAAATTCTCATTTTTACGATTGACATTCTACTTTTGCAGCTATCGTTGACTTATTGTATCATTTCATATTATTACCTTTATGTATGATCGATCACACATTGAATATGTGCTATGTGATAGAATAACAATAATATTAACAATAAATATTCATAGCTGATTTATTCAGGCTCATAAGTAGAATGTAATTTCATGGGCATAGATAAAATTTCATCTCTCAGCCTAGAATCAATTATTTTCATAATTGCATTCACCGTTTAATCACATTTACATAGATGTGTATACATATGATGTAAATAGTTCAATTATGCATACATCTAATTGAATTTCTCTTTCAGTCGCAATCATTTCTATAGTTTTCGTTTGATTATTTCCATTTTCCAATATTTCCATTCAATGCGTGGAACTTGCAAGGTTCATCGAAAACTCAGCCTTGTTTATCCTCATCTTAAAGTGATTCTCGCTAACTCTTTGATATATCAACCAATCCAGTATTATCGGCTGCTTACTTATTTAGAAAGAAGTGCAAGTTCTACCATATATTCCCATCTGTGCGCAGGTATTTCTGGCTCATTTCCTGATCAGCACTCAGATTTTTTGAAAACTTTTCAGTTCAGCCGTTTCAATTCAAGTTTTCTGCCCACATTTAGCCTTCGGATTTGATTAGCAACCTCATTGATGCTCCCAGATAATCCTTAGATAATCCACATGTGCGTCCATTCTTCTATAATAGTACTAACCTAGATTAGTGCATTAGTTCTCAGTTCTTCACTTCAACACCTTTGATCTGCAAAAATCCACAAAGTGTTGCAGTGATGTGATATTTTTTCGATCAGCCAACATTCATGAGTGTTTGTTTACATTCACTTTCTATGTCCGTTGCATTCTGACTGATCGGCGATTCTCAACGCTTTTGATAAGAACTCTCGTAAGCAAACGCACAGTGTCCTAATATGATTCACATCGGAGTGATTCTGATGTGATTTGCGTCAATCTGACGTAAATTTTGTTTTTGCCTTTCTGCAACCGAAATTCAACTTGAACAAGTATAAAATCAATAAGCAGAAGAAGTGGACTGCTATAATATAATCAACAACCCACAATTACTAAGTCAAAGGCGTTTTACTTCTCGACTTACCACATTCAGTGATTTGTTTTCTTGAGTGGATTATCTCAACTTTCTTCTCGATATGACACCTTCCGATCATACGATTTGAATGCCATCGCAACTCGATCGTTTCCTTACTGGTTTGCTTTCGATGGTTACACCAGAACTATATTAACGAAGTTCATTGTCAGGCAGGAAATCTACCCTAAATTTTTATGTTTCTCTTGTGTCTTGTCATGATTTACCACTCAATCCTTCGCATTAGGATCTATTGAAATCCATACTTCTACATCGGAATTTTTCTGCTCTTCCTACGTTTCCATATCTTTCAACATAGATTCTCATGTTCTTCCACTTGTTGGTAAAATTCTCCAGTCATTCTTTGAGAATTTCTGTGCCATCAAACAAAAATTTGCATACATTCCACCAATAATTTCCATACTATACTCCTAGGTAATATGCTATAATTCTGTTGCTGTTCATCTCCCGACTATGATTGCAGCAATTCGCTCGTAATAGTGGTAATAAATGTGGTACATCCTCGCACGAATGATACACGGTGAATATACAATACGGCATATTCATATCACATCAGAACAACCCTGTACTGACAATGAGCATTATTGAATTATATCTATAGCAAATGATTACCTATACTTTGAATTACATTTCATACCAAGCCATCCCGAACCAAGCACGTTCAGGGGTCAAAAAATACACCCAACGCACCCCAGTGGCAAGCAATATCAATATGGACACAACACAATCATAGACAAATATTATCAGATGAAATCAAACACAAAGAAGCATAAATGTATGAATGCGCGCATACAGTACACATACAGTACAATGCAGTTCATGAAATGACGGACGTGTGATGAGTGCGTGGCTATGTGAACAAATCAAACGGCCAATATTAGCGATAACAAATTGATCACCATCGCTAATGTTGTATTGATTGAATGTTTGGTGGTGAATTGCTGCTTAAGCTTAAATTTTGTTTCCGTTCTTCTGCGGAAACAGTCTGCGTGATTGATTTTTCCCTAATGCAATCAGTCGTGGAATCATCGTGTGACCAACAGTGATTCAGTTAATTACCATTTAGGCAATCTGTTATGTTTCTTTGCAGTCTTTTACGTATGTGCAACCTGTTGCCTCAACTGTTAATTACCAATTGATAATAAATGTGTGAAATGAAATATTGCTAGGGTTTAATGTCGGGAGTTGGGTTTAGATTTATGTGTGAACCCACTGATGATGTGTTCCATTGATTAATTGGTCCACGTTCACTGATCGATTGTAGTGATCATGATCATGGCATGATGGTGTGCTGCTGGCCGTTCAGGAGTTACTTCTTTAGGTTTACGGTCAAGCTGTTAGTATTACTACCAGTCGGTGTATTGCTACTGCTTGACGACGTTTTGAGCATTCGGATATGTACGTCGCTTTTTATTGATCTTAAGTTTATGACTATTGCCGTGCCTAATACTTGATGTCTATAATCGTCTTCATCTTCTTTGCTAGGCTAATCCTCTCAACAATCGATCAGTGCATCAACAGTCATCTATTGATCCGATGAAACACCACCGTCACTGATCAACAGCAATTCAATGAGTGAATGACAACGATCTGCTCTGATCTCAGCGATCAGCATTGTGTACGTGATCGATCATTGATCCGTTGATCGAAACGATCAAGTTGCTGGTTGATCTAACGATTTTGATTTAGCTGGTGGCGATTGCCTGACGACATGATGCTTGAAGTAATCCGCGTTACCGTATGGTAACTGCGCCAGTGTTTTGATCGAAACGAAGATTCTCGAAAGTATTGCGAGAGTGTCGATCTCGATGAGGTTTTCGTCCTCACTCGATTCCCATTCCCAGTCTCAACTTCAATATCACCTCTCCCCCCGGTCCCCCGATCTTCTCCATCGCAAATTTTGATGCCAAACAGCTCTACAAAGAATGCATAAATCATGCAGCAGCAGCATCAGCCACCACCCACCTTTCCAACTACCTGTTTGTTTTGTAACCACCCGCCCTCCCCTATTCGATCACCTTTCTTTTCTATCCAATTCAATTCTTAGTCTGTCATCTTACTCGTTCCCTTTTACACTCTCTTCACTTCATATCCATCTCTTATTATTAATATTGTTACTATTAGTACTTAACATTATTATCATCCTTATAATAAATCTGTTAAAATCGTTTCACAGAGATCATCAACTATACTTAGATATATCTCTCAACACGATAATCTCACATCTGATCGTGCATCACAGCATGCATTTATTCGTTTGTTACTATTACTATTATTATTATTATCATTATTACTACTGTTATGATTATTACTTATATCATTATCAATATTATTACCATTGTTATCATTATTGTCACTAATGTTGTTAATATTATTTATATTATGATCAATATTATTATTAAATCAAACGTTATTATTAACAAACAAATACACTAATACATACATAAATACCAGTTATGACCATCGGCGCTCATGATATAACTGATTGATGGATGCATGGTCGGACGGATGACTGAGTGGATAAATTTGCTG
This sequence comes from Anisakis pegreffii, assembly GCA_035041965.1. Taxonomy (NCBI): domain Eukaryota; kingdom Metazoa; phylum Nematoda; class Chromadorea; order Rhabditida; family Anisakidae; genus Anisakis; species Anisakis pegreffii. Next base: position 99,807 of record JAPYMA010000179.1, on the reverse strand, counting down.
TGGCAGTGCTGCATGCATGCATCTATCTTCATGCAATAACACTGTATCGTGCCCAGTTTTATTTATTATTTTCATAACATTATTACGTATAAATCCGTGTGAATCAATCTCTTGTTGTACGAGCGAGCAGTCCGGTCTGTGTGTCTAACGACAACAACTGAATAATTGAGCATCGTCGATTGAAATGTTCTCCTTCTTATCCATCTCATCATACACCTGTTTTAGTTATCTGTATTCAACTCTCATCTACGACGTACCTGTCTATCGCATATCTACCCATTCATGTAGGTGTATTTCATGAATCATTCCGACGCCCCGACGATCATCATGCCTTCTTCTCCACCAAACCAACCAACGCAATCATGCATGTACCGCACAAACTCTATATGAATAATCCAATTCATAATCAATTCTCACTAGGCTTTGATGCTTTGATTGCAACAGTTTATCTGTTTGTAAAATCCCTCACCTCCACCACCACCCTCCCTCTCCCCTCTCTCTATCCGCTTTATCTGCAAATCCTGTCTAATCTATCGTCTCTTCATTGTTTCACATGAATTCTACCTGGTTGTGTCATAAATCCAACCAACGAGACTTCTTCCTTACTCACCGTATGAGTGAGCGATTTCCGTACCCATATGATGGAATTGTACGCCTTTTGTCTGCAAATCGCCAACTTTTTCGAGCGATTTCTAATTTGCAACAACCCATTCTTTGCGTATCATTCAATTCACTTTCGTTTGAAAGAGAAGACGTCTGCAAGCAGACTTTCGACGGGAAAATTTCTGTTGAACAAGAGTGCATCACAGCCTGAGTTGATTTCATCTAGTAACTGTAATTCTAATGCGATTATAACCTAGATTGTGATGCGTTTTTTCTTTAGAAACTCATTTTTTGACAGCTGTTTGAGTCGTTTTTCCTTCATTTTTCTTCATTCCGTTCTTGAAATTGTATCGTAACTGCAAGAAGTTTGTGAATTTCATTGATCACTTCTTTTTTTCGTTCATTCATCTACGTTTCAACAATTGTTGAGGAAAATTTCGTGATCTTTTGTGAGCTGCTTATTAAATTCTATTGAAAAATCGCAAGTGCACAGCATTTCGAAAGATATTTCAATGCTCATGATCATTCATGTAATCACTGATCGCTTATCAATCGACGCCTCGTTCAAGAGTGCGTCTGTAAGCAGACTATGAAAAAACACCGAATGTCAATTCAGTTTTTTCACTCCTTTTTCATTTTTCTTTCCTAAGCCGGTCTTTTTCTTGAAACTTCCTGTTTTTCCTTCTTCTGTGATTTGGCATTACTTTTTATACACTTCTCATAATTCATTATTTATTTTGAGCATCTTCCCACGAAATTCTCTTCAAATCATAGTGCTGAAATGTCCTCATCCATCATATCAAATATATTTTCCACAATGAATTTCTACACGATCATCATTGATGTCCAAAGCAAAAGGTTGCGGATTCATCTAATTCTCATTGTCAGTGTCATCGTTGTCGTGGGATTTTTTGCTGAAACGCCATCTGAATGTTCGCGAGTCATCTGAGCGATCTGGAAACGACGAATCGTTGGTTGTGTTGTCCCCTCACTCTGATACAGCAAAGTGGTAGTTGTTAATGGTTGCTGTTGATGTTTCGATGAAGGCGATAATGATGGTGATACATTCTCGCACCTTATCGTGCCTACCAACTATCTGTCACCATTGATTATTCATATGTACATTTTTCGATGTGTGTATAAACATGCATTACGTTCTTTTGTATGTATGTACATTGCATGCACAATTGAAATTGCATTGAGCAATTGAAATGTTATTTTTAGTAATACTACAAATTTGCGTTTTTGTTTAAGGAGACAGACTGTCTTCCTCATTGCCCTCATCTGTAAATCCATTCATTCATCAATTCGTGCATTCTTTCATTTATCATCCTTCGTTCATCGCGAATATATTTTATCCGTCTGTCATCACCATATGTGAGTACTAGCTAACACTGCTCGCTTTGCGTTTTGTTTTGTTTCGTTTTGTTTTTTCGTTAGTGATTTTTTCTTTTGAGGGGGGGGGGGGTGGATTGTCTGCCTATGCACCGAAACTAATGATGGGGTTCTTTCTTTGGCATCATCAACGCTATAGATTGGAGAAGATAACGACATTTTAACGTCGATTTTGGCACTTTTCATTTGCTATATTTTCATCTAAGAAAATTTTCGCCCATTATCACTTTGACTCGATTGTTTTATCAGTGTAGTTGGTAGGATACATAAGTCTTACCTGACTGATGAAGTTTCTTTCCCAATGATTCTTTCTTCTGGAAATTAGGCTACATGAGCAAAGCATTTCTTGCGTATTGTCTCTTACCGTAGCGTTTATTTGCTGTAATTCCATCCAAATGTACTCAAACTCGAGCTGTTAAATATCTATGAAACATAAACCGCATTGAAACATCACAATGCAGCAATCGTATTGAATTTACAGATGTTCTACGTGCCATGTTCAAGTAGTCTACCTCCTCCGCAAACCGCTATAACATCTTGTGTTCCTGCGGCACCTCATCCTCCACCTCAATACCTAGCATCAGCTGAAGTTGCCCCACCACCACCACAACCACCCACTGTTGAGCTGACCAAAAATGGAAAGGTCAAGAAGCCAAGGTATGTCTCGTGTTCAGTGCTCTTTCCCAAAGCCAAAACAAAACCAAAAAACAGAATATTCGTCATTTTCGCTTAGAAACTTCGGTGAATTCGCTGAGTTTCAACGAAACACGTGGGAATAATCAGAAAGAATTGAGAGATTACGCAGAGGTTCAATAATACAAGCAATGCTCGCACGTGATTGGCTGCTGGATGGTTACGTAACTGGATGATCTGTTTAGGATACTGTAGGTTTGAAACAGCCTGCAGTTTTAGAGGAACTCTTTATTCGTATTTGGCGGATATCGCAGAAACATGAAATACTAACTTAGGCGCCATGACCCATCACAGGAGAACATATGAAATCGAACTAGCCTCCATTACGACGTTAAGTATAGTTTATGGTATTCAATATCCTTGATATAAGGTAGCAGTATCGTACAATGTGATTCCTTGAATCAACCTTAGCAGATCGTTGCAATTGATCATGTTTTCTTGTTCGCTAGCGATGTTATGACCCGTTGAGTGTTGCAGACGACCTCGACAACCGAAACCGAACTCGAGAGGACGTGGCAGCAATCAGAAGCGTAAAAATTCCGCACCGGAACCATCGTCAATGATCAGCACCGTGTCGAACGTTCAACAGTGGTGTCCACAGATGAACGCCACGGCGCCACCTCAAACCCAGAACGCAATGCAGCCACAATGCCCCACAAACGGTCCGCCAAAGGTCAAGGATGCCTTACTGAAGGTATCGTCACCAGTTATTTGAAGTGCTCTTTTGTAAACGTTCGAATTTGATATTTCGAACGTCAGTCACCTTCGATATGTGACGTTGCAGTTGCGAATTTGATTGTATCCAGTGGGTATATCGTGATATTATTGTCAGTTATCTTGGTACTGAACTGATTTCATTTGCAGTCGCACTGATTATTTTCTTTTAAGGTTGGAATCATTTCGTCGAACAGTTATCTTTTACCATCCCTTTAATGGCCTGTTCGAAAGACTCTTCTCAGAGATGGCGTTTCTACTTTCGTTGTTAAATTCCCTCAAGACCATATGAACGTCTTCTGTCTGTTGTTTGAAAAGAAAAAGAAACATTGGAATGTATCTCTTGAAGATCTGTTAGCGCGATTACTCTCGTTGTTTACAGATGCATGGTTTTTTTGGGGGGAATTCATTTATCGATAGAAAACGAATTCCATATCTCATGATAAAAGCAACGATATAAACCAAAAAACGAACAAATAATGAATCACACACAGTTTATTGATATTTCGATAGCGGTTTCCAACCAATGCTCAAAAAAAACACCTTCATTGCTATTTTTGTCGCAGTTGTTTCGGTTGATGGCCTTAAAAACTGATCTTATGATACTTTGTACAAGAAGTGGAAACCGGTTTGAGCATTAGTTGGGCCAAAAAAACAGAATTGAAACGTTACTGCTACAAATGGTGGGCACGAATGACAAATTAAAGATGATAAATCTGAGCATTTTTACTGCTTGGCAAAGATCATCGTAGAGTTTTTAAGGGGTTTGATGGTGTGGTTATTATAGGAGAGACTCTACTTGTGAGGATATCAATAGTCCTTTAGATGTGGTGCGATATATGTGAATATTTCGAGTTGTATGGTCATCTATGCTCAAATTTTACCGTGTTCCATTTTCGGTTAAATCGCAATGTTAGGGTAGTGGTGTTTCTGTTCCAGTCAAGCTGTTCTATTCCTGCATTGCACCAAGGAATAGAACAGAACAATTCCAGTAAAAAAGACTGGTTGTGATGACAGACTGAATGTGAGATCATGAAGTTGCAATGGAGAGGTTTCTTCATGAAATGCAAATGGAAGTACTCAAAAATTGCACTCGATTTAAAGTCGGTTTTTAGTCGCTTCTTCAATCAGCGCATACCTCCGAGCAAACGCCCACTCGATGCAGTTCATCGTCATCGTTGTGTTCGCCAATACCCGATCCGGCCCCAATAATGCGTTCATCGTCGGATAACACGCAGCCGTCGTTCGCCTATCCTGATCACCTGTCGTGGTCAACGAGCATCACCGATGAATCGCAAAAGTTGGTTTAATGTCCATTGATTTATCTATTATTTATAATTTTCAGATGTTTTTCATTTCGTCGTGTCGTGTCTCCTGCTCAGTCGTACGGCTTTCAGTTTCCTGATAGCATGTTTTTACTTGCTGCAAATAGAGAATACTTAAGTAGTCTGAAACTTTCGTTGCAACCTTTTCATGTTAAAGTAACGAAATGGCATTCTTGTGATTAGATGTTTCAAGTTTCTTTATGCACTGATCTTCAGAGTGTTCTGTATGATCGAGAGTCTTCTGATTCGGAGTTGATCGACCAGTCTGATTGATCTCTGCTATGACTGCATTAAGACGCAAACGAATGAATGAATTCATTGCGCATTGGATTAAACTGATCTTCTTGTATCGAATGTGTTACTGCTACGTGCACATCAATCGCGTATGATAACAACAGACAATTTGTTGTTTATTTACTTCAATTACATGTATACAGAATCTATTAATTCACGATCTCCAGCCGAAATCTCCTCATAGTAACCAAACACATTCGGGTACTCCCCAAAGTATCATAGTGATACATTTGTTTGCGCAAATAAATGACAATGATATTATTCGAAATCTGTTTCTGCTCCTGTCATCCTGTCTCGACTGAATTCCAAACATTGGCACGAATAATCCCAAACGGAAATCACCGTTCGTTACCGTTCAAAATTACAGATACTAGACTCTTAGTGAACTTATGCAATAAGAGTTACCTATAGTTAGTGCAATGTTCACTTACGTTTATCAAGTATCAGTATCATTGATCAATGACGTCTTTGCATGATTTTTTGAACGTTACAAATGTGAAACATTCGTGAAATGAATTGTAGAAATAAAAAATATAATAATTGAGATCAAACAGAGACGATCATTACAGTTTCGTGACAATGAAACAAACAAATAAATAAATAAATTGATGAGTACATTTGATGAACGCTTTCACAACATGCTCAAGAAGGTGCTCGTGAGTCTAAAGAATCGTGCACGACTTCTTCTCTTGAAATGGATTGTGGTTGTCTTGTGGTCCACTCACCAACATATCGTGTGCTTTCTCCTTTTCACAGTATTCAATCAGACTGAAATTGCTTTATCGTTTAAATGACCAAAAAAACGAACAAATGCTGCTGCATTTTCCAGTAGTTATGAGACAAAAAACACAAGAGAACAAATAACCCAATATAAGTAATAGGCCAAGTGGGAGCTGTGCAAATGGTATTAGTCTAGGCTCTGAGATAAAATCTCTTTGAGAGTAATTTCTAGCTCAGACAATATTTTAGTATATGGCTGTTGAGGAATTAAAGGTGTTTATAGTTTCAATGATAATCCCTTTAATACTGATAGTTATGATAATATCGATATTGCGAATTGATATAAATGTAATAGTAACGATAGTAATAGCAATGATGACGATGAAACATACTCTTTGGACACTTCGGAGACCTTTTTTCGGACCACTTGGGCTTCGATGCGAAGTTGTTCAGCTTGAATACGCACTTGATCCATTTTTATTCGAGTGTTGTGGTTGTGATGTTACTATTAATGAGATTATCAATAACTTCTATAATACGATGCCTACTCTGATCGCTCTCTTCATATAACAGCACCCAATTTGCGTTCGTTCAAAACACGCTTCGAGCGCCGCCTGTAAATTCAATTTTCTTCATGTTTCCACGAGAAGATGCATTGACAATAAAACGTAGCATTACGGAATACGAGTAAACCTTTAACACGGATTAGCTATGAGCATTTGCTGCATTGATTTCATCGATCGATATGTATCTGCGGATCACATTACGATCATCCAGATACGATCATTTCATTACAAATACACATGTTGTACTTGTGCAAGTGTAATATTAATAATAATAATAATAGTAATAATAATATTGTTGTCATTTTCCTTGACTCCACGGTCTAAGTCTGAATCTAGCTATCCTATTGAGTCAACTGGCTGCTGTACTGTTCCTAACTGACTTTTTCTTCGATGAACACTATATTTTCTCGGATCCTAATTCATACGCCTAATAATGTTAACTTAAAGCATCTCAACAATACTCGTTCAGAACGTCCTCGTTTGCTTAATACTACTTATTGAATTCCATAAATGGTCAATCCGTCGTGGATGATAGATATTTCCATGTCATAAAGGAACAAACAATTGATTATTAAAACACAACGCATTCACTGCTGTTGAATATCCTGTCTTCCGTAGTATATCACATTTGTTTCCTGGTGTATTTACTAGTTCTGAGTGATATTCAGCCTCATGCACATTCAGTTTTGTCAATACTACTTATGACGCATGCGTTGTTACAACGATCGCGACGATGAGTGCCGAATTGAAGGAGAAGGCAACTGATGTGAGAAGACAGCCGAAAACGCTAAGCAATTCAACGGAATTGATGAATTTGAAAGAATCGATTCCATTTCAGACAAACAAACACAAATCGCAGTCTTCGGTTGACTCGTAATTTCGCATTTGGTTGTGTCTTGTCATGTTTCACTCATAGTAATCTGATCTCATAGTAATCGCGAAAGGATTTGCACAGCCTGATTAGGTTTGCAACAACACAGATGGAAACCGCTGAATTGGTACATTATCAGATTAATATTAGGCTTCAAATGAAATGGATCAAGTATTTGGGAATAAATGATCGTTTTGTTAATGAAATATTCAGATTTGAACAAATTTTGATTAGAACTAAGAACAGAAGATATTTTTTGAACAAGATTAACGAATGTGCCGTGAACAGTGATGATTTTTTGTTTTCGTCCGGCGGAGGTCAGCTATTGGAATAATTTATAATTGGTTATATTTGGATGTGAGCGGTTGTAATAATTGGAAGAGTCAATTGAATATAGAACTTTTCTGATATGGCGAGTATTATGTCACTAATGGAATTGACGCTCTTGAGAATTACGAATACTAATAAAAAATGACTGAAACGTCTGGTGATATTCGGTAGATATGAAATCGTTTCTCAGCTGTCGCAATAGATTTGTCGTTGTCATTTTCTTAATTATGAGCGTTACCGATGCGACGTGTTGCTAGGGTGACCGATCCAAAAGACACGATAGCAATTCGTTGATGGATGGATGTGTATATGTCCTAGAAGCGTGACTGCACCCTTATGTTTTAGTGAATGAATAAATGAACAGACGAATACGCGAATGAGAAGCATTCAGCAGGAGAGTGGACATTTTACATTGAATATCGAATTGAAGTTCGATAAAATAAGCAAAAATGAGCGATGAAGAAAAGAAAAGTTGTGCTTTCTGTTCATCCATTTAGGCCTATATAAACGAGGAATCTTTCCGAATAGGTACAAGGAATAAAAAATCCTTATATAAGATATACGTCATTTGATTTAGTTCTTCGAACACGGCTCAGACAATACTTCTTAAAATTCCTAAGATTCTTAAGAAATGAGGATAAACATATGAATAGAGCGTACTCGTAGAAGGAAATGACAGAAATGAATGTTTACGAACGAATTTTTAAAATAAGCGAGTTATGTTTGCTAGAAACGAAAGCTTATTCCTTGATGAGGTGGCTAAGGGAAGAGGAGGAGATTGTCTTCCGTCCAAATAGTATGGTTATTATGGGATTGGAACAGTGCGTTCAGAGGCGAATAGGGTGCTGGTGCTAGTTGATTTTGAATAATACATTGACGACTCCAATATAATTGGCAATAATCAACATGATGGATGTATGGCGATGGATTTCATTCGAGATTAGACTAACGGCTGACACGCACAGAGAAGAACCATTTCTCTGTTTTATGGATGGATGGATACCTCAGCTCGGTATGATTGAACCTAGTGTTGTTTGGGGAGCAAAGTTTTGGCCGAGGGGGATCCGTCGAAAATCTAAATGGACGAGAGTGGCGAGAGAAATTGTCGAGGAACGGAGGCCCCATCGAGGAACTCGACGGCGACACCGTCCCCCGTCGAACACTATCTAAATCATCCATTTTCAATGCTTATCTCAACCCAGCTATGAACTCAAGCACCAGTCCAACTATAATCCATCGCTGTAACTCATTGTGGTCATCACCATATCAACAACATCTTTCTTAATAATATTTGAATAATTGAATCAAATATACTAGTTCGAAGGGAATATTAGCATTGCTGCCAAGCTCGTAAACCTGATAAACCTAGAAACTGACTGAATAATATAGTGAATACTACTTTTCCATTTTTTTGCTGCTCCAGTCAATACGATGTTTAAAAAGAGGAGTGACTAGAGACGTGTGGCTGCTTCACTCGACTGAAATATGGTGAATAAAAGGGAGTGGTGGAGTGCTAGAGCGCGTTTGGCTTAAGGCAATAATGAACGATGCAGTGGATTTGCTTTGGCTTGTCTCAGAGACTTAGTAGTGTGCAGATGACTGCTGGTCTGGTTGCGTACCGACCGCAGAAGGCTGCAGATGTGTGGAAGAACAGAGAAAGAAAGCTTTGCAAGAGGATGTCAAATCTCATTTGCGCATAGCGCTTATTTTGGATGATATTTCATCGATTCTCGTTGACTAACAGTGGATTTGCTCTCAGTGCTGATTGATTGCAATATCGTTTAGTTATAATTTTAATGCTGCTCAGGAGGCAATGAGCATCATCAGATCAATCAGATATGTTGTGTAAATGGATGAGTGTGTATCACGCGTAGAAGAGTCACACAAAGCCTAGAGCACATGCGTAGAGCCGATGATAAACACCTTATCTATGCTGTATGCATATATGGAACCTTATATATGTGCTATGTATATGCTGGAGACCCAGATAAACCTTATTTATGCTGTATGTATATACTGAAGATCCGAGCTGCTCGATAGAAACGTGAATGTGGGTGTGTTCATGTGTGCGCGATAGTACGTAACCAAATGTGCACATTCCAGATCTTATGGATTGCTAAAGGCAGCTAGCAAACGAATGAAAAGCATTCGCTTCACTCACTCGCTGTCATTGAAACGAACCACTGCCATCCATATGAAAACCTCGTATAATATCGATATCAAATAATCTCACTTATAACCTCCTGCCTCATATACTTTCCTTATCATATCTGTAACAAGCTCGCTTATAGCTCTAGACAAGCTCCGTCTCTTTCTAGTCAGCTTTATCCACCTATGGCAGACATAACAATTGTATGCCCTTCTATGATGCAGGCTTTTGCATATCTCGAGATGCTGAACCGTTCATCTCGAGAAATGCATCAACAATGAAGACGTAAACAACAACTATAACTATACTGAGCACAAGAAAAGTTCAGCTGTTAATTGCAACAATGATGATGGATATCATGCTTGCAGAATGAAATGAAATTGAATTGTCTGATTAACTCAAAACAACTGTAGAATCAGACTGAGTTGCAATTATTTAGTGACGAACTGAGAAATCACAACAGTGATATTTTATAGTAAAGAATGATGAATGAACTGACACTCGTGTTCAATTCAAATCCATCGAGATTCTCCAATCAGAATAATATCCCTCAGATGAAACCTATAATTCACCGTTTTCAGTGAATGCCTCCCGTGTATTGCGTCCACGAGTGCGGCTCCATTGCCTCAGTCGGCAATGTATCATCAAGCAACGATGGCGCAATCTCAACCGATTCTAACCGGTACTTTTGTACCGTCTGGAATGCCATCTTCCGGTTCCGTTCCGCAGCTTAGCAACAATGTGTACGGCACGCAAATGTCCACATGGTAAGTGGGACTTGCTCGATTGAAATCGTAACGGATTTCGTGCTGAGATGAAGTTGCATGTCCTATTCTCACTTTTACGATATATTTCGTTTATATATTCGTGAGGGAACTTATAATTCATAGAGCTCTCCTCAGTGTGTGTGTAACAACTTATTGAGATGTTGAATTAATTGCCATTTCATGTAGAATTAATAGGGATGGATATGCGATGTGTGTTTATATGTACATAAAATTAAACATTACAACAAGTTGAGTTGAAGAGCTTTGAGAGTGGAGAAATGTGTACAAACAATAATGTGAGATGGATGTGTGCATAAAACCATTTTGTTTTGGTTGATCGTTTTGATATTTCGTTGAACCGGTTTTATGGACTCTTCTAAATACATACTATATGCTGGTTGCCATATCTGCTGATCATAATTGATGTTTGCGATCGAATGAGATTGATTGGAATCTTTTTTACGAGTGAGCGAGCGAGCCGGCGATAAGATGAAACCGAATCAAATCTGGTTGTCAAAATCAGAAGAAAATCGAAACTGACAACATTCCCGCTGCTAAGACTAGCGATTACAAAATTGAACTAACTTATCAGCACGATTTTTACTGATATTATCAACAGAATACTGATAATATTGGTGAACTATCGTTATGCCGTTAATAAGGCTGGTCTGACAGCATTGAAAATAACATCAATAACCTGTTTATCATCGGGCTAAATTTATGCCTGTTAATGTGCGCAAATCTTGTGCGTGTTCTATGTGAGGGGTGCAAAAATCTCATAGATTCATTATGAGTAGTTGATCGAAACAAAAAATTTCAGTTGTTCATATCCAAGCAGTGCTACGGGTGGCTGTGGTGGTATTGTAACGGGTGATTGTGCACCGTACGAAATGATACCGTCGATGATCGCTTCGTCGAACGCACCAATGCTAGCGATGAACGGCAGCATGCAGGATGCACATCAGCGATCTGCTGCAATGATGCAGCGGCAACAGCATTGGTCTAGCACACAAGACTTCATCTATCAGCAACCTTCACAAACGGTCATTTCAGTAGCTTACTTTGAATTTTGTTCACTGTCGAAAGCATCGAATATGTCAAGCAAGCTAGAGTAAGGCTAGCGTGTCAACGCAATTCACTGACCTACAATACATCTTAGAATCGCTGTCAATGGATTTGAAACCTCTGCCATCCGGAAACATGCAGTCGTAATAATTGTTAAATATTGTTAATTTTGCCTGTATAATTGGACGGAATACCGTATAAATTCAGTTAATATCGTTTGTCACTGGTGAGAGATAGTGTTGAAACCAATCGCGCTTCATTATCAATGAATTTGGTTGTATTTGAAAAAGTTTTTGTTGATGAATTGAGTTTCTGTGCCGTCAGATTGAAAGCATTTTCGCTTTGGAATTCCCAAACTGCAAAGTTTTAACTTCTAGTCAAGTATAAGTGTTCGTTTCCAGGCCGTCTTTCAACAGGCAATGGTCTCATCAAATGCTTTGCCATCAGCGTCAATGAAGACCTCGTCTCCGCTGAAACGGAAACCCGTCTCGGCAATGTCTCAGTCAAATGTTAATATTCCTACCACGAATCCAAGTACCACAAATGAGCTACCACCAAAATTCGTACATGTCAACCAACAAAGCGCTCATCAGCAACAATATCCCACTCTCTATCAGTTATCTTCCTCAGCCAATTCCAGCAATGTATGCTCATAACTCTACTGTTTTTAGCCTCAACTCTTGATCTGACAAATACATTCGTTTGAAAAGTTTTTTCTTCGAACGATCCACTCGTTTTCAGAGACAGACTTCTTACTCATTGTCAGCAGTCTGAAAGTCTAATTTATCAGTGAATTCAAACAGATTGGCATCTTTTCAGCAATCGGCCTCACCTCAGCAATATCCACAGCAACAACAACAACAATCTGCCGTTTCACCGCAGCAGTATCCAACGCAGTCTCCAAACGCCGTCAGTCGCCTCAGTCCTTATGGAGGGTGAGTCTTTTCGGCTGCAATTCATCAAAAACCAATGCCTCTGTAAACTTATTTAGATCACTTCTATTTTCGACAGTTAAATTTATAATTTGTGGAATTTTCGACGATCATTACGCTTTCAGTTATGACGCATCACAAAACGGGACGTGTTCACTGAACACCAGTGTTGGTGGCACAGGCTCAATGGGTCCGCCACCAACTCAGTGGAGCAAGCGAGGCGCGGGAGCCGAAATGATCCGTATGGATATAAGGCAGCATTCAGTGCCAGGCGCACTGCCCAACTACAGCTCACCAATGATGCCCTCGTCGACCACTCCACCGCAACTGCAATCTACATCACCCTCAAACCAGCTGCTTCAACAGCACAACGCTTCCTTATCCAATACTGGCAATGCGACCAGCAACGGTAATCAACCAATTATAGTTATCCAATCCCAAACACCGGAACAAGTACCGAATCAACTCTCGAATGGCTACTACGTTACCTCATCGTCCCCTCTCACCACGAACCTCTCACCTCAGAACTATTATTCAACCGGAATGCCGACAGCGATCAATGATCCAATGAACACTGCTAATGCTCTAACACAGCAGACGTCGATGATTCCCACTGAGCTGTACGACTTCAACCTCGGTAACGGAGGGGTCAGCACTGCTCTTCTTATTTCTCTCTTTATTATTTCGGTTCGGTGAAAAAGGAGCTGTCAAATTACAGGACTAAGAGCACGTCGAATGCTGTTTAACTTCAGTATTGTTCGAAAACCTGAAATGAGTTAGGTACATTATATGGATAACGTAGAAGCACTATCATACATCGCATGCATAGTAATGTTCCTAGGTTTTTCACATAATGCAGCCGAAAGTCTTACTATAATGCGAGGATGAGCTTCGTTTATGAATATTGAGTGCAAACGAATCAAATTCATTGATCTATCGAAACGTTGAGACGGTATTATCGAAGATGACTATCGAAACATCATTGAAACATTGTACTTCTTATGATATGTTTGACGGGATCACATCTATCGTTCTCGTACTCGCTGAGTAATTCGAATGCGTCATTTCAGTTCGACATGGACAATGATGCAACCAGAATGTTGGTACAGAAGTTACTCAGCTAAAAGTTTGAACCAACGATGCAGTCAGTCATCCATCCTGACTATACACCGTAAAAATGTGCTGTCCTCCAAAATATTCCGTGCTTGTTGTGCATGTATGTCGTGCACACGGCTACATGTGCATAACCAGTATATTGGAATTTACAATGATGTTTGATTGAGAAAATGATGTGACAGTCAAAGAGTAGTTCGAATTGCTGTGGATGTGGAGATGATAAACCGATCGAGCGTCGTTACTGTGATATTTGTTTGTTTGAGTAGGCTGTAAAGTCAAATTGAGTACAGATAGTAAATTGTGTTTTATTTGTAAATACCTTTAATATGATCAGTTACCAAATAATGTTATGATAAATTTTTAAAAAAAGGAAACCTCTAAAAAATTATAATAATAATTACAATGAATTCGAATACCTTATAATGATTTTCTTTAATCTGTGTTCTTTTTTTCCGTTTCACCTCTTATTCAGTTTGCCAAGTGAGCCATTCTGAAAATGATTCATTCATCTTTGATTCAACTTAATTGTATTATGCTGAATGTAGACCAGATTGTAAAATGTGAGTAATTTGTTCACTACTAGAATACGTTTTTCGATTCGTTTTACTTTCCTCCTTCTTTTCAGCTTGCTTTTTCATTCACTTTTTTCGTTGATATTTCGGTTCTCTAGTTACATTTATAGTTTAAATTTCTTTCGACTATTTTAGAAATTGTAGGTTTCATGAACTCTATTTCTTTTTCGAGCTCATCCTCTACTGGGTCGGTCCTTCATTCTCCCGTGCCCTGTGCTTTTAGGTAACTATCTCTCGTAGCCATCTCTGCTGGATTCTTTTCCAATAGGATTCGCTATCCATTAGTAATGATAATAATAATATCAGCTAGCTAAGCTAATGAATGTAATTGCCGATATTCTGATGCCTTCTTTCAACCGTTGTGAGGTATTTCAGTCGAAAATCTTCCCGGTTTTATTGCTTTCCGGTTCACCGACAGATCGTGCTGAAACATCCCTTGAGTTATCCATGTTATCCTAAACCTCCTTGCTCTGCCTGAGGAATCGAAACAAATTCTCCTGATTGTTTTGGTTACGTCGTCCATCTGTTATGTTCATCATTCCTTATGTCATTAAACTCCTAATTATGATAATAATAATAACCATCCGTTTTTGTTTCATTTGTAATATTTCATGTATTGGCACTTCCGTGCATAGCATCTTCATGAATTAATTGATAGTTTTCTGTTGTTCATACTTTGAATCATTTGAAATATTCTGTGTTAAATAGCCGTTAGTGATAATCGATCAGTAAATTATTATTCAACGTTCAGTTTGTATATTTCTATTTATTCGGTTGCTTATTTCAATTCAATTTATGTTTTGTATGTAAGTACGTATGTTGTATATGGTTGTTGCCTAATTGTGGCGCAAAAAGTAACTGATTCATTCATCGTCGTCACAGAATGCTGATGCCTCTTTCTGGAACAGTGCTACTCTTCATCACCTGTATTTTTCCGATGTTTCACCAGTAAAAGTCGCTTTTTCCGAATCGCATGCTCAGCGTTTTGCTCTTTATTCGCTGAGCAGTATTCGTTCATTCCTTCAAATTTGACGTTTCCTTTCATGAATCGTCAGTCCAGGATGGAAATTTTATTCATTTTATGCGGTGAGGGACCTTCTTCGTAGGTATCTTCCAATATTAATGATCATTTATTTTTTGCCACAATACCGGAAAAGATTGATGAATTTTTGTCAGAAACCATAGATTTCTTATACCGTTTTCCTGACGTGATGAACCACAGTTTCGGAACAGCTGATTTTCGATGCGGTTTCATGAGATTCCATCCTTTCCTATTCAGTTTGAGCGATATCATCGGTGAATCAGTGCTTTTCAACTAAAAACAAATGACACATGTGATGACCTAATATTTGAAGTTTGATGCATGCCTATATATGTACAATACGATCAGTACTTTTGTCGTACCGTACTAACATAAAAATGTTACTATATATTCATCAAAAAGTATGCACTCAGCAAAAACTTTGTATTATTATTATTATTATTATTGTTTCATGCTAATATCATTTGAATAAACATGTGTATACATTTCATTATGTGTTATGGCATTTTCAAATCATTGCATCTGGAAATTTTGATGCGAATTGGTCGCGATTAATTTACTGAACAGACGTCGTGTTCGCTGAGGAAGTAAAAATCGAGTAGCCGACTCGATATGTTGCTGGAACACGGTATGATAATCCTCTGCAATACCTTTCATCATAAGACATTAATGCTGAACACCTCATCTTGTTAGCGAAATAATTCATCGGAATCATGGTCTCTCGCTAGCAACAGACTAACTCGCAATTGTTTCTTGACAGTACCAAATCAGTCACTCAGGATATCGCATTTACTTCCGGTAGTTAATAAAAATTAACAAATTTCAACCAAAACAACGTAATTTCAATTTCTTCGTCCCGAATGCATTGCGATTTGTGTATTGCGCGAAAGTTGCACTAACATCGGACAAATCGCTCGTTTAAGTGATGAGAATCCTCTGTCGTGGCGAAATGCTCTGATAGCTCTTTAATAAATAATAAAATTTGTACTGAACAAATTTTATAATGCTAAAAAAAATAAATGCATTTTTTATTCATTTCTGTTTTTTTCGTTGTCATATCCACTTATGATGTAATTTCCACATCTGATTGACGTCGTAGATGATGTTATTCCCCTCGAGCTTAGCTTTAAATGCATAAGTAATTCACGGGACGAGTTGCGATGAATGTGAAATATTTTAGTCGCTGATTTGCTGTTCTTCATTTATTTTGTTGATTTTCAATTCCCCTCTTCGAATAAATGCGATATGAATGACGTGATGGAAGTATTTTATTATTTATATTTTATTGTTCTGTAGCAATATTTTGGAAGAATTTGTGAAAATAACTAGTTTTATCTGTGGTGTATTTGTTTGCTTTATCTCTTTTTGTTATAATGACGATATTACTGCCTCTATGTTGCTTTCTAAAGCAGTCAATCAAACAGCTGCTTAGTGGTGTTTTTATTCATTATTTGTTCCGTTATCAGTATCATTTCTCATCACTAGCTATAAGTAAAATTTATGGTTAGTCATGCAATAGTTTGTATGGTTAAGGCGTGTGTGTGTGTCAAGACAGCAGGGTAATAAACCGTTTTATGAGTGGAAGTGTGTGTTTGTGCGTACATATCATCTAAGCAAAAATTGTATAAGCGGAACAGAGTGAAAAGTTGCACCACGCAGGGCAGGCAAGCAAGCAGGAAAGTCGGAAGAATATGTTACTGATGGCAATTTTCGTTGCTTTAATTCCCATAACACTTCTATCATTCTGGCTCTACGCTCGGCTTACGGCTCAGGTAGGTGCTTGAATTTTACTCGATCTTCTTGATTTTCGACTTCAAATTAGCTAGGAATTCGAAAGTATTCTGTTTGAGCTCTTAAAGTTTTGCGTGGTAACAGCTTGTGATTAGTTCAAAGAAACTGAATGCTTCGTATTTGACGGGGTGAGTATGCCAGAGCCTGGGTTTTATGTTCAACTATGATTTAAAACTTCTTCCCGTTAACCCATCTCCGGCCTTCAATCCTAGCCTTTTGCATCGTGTCGAAAAGCTGACATCTCGGCGACATCCTGATATTGGTTTGTGGTTTTGGATGAATGATATGAATGCACACTCACTACTTCAACGCGTTGGCCAATGATGGTCAATTGAATCACTGAATGAGACGTACTCAAATGCGATATACCTTTGCTCGATCACATGACAAGATATAATCATCTTACTCTGTCGCGTTTGATCTGATTGTTTGAATTGAATCTCGACGATTCTGCATGTCATCAGTTCGAAGATAAACGAACGTATCTCGGCAATTTCTTCTTGTTGATTTGAATATGAAACAATATCTGTTCTACTCAATTCTGCAGAACACATAACGACTGCTTTCAGATGCGTAACGTTACACTAAAAAAGTGCGAGCACTAATTTATCAATATGCGTCCTTCTGCAGAAAGAAATCATTCAATGAAAATGGTTGAATTCGATGATTTCGGCCTGCTTGCGCAAATTGCAAGACGTGATCTGGTTCGATTACTGGAATTGAATCCGGAGCAGAAAGATCTGATAGTGGAGTCATCGCTGACGAGACCCTTGGATCGAATCGCTTCGATGTCCCTTTTGCAACAGCACAATTGTGCTAGTGTGCAGCAGTTCTCGTCTGCTAACGGTAATTTATTCTGGAGTGAACAAGCACTACGTCGCGTTTATTTGGTTCGAGCAACTATTCGAAATGCCAAACGAATCTCAGAACACGTCCGCGCTGAGCCAGACCATCAGTATTCGGTGATTTTTGTGCCGACAAAACTTTATGTTTGTGAACTGGAACTGGAGAGGAATGGTGTGTTCGGTATGGTGGACATCCACGAAATGGATTTACCACTGATTGGCATTGACTCGCATTTGTTCACTCTGGAACTACCCACTTTCGTACAATCAATTCTCGTTGATCATACCTACACACAGCTGAGAACAGTGGCTAAATCTCTCTGGCAACTTCAAACCCTGTACGGCTTGATACCAACCATTTACGGAGTGGGTGAATTCAGTTTGTTGACGAATCGACTGATGAAGAAGCTCTATACTGAGCTGGGTGAGCCACGTCCTTCAGCGGATCAACCCGTAAGCCATCTGTTTCTGATGGATCGAAATTTGGATCTGACAAGCGTTCTGTTGACCGGTTTAACCTACGAATCAATGCTGCACGATACATTTGAGATAAGTTGTGGTAAGGTAACATTCGGTGATGAGGTGACGAAACGAATGAAAAATTCGCCGTCGTCGGCACAGAAGTCAGCAAATCGCGCGGGTCGAGTGACTGCATTGGATAATAATGATGCAATCTTCTCAACAGTTCGTGATATGCATATGACGGCCGTATTCCCATTCCTGTCGGCCAAAGCGAAGTCATTGCAAGCTAGTTACGATAAAGGTACACATTTGGAGCAAGTGAAACAAATGAAAGATTTCGTGTCGAATGAGCTGAGAGCTTTGAAACAACAACATAAACTGCTAGAGTTGCACATTTGTGCATGTGAAGTGGTACTGGAGAGTTGCAAAGGGATGTCTGATCGTTTAACATTTGAACATTCTTTGCTGAACGGCAGTTGTGATCTGGATGAGTTGATGTCATTTCTTGAAGATACAATGTGTCAGCAACGAAATCAGTGGCAAGTCCTGCTGCTAGCTTGCCTTTGGTCGATGTGTCAGAATGGAATCCCGTCGAAGTATTACGCTTCATTTCGAAGTCAGTTCCTTAGAGCGTACGGTTACGAGTATTTGCCGGCGTTGTACGCGCTCTCGATACAAGGTCTTCTCATGGAGCGTGGCTCTTCACAGATGGTACCGGCGGTCCTAAAAACGCATGCGAATGCTGCCCTTTCAATGCAGACACCGGCACCGCAGATTGCTCGCTCGTCACACGCCTCCTCCAACCGACCCACTTTCCAATATTTGTGTCGTCGTATGAGCCTGTTACCGACGAGCGAGGATGCGGCCATTGACCTACGATCGCCGAATCAAATGCGTTACGTTTTTTCGGGTGCGTTCACTCCGGTACTGTGTCAAATAGTCGGTGATACTGTAACCAACGGTTGGAACCCTGCGGAAATGAAGAAGACGTTCGGTGATGCAGTTTTCTGCGATGAGAATTCGAACACTCCGGCTACTCGACCGCCAGATAGTCGCATACGCAAAGCGATAATGGTCTATTTCATTGGTGGTGTAACATACGCCGAAATCGCTGCGTTGAACATTCTGGCACAACAGAACAGTTTCCGTATTATCGTCGCCACAACGAACATTATTCATCGTGAACGTTTCATCAAAGAAATGGCCAACGTTTCCTCAGCATAATATTCACTTAATGTGACCGCAAGACGCAATTATTCATTTATTCAAACTGTGTTATATAATGGGATCTGTTAAGCATAATCACTTCGTTTGGTTAATTTTCATTCTTCGCAATGTACATAAAATATTCATCACTTGTCACCCACCCATTACGATATTAAACGGTCGATCAATTTTGTGGCCAAATTGGATCTTTGATGAGTATTTCAAGTAGTCATTCTCTCTCACTTCGTCGTTTCGGGTCTACCTATTTTCTTGTTCGATTGGTTACAATATCTCATCCTGCTTCCACTCGATTCTGGCAAAAGAATTCATTCTTCTCTTCTCATCACTGATTTGGTGCTTTGAAATACTCAAGCTCTGTATTTCTGTCCGAGTTCATGGTTCTGCTCTGCACTGTTCCGTCACCATTATTCATCGTCCTTCCCTACCGTTGTTAAATTGTATAGCATCGCTCACCATTGGGAACTTGACTGATCTGGTCTCGGTATTTGATGAAGTAAGGTGAGCATATATCAGAAACTCGCAGAGAGTGAAAGTCAAAATTCTGTTCTGTGAAGCTTCATTGCTGAAGTTTTCATTTTCCACTAGGAAGCATATTTCCCTTAGGTTTTTCCTTAATCCACAAAAGGGGTATAAGCTGACCACGGAAAACAAGGAGTCGAAAATTTTCAAAATATGATAATCAGCTGTCATAGTATTCGATGTGGCGGTGATAATCATTAGTATTCTAGAAGCCTCGAGTCTATGCAGCACCATCTTCGCGTATCGAACGAGCTCTTGCTGATTGCGTTCCCTGCGTCAACGAGGTTTACCATCCCATTTGGTGGTGTCCATTTGGTTTCTTGCAAACTGCCGTTTGTCAGCTTATGCGAAGTCGTCCCACTTTACCGTTCGAACGGTGAGCAGATTTATTTTTCAGCATTTCTGTTTTGAATGAATATCATTATTGATAGATTTGCATAAATTGTTCATTGATCACTTTTTGATTTGAGTTTTGCCACTATTACAGCGAAATCGTTTCTTTCGAAGATGGCGGTGTAACGGCAATTGACTGGATGAATGTTGATGGTGTTCAAGATCATACACCGATCGTCGTCTTTCTTCCTGGAATTTGTGGTAAGATTTTGGTCGATATATTCACTCGTGATCTCACTTCTGCTCCTTATTATTCTAATTTGGCTGTTTTATGGTTATTTCTCGAAATATGCTTTTATCTGTAAGCGCGAATGCCGATAATTTTATTGGGAGTTGAGTAATTGTTTCATAGTTGGTTGACCATGATGTGGTGATTGAATAAACGATGCCATGTTATTTGATGTTGATCTAAAAGTTATGATACATTTTTCAAATTGAGAGTATGCTGTGGAATTAGATGGCTATAATTTAAGGGTCAACGCATGATTGTGCGTATATTCTACGTGCCGTCGTTGAATGTAGGAAGCTTGGATATCGCTCTGTGGTTATAAATCCTCGTGGATTGGGTGGCGTGCAACTGAAGGTTCGTTTTCAGCGGATTGTTGCTTGTAAAAATAATATTTGAAATTTATTGGGAATTGTCGTGATTGAGATCAAGTTGATGCTCTATAATTTTCATCATTATTTGCCATCTTCATGGAATGCGTTCGTTATTCTGATTGGGTTTTTTCTCATGCATATTCATGAGATTTAATTGATCGAGAATTATTTTGAGATGAAAATTATTCAGTGGTTACAAATAGACTATATGTAGGTGAATGACTATGCAGTATGAAGACAGATGCATTATCAGTTGTTTCCTCCAATATGTTGCACTAGTGTCTATTTATTCAGTAAGATATTGTGTGAACCTTGTAGACCTCTCGAACCTACAATGCAGCCTGGACATCAGATCTTCGTCATGTTCTAAAACTAATCTCGAATCGCTATGTGAAAGCTCCGAAAATCGCTTGTGGATTCTCGATGGGCGGGTGTGTTCTCTTCATTGGTGATCCTGCTAACGTTTCTAATGAATATAAGAACAGTCGTGTTAGGAATTTCTGCATCAGGAATGTTCTTATCTTAATATGATGATCAATATCAGTATTTTAGGATGATTTTATGGAATTATTTGGCTGAATGTACGTCGGCGAAAGCAGCGCAGTTGAACGGTGCCATTTGCATTTCAAGTCCGTTCGATCCGGTTGAGGCGAGTCGTTCTATCGAGAGATTCTTTCCGCGAATATTCTTCAACAGCGTGCTGGCTAATCATTTGCGTGGAATTGTTAGCCCGTAAGTGGTTTCGTCGCATTTGAAAAATGCTCATTACTTTGTTTCGAAGAGATCTGAGGGAGCCTGAAGAAGGTGGTAAATTATTGACGCGATGAAGGAGCAATAAAATCTAGTGATGATGTCTGATTTCAGATACAAGGACTTATTCGAAAGCCGTTGTAATTGGGACGAAGTGATGATGTCGAAGACTGTGCGCGACTTTGACAAAGCTTTCACAGTACCGGTATTCGGTTATAAAGACTGCAATGAATACTATCATCAGGCAGCGCTCTATTGGAAAGTGCATCAAATACCTGTACCAACTGTTTGCTTGAATGCCGCTGATGATTGCTTCAGTCCAGTTGATTGTAAGTTTTGTGGTTTTGTTCATGAAATAAATGCTTTTACGATTCTATATGGGAAATATGCATTATAGATTCAGTCATGCAGCAGAACGATTGATTGAATTTTAGCAATTCCTTTTGCGGACGTGGTGCGCAGTGAGAATGTGGCTGTAGTGGTCACTGAACATGGAGGACATACAGCGTTCATGCGTGCTTCGAATCCAGAAGAGCCAGGACTCGCCGAAGAACTTATCAGACAGTATACGTCTGCGATATTCAACCATGATGCTTTCATAACACAGTGTGGAAAATGACAGCAGTGATAATCAGAATAGTTCTCTAGTAGGAAGGCTTTTAACAGTGTTCATATCGAGATTTGTTGTACGTCAGCTGTAATGTGCAACAAAATGTGCTGAAGATATACAACATAACCGAAAGAAATCTGTCTTTCTTGTCTCTAGCTTTTCGAGACGTTGTAGTGTATTTATCATAGCTGTGTTCGTTGCGAGATCGATGGCTTTGTTATTGTTTTGTTCTTCATAGTTGTGAACGGTTATTGAATTGATGTGTGCAGCATAGAGTATGGGAGAGGTTAAGATAGAGTTGGCGATTAGAAACGATGTTTTTCAGGAAATAGTTCAGAATTCGTGAACATCATTTTTTTCATTGCGGATAGATGTGGTTGTTTAATAACGGATATTGCATATTTACATTGTTATGGGATAAGAATATTGGTTTGATTAGAGTTGTTTTGAAAGGATAGAGAATATTTCGTGTTGTTGTTGAATGTATTGTGAGGATATGTGATGCTTTTTATGGATTTGAATGCTGGCATTCTGTAATGGAGTAAGATTAGGGTACATGTTTATTTTTTGTTGTTCAACTATGGAATACTTGCGCGAAAGTGGGATTGGATGTATGTTTATATCAGTAAATAGTTATGTTTGTAGAGATTCATTAAGTTTTATCATTTCTTTCGTTTTCTTTCATTACTCTTATCTCGTAGAATTTATTCATTTGTAGGTAGTTAAATGTTTATTTTTATTGTTTCTAGTTGTTCTTCTTTTTTGTAAGCCTTTTCAGGGAAAAATTATTCTTTGATATTGTGATTCCTTGTCTTTTTTTCGCTAGAAATCAGAATTTGTATTATTACTGCCGCGAACAGTCTTATTCGTGACTATCTCACAAATCTCTCCGTGTTGTGGTGTCTATATCCTATCATACATTTAATCTTAATCGCGATTATCTTGTGAATTTATATTTTGCTCTATTATCTATATCAATCATGCGTTTAATCATATATTAACCATCAACATTGCTAGTCAGATTACTGTTGACGGTTTGTGTGTAAGTCATAGCCTGGATGTCTACGCTTCATCAAAAGAATTAATATCAGAACGTTTCCAACAGATCCAAGATAATCTATATAAGTTGATGGTTAATATGATACTAGTAATGTCCATAATATTAATTGTATTATTGATGTGACGGTAGTGATCAGTAAACTAAAAACTATTGACTGTATTGTTTTCAATAAAACTTTCTCTTCAAAATTTGTGATGAGTACATTTGAATGTTATGCGTGATGTGCAGTGCGCGTGAGATCGTTATATATCAGTTTTGCGTTCGTTTAGTTGAAATAATTTGCATGAATTTAGTATGTGTCTATTCGATCGCACTTTCATTTCACCACAGAAATGGGCAATAGCACACTGTGGTTAATATGGTGCTAAAGCACTATGGTTTATTTATGTAATCACATGCTAATAGGTTTTTTTCACTTGATCAGATGGGAATGTGCGCGAAATTTTTGGAATCGCATAAAATACCCATGGAAGTGATCGCTTGACATTTTCAGGATCTTCCCAGCGGAGGAGTGGTTCTTTCTGTGAGCAGGTGATGGAAATAGATTTTAGTTATCCGGTGTTTTGAGAAAGAACTTATTGTTAGAAGAGATTTGAACACATCGAAAAGTGCCAAGCTATTGTCAACGCACTCTCCGTTGTCCTCGATCGCATTACTCATAAACTGAAGTTCTGCTCAAGATGACTGTCGTCACATCAATGATCAGTCTGATGAATGCTGTTTTCATGCAATCGCTTACTCTGTTAGCAAGTCAGTTTGCTCTCCGTTGAAAATTATTTTCTCGTCATTCGCACTGAAACAAACTCGTGAGACTATCTTCTATTCAATTTATTTGAATATTGCAGTGTGTATCGCTCATCGTATAATTCATTCATTGAGTTGAATATTTGTTATTTCATTTTGTGATGTTCTGTGCATACTGATAAGAAGTATGATTCCATAATTATTTTCCCAAATAATCGTCAACAGTTGAGTGTAGTTTTAGTAGTGATTGGAGTAGCGAATGCAGCGGAGTCAGATGGCGACGAATCAGCGCAGCTCCAAGTCCAACAGCCATATGGAGGCACATCAGTGTCTGGAGTGTCAGTGACATGTTATCAAACAATGCAAGATTGCAAAGACTTGTGTCGTTTCTCATGTTATGAAGTCGACCATTGTAATGACTCGCCGATGCCAATGGTCGCTTGTGCTCCTGATCTTAGCTTGTCAGTGTTTCGTTTCATCTGATTGCTATTTGGACGACCACTTCGTTTATTCAGGATTCTAGTTTGCCACATCTTTGATATGAAATCTGAATTACGGATGCGTCAAGGTCTTCGATTTCAAGAAATTTCCTCATGAAACCTTGGAGTTTTCTTAGTTCTGTTGACCGGAATGAGGGGTTTGAATATTTCTGATAAGATGTCTTGGATTGTGAGCATGCATATCCGCAGCTTGCAGTCTCATCTTTATCGCTCATTTCATTCATCCGAGTGGGGAATAGTGATTCTTCAATATTTGCTTTCTGATTAATCATTCACAAGGAGATTCCTCATTTTGGGTGATGGCGTTGCTTACAGGATATTGGTACTGACCTTCATATGTATTCTCTCGGTGGCATTTTGTTGCTGTTTGGCATGTTGTTGTTTGCCGATATGTTGTTGTTATAAATGGTGCCGAGGTTGCTTGAAGAAATCGCGTGCTGGCCAGGGAGCAGTCTCGCTCAGATACAATGTATGACTCACAAAGGTTTCACATCTGTCCATGCATTCAGACGAATCGTTTGTGATATACAAATGACTATTGTGGATGTCGGATTTAAAACTGATCTGAAGTGATAATATTGCTGAATTTATGTTCAGTTTAACGATAATGTAACATAAATTGAAACTTTCTGAACTTATTGCGGAAGTGAATGAGATTTTTATTATTTTATGTAATGATCAATTTAAATGTTCATATCTTTATGATGTTTTATTTCAGGACATCAAAACAAATTCATCATTGTTGGCGCATTGATGATTGATTGATATGTGAAGAAGTATTCGATGGATGGAGTTACTTCAGTTGTTTGAATATGTGTTGTTATGAAGTGTATTTAATTATCGTTTTGTTGAAGATTATGGAAAGTGATAATAATTGAATCTGTTACGCGCTGAACACTGTCACCTGTTTTATTATGGTCTTTTGAATTACAGAGTGAGAATGGCGCTGTTTGTTTTCTTCTTGGTCTCATCATATACGGCAAATGGGTAGACATTGCATGATGTCTCTTGAGGAACTTTTTGAGTGAACTAGCTGTTGTCACTTGTATCACGTGTATAGGTGAAGCCCATGTTTTGTATTTCTTTTGTTTTTGAGAATATTTCATTCAATGACTAGAACTTCACGTTTTTATCTTGTCAGTTTCCAGCTTATGTGTTAGTTGAAGAGTATAGTCTTGTTTGAATCGTTTAGTCTATTGGTGATTGTGTTTATTAAGGTATTCATGTGACGAGCGATCTTGGAATAAACTCATTCACTGTCATCGCTGCTGTCTGATCAAGTAGAACTTTTGGTTATCTGTACGACGTTCACAGCAGATTTCATCTATATTTTGTATGTTTTGGATAAGCGGAATGACACTGAATGAGTTTTCTCGTATTCTTTAGAGATGTAATCGTTTGAAATGCTTTCGAGACCTTAATCGGAGCTGATTTCAATAAATGGACGGATTTCCATATGATTGTTTCGGATCGGTGCATTTTTGAAGTTTTTTTTTGATTGCAGTACGGGAATGCCGCCAGCTTAGACATTTATCTGTGTACTGTTGACTTAGCACTTTCCAAGCGATTATATTTTCGTTTGTGGTTGCGATTATGACAGCATTTCACAAACTTGATGAAGCTGAATTCAAAAGTTTTAATGAGAGCCGTTACGATAGGATGGTAATACTAATGATTGAAATAATAGTGATATCGCTCGGCAACCCGTGATAGTTGAACTCGTGGAATGTAGCATATGGATTCTAATCATGGATTATAAACGATGTTACTCATATAAGAGATAAATTGGTCTTGAAATATGGCTGAGGAGCTGAATGTAGCGGCAGCCGATTGTGCTCAGAGCTATGAACTCATTTCATTTAGGTTTAATGTGTCCGAAATTGTGAACGAAATCAGTGAGTGGAATAGGATGAATGAGACGAATGATGAAGTGGACGTAGAGACGGTGGCACGTGAAAATCGAAGAATGCAGATGATTGCCGACAAGAAGCTGTCATCGTGCATTCTGTCCGAGCAAACAGTTTTGAGCGTATCGAGTAAATTCATCGACAGTGGACTGGTGGACGATGATGACATCGCGATCGTTAATGAGGCTCTATCTGTTTTCGCTTATCGTCAACCGAATACAACATTTTGGAAGGTTTAGATTACGCTCTCGTTGAATGTCTCATGATTCACTCTTGCGATTGCCTATTGGGTTTCTGCGACGCATGAAAGCGAATGGTACAAAAACTATACAGAGAATGAGAATTTGTGATATCACATACGGAGTAGTGATGATTGTAGTTGTAATTAAGGGCACATATTATATGAGATTATAAGAGATTATATGAATTGAATTTTTGGGTATATTTATGGGTATATGATGTTTTCGGTTATTGCCATTAAATTTCCGCGTGGCATTGGTTGATCTGTTGTTTTGATTCGCTTTTATCCATATAATTCAATGGGATACAGTTGTATCAGCATATCATTGAATTACTGAATGCTCTTTTGGAGTACAAAATACCATTCAAAAGAATCTCCTTCAGTGAGGCTTTGTCGCAGGTTAAACTTCCTATTAACACTTATTGTTAGCGTTCATTGCATCATTCCCTCACTATACCACAAAATCAAATGATCTTAATTCATTGTTGATATATTGTTCAGATGTGCGTCAGTAGCATTCTGTTGGCTTTGATGAGTTACGCATTGATGTGTGGAATATTTCTGAATCTATCCACTTCATCGAAATGCGCGATTTCTCTCTGCTTATCATTGGCCCTATGTTCTGCATCGAGTCATTTCTCGGCGTGGTTTTTGATCGAACGTCTCATTAGTTATTACATACATTCGGCGAATCGCTTTGACGAAGGCGTTCAGCAAATCTTATCGATGTTACATTTCGTCGATATGTACATTTTTGGGTGGGTTTCTGATTGTTTATGTCGTTCTTGTGTGGAATCAGTCGGAATTGTCATAGTGACCGTTGAACATCATATGCTTCTAGATTGATACCACATAGGGAGTATTTGATGAAGCAGCATCGATTCTGTCTGCGTACATTTCGCGTAGATTTTCTTGAAACACTTCGAGAGGCCGTTAGCAAGCAGCAACACGCTTCTGATGCAATATGCAGGTGCAATTCTGAATTCCTTTCTGTTCATTTTCGATCTTCTATCATGAAATAATAGATTGACTGGGAATTTCTTCAAAGGACACCACCTTCTAATGAAGCGATTTAGTGCCGATGAGAAAGAGTACTTGTTATGGGCTTCGTTGACCCCAGAAATGGCCGCATTGGTATCGACTAGAAAACGTAGGGAGGAATTCCTTAACTTGGCGTCACTCAAGGTAGGAATATTGGTATTATTCTCAATTGGTCTGTTTTTCCATACCGTCCTCTTCACGATATTCAAAGCTCGATATTTCGTACTGAAATTCATTTCATGTTCAGTTTTGTGTCTTCAGCAAGAATCACTCATATTCAGTGTGCCTTCATGGATACGATGCGATATTCTCATCATCGCATGAGAGATCGCTTTTGCATCACAGCTTATATTCTGTTGTGAAATTTTTATAAGATGCTAGATTGTTGGATGTACGAGGAGATTTCAGGAATTGTGGCAGTTTTATTTCATGTTAAGAAGTGAATTCATTCGTTTGTTTCTGCTGAATATGTTCGATTGTTCGAGTGTTTGGAAGATGTTCGCCTCGTTGGTTGATTTGTATCGATACGCGAGAAATATGAATCGTCATTCGTCAAGGTCAATAGTTGTGCTTGCATAGAGCTTTTCATTTAGTAACTCTGATGCTTGTTTTGTTTGTTCGTATAATGAGTTTCTCATGTTTGATGCTGGACTGTGCGTTGACGATTTTGATAAGTTTGGCAGTTGTCTTTTATGCTGAGACGTGTAAGGGTAATTGTTTGAGTTGCTGGAATGTGAGAATCGTTGGAACTTCTAACAGTGAGCCGTTCGTTGCATTTCAGGATGCTTAAGGTTAAACGTATCATGGATAGGGCATCAATAGATTGTGTCAAGGATTATGAAGAAGATCGTCCCGAAAAACAAAATAGACAATTGATGGCGAGGCTGGAACCTATTGATAAAGCTTGTGTGCGATTAAGAGTGGCTTACGATATGTACGCAAAGCCTAATTAAATCTTTGTTTTTGAAGCTGTTGTATTGTACTTTTTGAACATTGCATTCCTGTATTCAGCCAATTTTCCTTTTCAAAGTTTTTATCGCATGTAAAATTGCTCCTTTTTTCTCACACATTACCTTTCAGATTGTCCTCTTCAAAAGATGCGATGAGCAATGCTAAAGATCGCACGGTGGATGATGTGGTGAGAATTTTGAAGGAGGTGATCAACAATTTAACAGATGCTAAGTGTATTGGAGACAGCAGTCAAGTGGAGGTCATTGGATCACTGTTTTCATTTCAATATATTAAATCTGCGCAGTTGTACTTGATTTTACTCATGCCTAAGTAATGAATCAGAGGTATCACAACAAGTGAAATTGGAATTGAAGTGAATTTATGATTGTTCCTTCTCGTTTAGTTTGATCCGTGATCGTTTTATGGGGATAGTCTCATCCTTTGGTAGGAAGACGTGTCATTAGGTGAAGAAACGACGCTTTTGGTGAAACTATCATTCAGCATTGAATTCTACCAGTAAGACTGATTTCATATTAGAGTGTGACATTTGATAATAATGTTGAAAGTTGATTATTTGAGGCAGGGAAAGGTGATGCTATAGAAGCGAATCAAAGAGAGGATTCACCATCGAGGCAGACTGGTGGTATACAAGAAATTGGGAGGAATCGGGCTCTATTGGAAGCAACTGCGCCCTCATCTGTTACCGTTGATCAAGTGTGTGCCTTTCAGATATTCAGTTGTTGGACGAAACATTTAGTTGCGTGGCAGTGCTGTGTAGAGTGCATGTTTTGAGGCGATGTATCGCAAATACAGTGCAATACTGAAACATGTAGATACATTCCTTTCTTGAAGTGACTTTTGTTGATAACAGATCAAGAAAATATAGATTATACGTGTTTTACATCATATTCTTACTTGGATTCATGTAGTCGCGGACAGCCGTCGAAAGTAATAACTTTTTTTAAGATGTTCGAAGCAATGCCGTATGCGGATGATTCTCATCGAAATTGTACCGCATTCGAAACTGAAGAGGTAAATTCAGTGTTAATTTATGATGTTTTGTTTATTTTACATGAAATTCATTCTTGGCGAAATTAGCTGATTGTGAATGTCAATGTGAGAATATGACTCTGAGCAATGTGGACGTTCCACTGAAGGAACCTCTTCTCGATGGAAGAGCGAAAAGCTCTGTGAAGTTGATCGTTGTCACGAATTTTTCATTTATTTTTCAGATTCCGTTTATGAATTATTGATTCTAATGATTTTTGTTGTAATCTTGAGGAAGTTTTGATAAAGGTTGTTTCTGCAAGAATCTTTTTCTAAGGTGGATGAGAACGTGAAGGCGTCAACAAAATCAGTTTTGAACGAGCTGCAATGCGCACTGTTGGATCGAAAACGGACGATGAAGAAACGCGAGCGAATCGCTCTGAAACGTTTCTACAAAAAACAAGCGGTGGTTTGCGGCGGTGAAACGAATGGAAAAAATCCGCATCTAGCAGACGGAAATGCTGACGAAGACGAGATTGATTCTGATTGGTACTCGAGAAATCTCGATTCATCCGAAACAGACGATGATTCGAGCATTGCCGAGGAGGTTTGTGATGATCGCGTGGATTCGGATGAAGAAGATAAACAGCAATTTGATGATGGTGAAAATTCATCGAGCTCTGACAGGCAAATGTCATCGGCTCGATGCAAGCTGGATAGTAACTTGAACAGTTCAAAAACAGTGCGCTCAGCGTTTGGTGCGAGTTTCGGTGAGGCTTTGCGTCGGCGAGCTGTCGAGCCGCAGCAAACGTTTGGCGATAGCGATACAGATTCGTTGGGTGCAGCAGAAGGAGAAGGAAACGGTCATAGTTGTGATGAACGTTGAGTAATTGACTGACTGAATGATTTGATTTTACGAGCTGTTGAATAGATAATTGTGAGCAACGACGTGTTTTCTGAAATCCTTTTGGACATCTGATCGGGAATCGGCAAGAGAAAGAGAAGAAGACTCGCAATGAAGCCTCATCAAGAAACATTTTCATTTCAAACGCTTTAAACTTTCTGGTCAATTTGATGTATTTGCTCGAGTTGTGGTGATATGATATAAATAAACAGAGGAATGTTTTACTGACACTTATTTCTTGCTGTCATTGTTCAAGTAATTGCAGTTTCATGTTGATTTGATAACAGCTCTTTGATTCAACATAGAAGTTCTTTATTAAAGTTTTGATCTGTCATAATCGTTCGTTAGTCACTGTCAGTTGTGATTATCGATTATTACGTTCTTTTTTGAGATTGTGATGATATTCGTCTGCTTTGTGTGGTCACGTTGTATAGTGGGGTTGGGTTATTTTATTATGTTGGACGGTTGTTTTCTTATATCGGAAACTTCATCTGAAACTTCTAAATTCCGATGTTATTTTTCCGGCGAAGAATTTGTTAATGGTGCATTCTAAGAGCGTTTATTCCTACCAGTTTGTTTGAATCTACACTTTGGTATGTCCTTTTCTCGACTCTTATTTGCACGCATGTGATTGATGTTTCACTTGCATAATTTATGTTCACATCTTATGTCTTGTGATTGTTTGAAATGATTTATAAACATATGAATTACGCATGAGATTTATGAACATGAAGAGATTCATAAATATTTATTGATAAGTTTTTCATTGCATTCATCTGTATACAAAACAATAATATCATCACATCAGTGCTATCGAACAATAATATGTTACATGAGAAATGATCAGTTTAGAGCGTTTAACGCTATTCGCGTTCAATAGAAATCTTTTTCTTTTTACATCGAGCCATTAAGGTTTTAGCCCAGCATGATGACACTGTATGAGATCATCCAAAACTTTGTTACAGACAAGATGTTGTAAGCCAAGCCCTCGAATACCATTACCAGCTTGACAAAACACCTCACATTGTGCACCACTGAAAAACTTTTATGCTTTCAAAGTTGTTCATTCACTAGATTTTTCTCACCACTCCTGCAAATTTCAATATCTCAGCTAAAAGAACTAATCGCTCGCTGTTCACTATTAGCTGCATCCTAGGCGATTCAAAGTTTAGTTACTTTATAGGTCGTTTCTCGAATATCCTGCAAGTTCTGATGGGAACGAATGCTCTTTAGACAACTTATGGTCTGATTTTAGGAGCATTTCTTTGAAATAATCCATAGAATTTATCTTTAGTCGATGAGACAAATAAGCGACGTTTGAAAATTAAATTGATTGCGATAAGGAAACAATCGAAGCAACGTTATATTTTGAGAAAGCCTTAAAATAACACCTCTTGATAGCGACTTGTTTATAGCGACAACAATCGATATTGTCTTGACCACCCGAAGCGCATTCAACTATTGGTGCAACATGCAATATGCTACATTGTGCTTGATCCAATGCTTGTTTTATCTGCAAAAGATTCATATTTGAGGCATCCTACCATCTGTATCGGCTCATATTCATCTCCTGGGTAATTTTGCAGTCGTATCGCCGGCTAGTTCTAGTTGAGCGATTCTTTGACTGTTTTCCGGTCATATCTCTCATGATTTTCATGCGACTCTGTAATCAGACTGCAGCACTTCCAATGGAGGTTCCTTGTACGAGGGACTATTGTGGGAGTGTTAAAAAAAGATCGATTGAGTGTTTCAGAAGGGGTGCTCAACCTCAGCTTGTGTGACATCGTATTTGCACAAGTTTTGACAACCAATCGGGAGTAGTTTTGCCTGACAACACTGTAGCATTCGAGCGTTGGCTTCTGGCGTTGAGACGCACGGTATGAAATCAGGTGCAGTACCGCATTGTGCTGCTGTAATGTAAAAAGCGATCACTGTTGTTATTCATGCTGTTAAATTGTCTGCATAATTATGAAACACTGAAGTTTTTGATTTGAAGTTAAATTGATCGTTTGAATCTTTTCATGGAATTTCCTCGAGACTATGAAAAGGTGGAGGGTCGAAATTGCGGTATCTTTATTCAGTAGATTTCAATCTTCATTGAGATAACACTGTTTTAAACATTTGAATTCATATAGGTTTTGTCTGGAAAGAATAATCCTAATTATATACACTGTGAAAAGATCATGTCACGTCTCATACTGACAGTTTTTTACCTTTGAGATGCTTATTTTAAGGAATTGATCTGATGTAATCATTTTCTCTCGATTTTGCTTCATTTTTATCAAGCAGTCTCAATTTACCTGAACTGACAGCATCTCCGAATGAATTAGATTTCAAATTGGACTAACATACGTCGAGGCGTTGCAGTGTCTATTTCAGGGGTTATGAGTCGTTGTATTACGCTTGCAGCTGTCGTAGCAATTGGTGGATGAGTGAAGATTTGCGGTGACACTGGTAGTATTCGGGGTGGTACTTCTGGTCGAGGAACTAAAAAGAACTGCCGTTTTCGTTTCATTCTTGAAGTATCCCGTCACAAGTTCATGAGGTATGATAACGAGTGGCACTTTTGCGGTAAATTAAATGTACTTTCAGCAGTAAAGTAGTAATAGTAAATGTAATATAATCAGGCGGTAATATTACTGGCCAACAAACTGAAGTGTTACCAGCCATTTTTATAGCATTGACACAACAGTGATCTTAATAACATTAGATGATTTATGGACTTATAGATGTTACCCGTACGGAATACTTGTGTTTGGAGTTGTACCATTGATATCAATGAACGAGAAGCATTCTGATTAGGCTAGGGGAATAATGTAGCAATGCTTACACTCCTATTGTAAGTAGCGCAAAATGGTAACTGATTGAAGGCATTTGAAAATTATAGCTATATTTTGAATACTCAGGTGAGTTATTGTTATACTCTCAATCAGAGTTATACCTTTAAAAATATCATTAGATCACATTAGACATTACTAGTAATTGGGTAATGTCACTTGCATAATGCGTTATATTATTTGCACTTCAACTGTGATGCACAATAACGCTTTCGCTTAATACAATCCGAGTGAGTGCTATAATCTAGTGATTTTCATTGTGATAGATTTTGGTGCTTATAGGCTGGCAATAACGATTGTAGAGAACGAGTGCTCTGCGATAGACGAGCGATTCGCGCTCTGCATTCGCGCTCTGCCACTACACACTACAGAAAGCAATCAGCTGATCTAGTTTGATGCATGCTCGATGTGAATGAAGAACGTTTAGCTGATGTGAACAAATTTTGACATTTTCACTAAACAGCGGTTTTTTGTCGCGTTTTTACGCTTTTCTACAGAATTTTTCCTTGTTTTGTGCATTAGTTTCGCACTTACAACAAGCAGAGCAGATTCGTGTGGAATTTCTTAGAGAAAAAGAAGGAAAAGAATAATTAGAGAAAGATGATGGAAAATTTAGTGGGTTGGAACCTTTGTGATGCGATGAACTCTTATTGAGGTTTGCATTCGAGGTTCGCATGTTTGGTGTTAATTTCAATGAGTCGATATTCAGCCATTTGCTATCGATTGTGTTGAAATGAGAGCGCAGCTCGTTGTGAGGTTTCACTTGAATTGACCATATCTGGCTCAGGTGAGCCACTGAGGTATGATGTGCTGTTAATACCGAGTGAATTAGGATTAGATTGGGCGCTTTCAGGTGTTCTGTGGTGCACCAGGTACGAGTGCATATGGCTATTCAGAGAGCTATGTCTCCGCTTTGAGAATTCAGTTATAGGCCAATCAGTAGCAATTTCTCGATAGAACTTAAAACTTTTTTGAGACATTGTTGACAGTTTGAAAGTATTTATTTCACTATGAACAACTGCTATTTCATCGGATTAATACACGCTTGAATCAGCGAGCTTTGCAAATTATCTTCAAAATTTTAACTTGCTGAAAAATCAGCGAGCAGTTCTCCTCATACGGAAATATTCATGATTGGATTAGCGGCATATAACGTTGTTCTTTGTTATATTTGATATTAGGACAATCATTAATGTGATTATTATTGCTAGAAATTTTGTGAATTTTGCGATCGTTGGAATCGTTTTGCTTTTTAGTGATAGCTCATATTATTGATAGTAGCAATATGACCGTTTATTATTACCGTTTGAATGCTCGGTGTGTGGTGAGGTGGTCAGAAACGAGTTTTGTTGTGAGGATGGTGGTAGCAGAGCTATTGGTCTAGCGTTTTCGGATGAGTCCGATCCTTGCATAACCTCCATCGATTCTGGGAATATTTTCTCTGCAGACGGCGGAAGCCCTTTCGATTTTGCGATTATGCCACTAGAACTCGACCCGCCGCTGTTAGTTTCTTTATGGTACGTTTCACCATCGTTCTTCCCGTTACGATATGTTATGATTGGACGTTGATTACTATTCAGTGAATCAATGCCTCGCTGATCAATGCTGAATTCGAAACCAGCTCCTGCAATGCAACAGGCTGCATGAGATGGCAAACCTGTATGGAATTACCTACGGAAATCAGAGATTCACAGTGCCTAGATTCGTTCATTGAAAGGGATCAATAGGTGCAGCTCGAGTGTGGATTCTAGAATTCGGTTATCTTACACGTCTCAGGGGCGAGGTTCTGTCCTGAGATTGGTATCAGTTTGGTACGATTTGAAAACGTTTATGGAATTGGAATGTTTGCAGGGGATAACATGGATTCCATTCGACAAAAAATATCTGAATGGCAGGCTGACTGACCTTGTGAAATAAACGAAGGGAAAGATGATTCAGGTTCTGTGGGCACAGCAATTGTTGTTCGTTGGCCTGCAGGCTTCATTTGAGACAGTCGTTCTTGGAGCACTGCAATTATGCAGTCATTACAGTGATACATTTATTTTGATAGCAACTAAGTATTGAAACTGAGAGTATTTGACCAAAGAAATACTATGAGAGGAACCATAATTTTACTATTTCAAAGGTGTTTGACAGCATTCAAAGAATTACGAAATGAAACCTTTCTTAATGAACGTCCCATCGGCACATTCTATGCCACCGCAGTAGGATGCACATTGTTGCTGAAGTCTTGACGTACAACACAGAGACTGTGGCATGCGTTCACACTCAAACTGAGCCTGATCAAATGTATCGTTGCCAGAGCATTCTATCAACAGACAGATCAGATGGAATGTTAAAATTTTCAAATGATACATTTGTTCGAATAGCAAATTTGAGAAAGTCACCTGGAAATATCAAATTTCTTTTAGTGCAGAAAATATAGATGTAAATCACAGTAATCGTGTGAATCAGAATGAATCAATGAGGTTGTAGAATATAGCTGGATGGGATCTTCGCTGTTGTTGTTGTTGTTATAGCCATTATTTTCTTATTTCACAACGATCTTATTTATCTCACAAAGATGAGATATTAGAAATAAAGACGTCTTCCGTCATAATCTATGAACGGTTCCATCAAATCAGCACAAATTGCCAGTTTAACTTCACATTACACTCGAATTATCGTATTTGTATCAATGATACTGACGCGTGATCAGACTACTCCTCTTGTTCACTGCTGCTGCTTGAATGGGACTTGAGGATTTTGCGATCTTTTGAAGATTATGCTCGTGGATGGACTATAACAATTATAAGTGAAGAGTATTCGATTCCGCAGACCACTTATCGGCTCAGAAAGTTTGCAATTTCCCCAAACATATTTGTGCACAATTCCGCATTAAGGAAACAACTATCCATTGCCCATACTCACGATCGCAACATCAAAATATCTCAGCAAATAACCCTAACATCATCTTCAAACCAAAACCGTGCAACGATACTCCAATGAATTCAACAAATTCACCAAACATAGTGCTATTAATGTTGCACAAGAAAACTGAAATTCGTAGAAACACAGTCGGAGCTGTTCGCGACGAGCCCCTTTATGAGTTAATAGTGCCTAATGAAGGTAGTAAATGATAAATTCTTACCTTATAGTTAGTGAAATCGATCGAAAGAAAACTGCACAATCGGTTCAAAGGAAGAATAAAAGGTTTCGAAAAGTACTCCAGCGGTAAAAACGATGTTATATACGTGACAAATGTGTGAACGAGAAAGAGTGAATGCGATTCGGTTGAAAATGTATGAACATTGCCTCGGGGAGGGTTGGATTGTGGCGGTGGTGCTGTGTCTGTGGTTGTTTGACGTTGACACTGATCAAGTTAGCTGATCTGATCGCGATGAGATGATCTCATCGTGGGTGTTTGTTGATTTATACGTTTACGATTTCAAAACCGGATTGTTTTCCACTGAATGCTCATTTTTATATAGCACCACCACACCACAGTGACGCACAAGTCGAATCGCTCGAATTTCCATGAAACTCTTCTTTCATTTTCATGCAACTACACAAAATGCTACGGAATTCAATGAGTCAACACCGATTGTGCAGTTGTTTTCTTTCGTTTTGCTTGCTTTTGCATGCATCATTAAATTATTATAACAAGTTTTGTACGAGATTTATGTGACTTATGCGATTGACTGATTAATTTGGTGATTGTTGATGGTCCGTTCTGTTACATAATCGTTTTGGAATGCCATGCAACAGTCTACGCTCAACGAATTGCAATTTGCATTGTTTCTGATTGATTCACTTTTATGACTCCATTTTTTCAGACGTTTTGTCTCATACGAAACTCATTGTTTCGCATAGAGAATCAATCGATTCATTAGTTTTTCTCCATTGAATTTTTCTCTGATTGTGCGAACATTAGCAAACTTGCAATGAAATTTAAAACACGTTGGTTGCATTAATGATGTCTTATGGCTGGTTTCGGTTCGTGAATTTGGAAGTTTCAAGCCATATTTTCAGTTTTCAGTTGGATGTTACGATTTTCTTCAACTGTGAAACTACATGGCCAATTTACTTGCCATTTTCCAGCTATTTCCGAAAATGGTTTTAATCGTTATTTGATCGGAGGAGTGGAACTTTTGTTATTTGCGCTCTAGTTTACCATGAATTTGCAGTTTTTTTAATGAACGGTCACGAACTTGAATAATAGACCACCGCACAATTTTGTTTCTTGTTCTTCCCGATGTCACCGTAACTAGGATCATTTGGCGCTGTCGAAAAAGCCGATTCTCTCAATCCAGGCAGACAATTTCTGTTGTCTATTCCTCAGTAACTCTCTCAGTTTGTCTCATGGCTTGTTAACAGAAACAATTCAGTGTCGGAACTTCCTTGATCCCTTGGTATGCTTATAAATGCGTTTCTCAAACATACATATCCCAGTGTTTCTTCGCAGCCATCCCAATCGTTCAGTGCAATTGCTCTTCTCATCAATGAACTTTGCATTTGTGCTGCAGTTGTATTCGTCTTCATGGTTTTCCCGCAAAATCGCTCGCTCGTACGTTGTCGTCCAGCATTATCGTTCGAAAATTTAACGCGTGTGCAATGACATATCGTTGTTTACACTGTTGTTTACCTCTGAAAATTATTTATTTTGCTTAGGTTCTCTTGTACACTTGTTTATGTGTCTTATGAACACTTCAAAGCATATTCATAAAGCCATAAAACTGGGCAAAATAAGCGAGAATATGAGTGCTTTTGCAGTCGGATGGTACTGGCTTGTATAGTGAAAAAATGTTTTGGCTGTTTTTAGTGCGGATAGTTTTACGTAGTCTTGAAGATTGAGATTGTTCTTCGAGGCAATTGTTTCGCAATGATTTTTGGTTCACTTCTTGTATTCGCTCTTCAAAAATTCAGTCTCTGAATCAGCAGATATGGATGGTCATAGTGGACTAGTAAAATCGTCACAAGGAACGATCGTACAGGTAGTGCGGCAAGGAGGCTACGGCAACATGTCACAGCCAATCTCGTACTCGAGTGTTGATTCGGGCGGTGTGACAAGCCAGAATCAACGATACGTCACGACCACTGTGAGTTTTATAGTTATGTTGAAATGCTCTAATGAGTTGGTTTATAACTGATATTCGAGAGTAGGTGGGTAGATTTGAGAGCAATGTGCAGAAGATAATTTCGGTTTGATTACGGAGAATGGAATTTGAATTCTACTTTTTAATTAAGTTTGTTTGGTGTTGAATTCGGTTGTTTGAGTTTTGGTGTAGTTTAGTAAAACCTCAAGGGATAGTAGTATTCGTAACAATAATGATAATAACCAGCAGCAATGCATCAATAATATTGTTGAAAGCGTTCCTAGATTCATTCACTGGTATGTTTGCAAGTTCGTTTGACTTTCTTCTAATCGATTGTAGCCCGGAAGTGCGGCCATGAGACGTCTAGCTTCGCAGCCGTCACAGCCCTCAATGATCGCTCGTAGTGGCCTCACGACGGTGACCCCAGTTCAACCCCGTTTTATGGCATCAAGTCGATTGGGTACTCCGCAGAGTGTACCAGCAGTTGCATACGGCATCAAACGTCCATTCACTCGTGACTACGCTTACGAGTTCAGCACAGTTCGAAAATTCTTGCGAGGTGCTGATAAATCGAAAGGATTGAGGCATTTCAGTACGAAAGTTTGTGAGAAAGTCAAAGAGAAAGGCCACACCAATTACAATGAGGTACTTCGTTTATCGGATGGAGTGTTACTTCAATAAGGCATTATTCATTTCTGCAGTTGAGCAAATTGTCATGAAGAAATTTGACTAGGTCTTTGATGTGATTACGACATAACAATGAAGTAGTTATTGCAATTCAAGAATACGTTAATTTTATTTGACAGGTTGCTGATGAACTCGTAACTGAATATTTCGATTCGTTGAGTCAACCACCTGGAGATTCGGTAAGTGTCACGTTTTGCTCGTTGATTCACTCGTGTTTGCAACTGTTTCGAATTATCACAGTTATTCATCAAAGAATATTGAGTTTATGCTCAGCACTGATGAACCGGTTCTTACGAGTGATGGTGCAGTTAGTATTGGAACGTAGTGATTTGGTTGATCTTAAATGTTTTGAATATTGTAAATGTATTGTAATGTGTACGGATAGTATGACATTGATCGGCTGTTTCTAAAGGAGAAGCAACAATACGATGTGAAGAATATTCGGCGACGTGTCTATGATGCACTAAATGTTCTGATGGCAATGAATATCATCGAAAAAGAAAAGAAGGAGATCCGTTGGGTTGGCCTTCCGACGTCGTCGTTTCAAGAGTGCCGAAGGCTGGAAGAAGAGAAAGAGAAACGGCATGAACGAATCAGGCAGAAGGCTGAACAACTTCAAGAGTTGATCATACAGGTTTTGATGCATTATTGCGTTCTCTTTCCTTTTTCTTTTTTGAGGATATACGCCACGTTTTTCCCATTCTTGTTCAGTTGGTCGCTCATAAATCATTGGTGGAGCGAAATCGCGAAAGGGAGCGTACGGAGGGTCGACCAGCCGAAAACACAGTTCTGTATTTGCCGTACATTGTCGTAAATACAGAAAAGAAGACGATGATCGATTGTGCCATCTCACACGATAAGTTCGTTATACAGTCTCACCGTTGTGCTCTGAGCAGTTTTGTTTACCCGAAACAAATATTATACATATCCATTCGAATCAATGCATGAAAAGTGCAGTGAATAATATATCCGTACTCATTTCAGATCCGAATATTTATTCAATTTCGATCAACCTTTCGAAATTCACGATGATATTGAAGTGTTGAAACGTCTCGGCTTGGCGCATGGTTTGGAACGTGCCGAGGTACCAGTTGATCAACGCGCTAAAGTTAAATCATACTTGCCTCCGGCACTCAGAGACTATGTTGATCAAATTTTAGAAGGTGCTTTCTTTTCCTACGTCTCTCTCGAAAGGAAACAAACAAGCAGTTGAATCCGAATGAACGTTCTCTCATCATAACTTTTGATGAAGTGAAATTGATGACGCCTTGCCTTTAGCAACACACTGCAAAGAGTTTCTTTAAAATGCCCAAAGCAATGTTGTGAGATTATTGATTCATGCGGAAGCAGATCCTGATTCAATGAAGCGATGAATTTCGACATCCACATTTACTAATGCTGTATCTTGATAAATCTTCCAGGAACGTTATGCGGAGGTATGGTTGGACCATCAGTTAGAGTACAGCAACCAGTACAGATCGATCGCAAACCGTTCGTTTCATTTCGTTTATTCATTCTCCTATTTATTGTGGAATGTCTGATGTTAAGCACTTCGATTAGTCAATTTGCTCAGCGTAATAATTATGAATTTGATCATTTGCAGTGTAATGCCATCGTATTCGGTCTCAGCACCACTAATGCGTAACAGTGGAACTGCTGGCATGACACAACCGCAGACAGCGTACATGCAGCAGGGGACACGTTCTTCATATGGCCACACGAATGTGATCTCTGGTGCTGGTGCCTCTCAACAAGGAGGAGTGTACGCGAACCAGGGAAATAGTGTTGGTGGTGGAATGCGTGCCACACAGGCTCGTTACGCTGTCGTTCCGAGAGGAGTGAATGGAGGGGCGAATAACTCGGTTAGATTATTATTATTTGTTTGTTGGTCTTCATTTTGGTGTTGGATCAAATTTTTCGATAAGTAACTGATTCCATCGGACATTGAGGATTATTATTATCAGTCTGAGATATTTCAGAGATACACAACAAGTACAAGTGCTGCAAGCATGCCCAGTGGTGCATATCGAAATGTATCGTCTGCGAGCGGTACAACAGCCGTAAGCTCAGGTGGTCGCCAATATATTCTTCAGCAGGGTAGCGGAGGAGTGGTGCAAAGAAATTATGCAACATCAATGGGTGGTGGTGTTGCTAGCAGCGGCGGTATGCAAGGCATTACAGTTTCTGGAGGAAGCGGAGCTGTTCCAGCTCGACAACATTCAGTGGCGTACACTATTCAGGTACGAGATTCCGTTTCATCCTGGCGGAGTAAAACTTTGAGTGCATTACTGCCATTTGAATTGTTTAAATTGTTTATCACAAGAGGTGAATTATATCAGAAACGAAGAGGTCGTAATTTATAGGCTCCAGTACAAGGGCAGGTAATCGCTGGTCAGCGTTATGAGGAGGTGTACGAAGACGAGGATGAAAACGTGCATTACGAATGATACAAATCAGTCATTTCAACGAGTTTTTAATGCAAACCGACTGATTCATTCATTTATTTTTTGATTTTTGATTGATTTTTGCATGTGGATTTTGTGAATTTTTTTAATTGGTTTTGTGTTTTCGACATCTTTGACAAGCTTTTCAAAAAGGCACTTTTCGAAGCTGAAACCTTGTAAAGGTACGAAAATGAATATCCAAATTCATCGGATTATATGACTTTGGGATTCAGGATTAGGATTTTGAGATGGCATTGGATGGATGAAGTTATTAGTATTGTCACCGGGCGTATTGTTCAAATGTCTAGTAAATTTACTTGTGCATATTTCTCGGATTTGTTTTGGGATGAGCTATTATTTTTGGGTTATTGTTGTTGTTGTTTGGCTAAGATGATTTGTTTCATCTTTGTTGTTTATGTTCTTGTTGGGTTTGTTTTCTCGTTGTCGAGTTCGTTCGGAAATCATTATTTGGTTTCGTATTTATTAAGGATCTATTTTCTCAGTTTGCTTAATGGGAATTTACAGTCTGTTTTGTTTTTTGTTCGTTTCGTTGAAACACAAATGTGTCGTTCTCTGAAGACGTCTTACTCGTATGTATTCACTTCTTAACTGCGATTCTTCTCCAGTCATATTCAGTTTTGTTGATTAGATTGTTTCTGAAAGGTGTTGAAAATGACTTTATTATCATTAATCCTAAGTGGGATTAATTTTCAGTTAAACTTCATGTCTGTGCGTAATGCAAAAAGCACACGCAGAGAATTCAAATCAAGCTTGTGAACTGAATGCGGCGTTCGTTGTATAATAGAAAACATTTGCAGTCTAATGAATTGTGCTTATTATCTTCAGCTCTTTCGCTAGATTGCAATTTTTGTTGTTTTAGTCGTCATGTCATCGTCCCTTACCGTCGGTCAATATTAGGTCTCTGGTTTATGTGACGTCTTTTTAATCAAATTTTTGTTGGATAAGCACAAATTTGGTCGTGTC
Organism: Anisakis pegreffii; assembly: GCA_035041965.1. Taxonomy (NCBI): domain Eukaryota; kingdom Metazoa; phylum Nematoda; class Chromadorea; order Rhabditida; family Anisakidae; genus Anisakis; species Anisakis pegreffii. Next base: position 57,094 of record JAPYMA010000179.1, on the reverse strand, counting down.
CTGTCGTGGAGACTCGGAAATGATTGTTTGACCCTTTCAATGAATCTTTTCGTTTCAGTGGAAGCAATTTCTGAGGCGTAACTCTAATGATTGAACACTTTTCTTGAGTCGTTTAAATATGAAATCAAGGCTTAGGGTAGGAGCACTCGCATGCAAACTTATTGTGAAATGTCATTATTTTTGTCGTACGCATAGTTCTACCTCACTTCGTTGTTGTATTTTGGTGATGGAATTCGAGTAATCGTAATTACTTAAGAAGTGTAGGGTATTCGGTGGAGATCATAAGGGCACTCTTTCAGTGAGTTCATTCTCTTCAGTATTTTTCTTCGTCGATTCCCGCATATGCACTTCCTTATCAGACAGCCCAAATGCTTTGCTTGTTTAATATTGACTCTACTGTTTCGAATGTTCCTACATTCATATCGATTTTGTGGTAATTATATTACTGACTCTCTACTCGTAATCCTCAGATGAACGGATGGATGGATATCCTTCTTATTACCGATCAATCTAAAGCATTCAACTCTTTCCGTATGAAATTTTCGTCATCAAATCACCTCCTATCATCAGATTCAGGATTTCTCTTGTTCTTAGGAGAATATTCAATTTTTGAATGGGTTTTTTGTTTATTTTCACTGAATCGTTTCACTCCAACATTGCGATTGTTCATGTGCTTGTGCGTGTTAATGTTGTGAGGAGTTTTTTGGTGGTTTCGTATTGTTCGTTTATTTTTCACATTTCTCATATTTGTATTATCAAAATCAGGCAGGAATTTTGCGTTCATTTAAAAAGATTTTTAAGTTTTGACTCTTGATCGATTTCATTAAATTTTATGATTGTTATTTTTAATCTCATTGTTGTTTTCATCGTTTCTGTGAGCGTGTCATCATTCATTGTTATCGTTATGATCGATGTTGTTATGATAATTGTTATTATTCTTTGTAATAATATCGTTTTTAGCATAAACTAATCGTTTTGCAGATTACGCCTCAGAACTTGTTTACGATTCGGATCGCATTCGTTACGCACTTTATGCTATATCAATATTCAAGGTTTTAGGGAGCAATTAATTTCCTAGCTAACACCTTATCCTCTCGAATCTTTTGCATACTTGCGGGCAATTCCTTTCTCAAGGAAGGGGGTTAATGTGCTTTCTAGGATGCGTTTAATGCTCTTGATATCATGAAACTGAAACTTGTATTTCGTTATTATGAGCGAAAATGCCCTCTGGTTTAACAGATTGCCGTAATTCAATTATCGCATAAATATGTCTGAAAATTACATTGAGAGATTTGCCTGTTCAGACACTCGACAAGTGGTCTGCACAATTGCTTTAATTTCGGTAATGACTGCTGATATATCTGATTGAATCGCATAGTGATAATCATATGCATGCGATTATAAAAGCGAGTGCTTTGTACATAAATGAACAATGACAATAATACGACAGTTCATAAGGCATAAGCATTTCTTCATCACAACACCGATCTTCTACGCGAATGCACGTATGTGGTTGTGTCATCATTGTTTTACACTTGAAAAGCTTCATTTGATTCTCTAATTTGTGAGATTTTGCACTGAGTTACAATTGGTTGAATTAGTTAATCAAATGATCAATTGAATCATTTGATCTTGGATCAAAGTTATTTGATTATGCCTTGAATTATAGCAATTGGGCGATGATATGATATGATAACTGCACTCACCTGTGAAAAAGTAATAAAAGGGGTGACAAAAGCTCAATTTTGCGTTGACATCGTGGAGATGAGTACATTCTGCGGTGTGTGATCCACTCACTCACTTCCTCTTTATGAAATCGATTCGCGAGATATTCTTTCGAATGTGAAAATGACTTGTCGCAAGTGAATTGAGTGAACAATTTCAAGAAGTGCTTGTGTTTTAATTGGATATGCTCAGAATCTTCTCATGAATTCATTCAGTTGGAACAATGCAACAGAATGATTTTCAGCTCCTCACATTGGGCATTTATATTCAGCGGTAATCGCGGATGCTGCGTATCGATGGAATGTTTTGAAGAATTTTAGAATTGATCGAGAAAATTGTGGTGATAGCCGAAAATATTGCGGCCGATTGTTCAGCACAGGAACTGATGAACATGGCGTGAAGGTAAAAGATTAATCTGAGCAGTGTTAAACGTTTTCGACACGATGTTGAAAGGAGGAGACGAGGTCAGACGGGCGATGCCTGTCTACAGCAAAGAGACAGCTGAAGAAATTCAAACGGTTCTTAATCACACACAACAATGCTCCCCAAAACAGGAGAGGATTTTTGAAATCCAGATCCTCATCCAATTGTTTTATCCAAAACACATTTTGAATCAGCATGAAAGCCGCAGTCATGCAGTTAGAGCAGATTCTCTTATCTACAGCTCCCAACTGTGTTTGCATTTGGTATTGCGGAGGTGTTAGGTGCCAATTGAGAGTTTACTTCGCGTTGTCAATTGCTCATTCAGATCCAAAAAGCGGCTCAAGCTGCCGGACTCGCGCCTGAAGTGTTCTGTGATCGATTGAGTGGATCATTCCGTGAACTCTTCAAAACGTTTCGAATTGAGCCAACCGATTTCATTCGTACCACTGAGCATAGGCACAAACGTGTTGTCGAACAAATTTGGGTCCGTTTTTATGTGTTTTTCAATTCTCATATCATGTCGATCTTCTTCCCACTTGGGTCCTGTTCAGTGTAGTGGTGTGTTATTAATCGTTGCTGAGTGAAATTATTGCAATTTGTTGAACAAGCGATTTTTCGTGCACTTACATTGCAAAAACATGTTATTTGCAATGGAAATGAATTTTTCATTCTCTTTGATTAAATATTCAGTTGAGTGAGCTAATTCGTCATCGTTCTGTTAAATATTAATTTGTTTTTCTCAATTTGTGTTCGAAATGATTTCGGCGAGTATTCAGACGAAACTACGTAAACGAGGCTTTATCAAGAAAGCCAAATACAGCGGATGGTATTCGATAGTTGATGAATGCTTTTATTCAGAGCATGAAATTGAGACTGTGAAGTCACATGTAAATGGTCAACAGCAAAAGGTTTAGCACATTTCCCGAATTGTTTCACAAACACATAAATTATCTGCAATTAGGACGGTCACTGTGAATTTATTCGTATCACCAACAGAAAATTTTCATTTATTCGTTTTAAACTTATCCTATTCCTTAATTTTTTCGGTTCATAACATTGATTCCTTTCCCATAGCTATTTGAATAACTCAGAATGATTTTATGTTCCGCACATTTGCATATTTATCATTTTTTCTGGTGGATTTTCATCAAATTCCTGCCAGAGATCTTTTCAAGCAAAAAACTGACAAACATTCTTCAAGATCTCCAAACAAACGCATTCAGTGGTTGAGTGGATTGAAGAGGAAAATTACGTTTTTGAGTTGTGCAAATTCTATGATCCAATACGACATTGGTTACTGAATAACGGTTAGGGGTTGATTACATCGTTTCATTTTTCATCGTGAATGTTTACGCACTCGTTTCGATTACTTGCTTATTTGTCTGCTGATTTATTTGTTCATTTTTTCATTCGTCTCCTATTTATGGCTTTTTTATAGACGTTATTTATCCAAGACAGTATCTGCAATTGGCGTTGAATTATATGAACAATGATGAGAAGTTGTCAATTTCGCGCGATGCAAATCGCCTTAAGTGGGGCATACCAGTTCCAGATGATCCCTCTCAAACGGTATATTGAATATCTTTCGTGTAAATATGTTTAAGTTTGGTTTTTGTTGAATCCAGAAATGCGATATCCTGCTTGATAATAATTCTAGTAGAGATTGCAACAGTAATGATAGCGAGTTTTGAATTGATTGTAAATTGTAAAACTTTCTAAAGATGCAAATAACTTGACGAGCATTCAAACGATATTATCAGCATAAGAGTGGAATTGTTATAAATAGTAATTAGCGAACTGTAATGCAATGAATTCGAGCAAAAGCTTTCTTTAAATGCTCTTGATGTAAGAAATTCATTCAAACAGATCTACGTTTGGATGGATGCACTTTTCAATTATTTGACAGTGAGTGGATATCCTCAATCCTATCACGACAAGTGGCCACCAACGTGTCAGATTCTTGGAAAAGATATATTGAAGTTAGTTGAACTCACCCAATGAACTGAATGAAAGCATTCAAGGCAATTGAGTGCCACTGACAGGCGATTTATATGGAAAATAGATGCAGTTTACATTGACTGCAAGAATTACTTCGGACTCTCGTTGCATTTTCATCTGAAAATACTGAATATCGCGCCAGTAAAACATTAGCAATATGAACTTGTTTCGATATATTTACCTGAAAATTGTGTTTGTGCGAATGCACTCAGAAACGATTGTTTAGCAATTTCAATAAATCTTTTAATTCATTTTAATAGAACCGATTTTTGAGGTGCAACTTTTTAATGATCGAATGTTTTTCTTGAGGTTCCACGCCGTTTTTTGGCCAGCATTTCTGATGGCTGCTGAGTTACCGTTGCCGAAACGTCTATTTGTTCACGCGCATTGGCTTGTTGACGGTGTTAAAGTTTGTTTTGTTTTGGGTTAAACTTCGCTCGAAATGTTTTGAATACAGAGAATTCTGTGGTGAAATTTCCATTGTGAATTATCATAGTCGTACTGCAGCGACTTCTGAATTGCTGTTTTTCGAATTGAGAAATGACGAATGAGACGAGATGAAATTCTACTCGAATGAGGGGAAGATGGGCGATGTTTTTGTTGTTGCAGATGTCAAAAAGTGTTGGTAATGTTGTTGATCCATTTCAAGCCGCCGAAACGTTGACAGTTGATGGTTTAAGGTATTTTCTGCTCAGGCAGGGTACACCACAAGATGATGCCAGTTAATATTTCCGCTCATTGTTTTGTTCGTTCACTTGCTCACTGACGTATTTTCGCGAGTTTTTTGAAAATCTTATTGAGTCAGCAGTCATTGATTCCAGTAACTAGTTATGTATTTGTGTACACCTTATGGTTATAGACTTTACGATGAAAAAAGCTGTGAATATTGTGAACGCTGAGCTGGTTAATAACCTCGGAAATCTCCTTCAAAGAGCTTCGACTAGTAAGCTGAATCCTCAACGTATATATCCCATATTCGATCGGCGAATCGTTAAAAGCGACTTATCTGAGCATGGATTACCTCTTATCGAGAGTCTGAACGCTTTATCAGGTGACTAGAATCAATTCAGTTCGTTGCTGAGTTAAGAATATCCGCATCATTCAAACGATCCAACAAACAAAGTATCCAAGTCGAGATGCTTCACTTTTACTTCAGCACAATGGTTGAATGAAACAATTTGCCAGTTTTCTTTTGCAAGCCAAAAATTTCGTTCTGTTTTTCCAGCGAAATATGCGAAACATTTCGATGAATTGATGATATATAAGGCACTCGACGAGCTCACTGCAGTGGCACGTCAAGCAAACGCTTTTTTTCAATCGAGCGAACCATGGAAATTAGCTGAAGGCGATAAGGTTTCTCATATAATAATATTATTTTGGATGATGTATATCTCTTATGAATTATACCCTCGAATAGCAGCAGCTGCTCCATTAATGTTCTCAAATATCCGTTCATCCAAATATTCTCGTCGTTTCCTGGAATGGACTCTCGCTAAAACCCTTTCTTTGCGAAACGTTTTGAAAAAAAAGCCGTACATGCCTTTCAATTCGTAATATGAGACGAGTTGACTTTGGTCACGATGACTTGTTTTATTTGGATATTAGAATAATATTGATGGACTTCTTTTGGGGTCGTCAAATGAACATTTAGTAAACTTTATCGTGATATTTCTTAAGCTTTCAACAATCCTTTACATTTGCTACGAAACTGTGCGTATTTGCGGTATTCTACTGCAACCGATCGTACCAAATTACGCGGATCGTTTGCTTTCGAGGTTTGTCCGAGCAAATTTCTGTTCAACTCATTGGTCCGCTTCCTAAATTTGTAATTGCTATCTCGGGCAATCTTTTAATTGTTTCGGTGCCTCATATTGTTTTGCACTGACACTTCGGATTGCAATCGTGATACAATTAGTATCTGCGATAGTTGGCGTTAATTAAACACTTATCACCTTATCATAATTCTGCGTTTCCTTCAAATTCATTTCCGGTCATTTATTCAAAAATCAGCAGCCTTAAGTAATAACCCAGAATAGCATGGAATATAGATAACCGAAAGTGAAGAAAAAGTTCGATACCATTCTGTTGATTGCTCTTATCAAATAGAGCAGATGAAAACAAAGCCCTAAGCTTAAAGAATATCATTAGCCGATCAAATTGGATTACAAAACATTTCTTTCGCTGTATTTTTTGTAATTTGCAGACTTGGCGTCCAAGCTAACGAGCGACTTCTTGATTCGACTAAATTCAGTGAGGATGAAAATAGCAAGAATTTGATTGGTGATCAGCAAAGGAGGCCTCTGCAAGCGTCTAATGAGCCAATCATGCGTCGTATCAAAGCCTAAGAAGGGAACTTGCAAACGAAATTCTCAATACTGCTTTCTATGCACTTAAATAAAAAAAGTCGACTCATCAAACCTAATGAAATCCAATTAAATCGAGCAATTGTTTTCGATGTCAGCCAGTGAATGAATAAGAGGACTTTAAAGGATAACCTGTTTACTCATTAACTGCAATCGATATCAGTTCTAAGATGTCTTAGCCAACAACGTTCTTCTAATCGACTTCAAATAATAAATGATAGCGATTAGTATTCGTATTCGTGATTGTTTGAAATATTAAACGATACTTCAATTGTTTTTGTTTTGTTACTACATTTATCAATGTCTTATATCACTGAAATGATGGAAGGAATAGTGAGAAATGTTACCAAAATCAGATCCAATTCTATTCACATAACACTGGATTAGATTACATTTCAAGATCGAAGCAGTGGTTAATTATTGTTGAACATCCCTGAGCACAGTTTAGTTTAACGATAGATATTTCATTAGTTTTCTGTCGTCAGCTTTATGATTTCTTGATCTCATGACTAGTTTTGTTCAAGGAACACAAATAAAAGAGCACAATTGAGAGCACTTCTGTTTTCTTGTTTACTGTTAGCCTAAGCCGATTCAGTCCGCTGATAATCAATGTGATGAACTGCGATATAACCAGGAATATTTGTTATGGTAGCGATTATACATCAGAATACTGCTCAATTAAGAGTGTTGATGGCGAAAATACTGCTTAATTCAAATGATTCTAAATGCGATGTTGCTGTTTATCAAACGAAATTCATAATATCTGTTCACAAACAACCGATTCAACTGAAACGCTACGTGCATACTATCTGGTAATGTTGCATCAACACTCTATCGTGCATAATGTGAGTAGATCTTTTTTGACAGCATTTGCATTCCCAAGACATTTTGTGTGCACTTCCAAGTAAATGATTTTCAACGGCTAACTAGATAATCAATTACAAGCCAAATCATCGCCTGGCTCAGGCTCTTAACATGAATGATATTGGTAAACCACTCGATTTCGAGCAAAACTGATTTTCGACGATCAACATGAATGTTGTGCATATAACGTTTGGTAATATTATGATAAAGCGATAATTGCATTGCGAACACAGGCGATATCGCACGATCAGTCAATCAACGAACACTCGGGTGACAAAATTTTGAGGCAAAAACAAAACAAGTGGGATTGATTATGATGAAATTCACTATCGCAATTATTTGTGTGTGTGTGTGTTTTGCAACAAGCTATAATATTAATGTGATTTGAGTAAATGAAGAGAGTTTATTTTAAGATGCGATTGAGGTTTCGTGCGGATATTGTAGCGTGTTAATTAATGTCTGTTGTTATTACTGGTTGAGCTGTTTTATTCTATTCATTGTGTTGTTGCTACTCTTATGATAAAAATTTAACATCTCATTACATTGTGCCGTTTGATTATCAGTGTTATTGTTTTGTTGTTGTCGTTTTATTATGATTATTATTATTCGCGTTATTATTCTCGTCATTATTATCAGTTGCTATTAGTAGTTGTTTTCGTGAAGGGTCATTATTATTAATCGAATGATCCCCAAAAAATCAAATCAAAATAATACGACGTCTCATTTAATGCATGACTGATATTGTTCGAACAAAATTTATTCTAATCAAATAATATTAGTCGACTTAATTAAATGCAACAAATTCACATCATATTCATTCACATATATCTCCATATCGAATGCAAAACAACTTGATGGCTATTAATTATTAATCACTAGCTGTTTGCTGTTGTTCGTCTGCAAATAACACGAAGATCGACGGAATACTGGGGTCTGGCTAGTCGAGACGTGTTGTTAGTGTTATGCTTTCGTTGGATCCGATCTGATTTTCAAATGAATTTCCGGAGTTCGTCCTCAGAATGACTCGTCTTCTTGCCACCCACTTAAACGTTAGTATAGTTGTTTGATGAGTGACTTTCAGACGATCACCTCGATAGAGTGATCATTGAATGGACGGGCAAATGAAGACTTCAGCTAAAATGCGAAAATTGGTTTTGTTTTTGTCTCCTTATTTGTCCAAACCCTCCGACTGATAGACGATGTGTGATGTGAAGAAGTGGTGACATGTGTTGATTCTAATTATGTGTTGACAAATATTATTTCAACTTCATTATGTTTCACTTCATTCCCTATGTGTTTATCCACGAACATTTATGCTTGCACATCAGCTGATACATAATAACCGTTTTTCGTTGATTAGCATCATTGTCTTTCCGTTTGTTTGCTAATGAATTCCCTTTTTAGATTCACACAGCCGTGAACTTTTGATCAGTCATCGCTCATTCATTCAGATGATGTTATCCGCATATATTTGGTAATCTTTTCCGAAAGACTCAGTCATATTCTTCGAACATCTGAAATTTTCATATGCACGTCCATTTGATCATTCATCAAACATATATCCATCCAAACCATATTATTCACATATACATATATCAGATGGTCTTTTCTGGGAAACTGAATCGTATTGTTCACACATCGTGAAATTTTCATTATCATTTCGTTGAATTGCTCGTCGAGGTGAAACGATGAGAATCGGATATTATGAAATATGGAAATATTTATTTCTAGTTCTCCTGCAATTTGAATCGTATTTCATTTGGAGAGATCTATCAGTCCGCATGTCTGTCTGTTTGCGAATCGGATTCCATTTCCAAATTTCCCTCTCTTCTGTGATCGCTGTGCTTGGTGAATGATGATTTTGAGCGGATTTAGCTCAATAATGAAATTGATTTGTGATTTCATTGGTAATCGCAGAATAAAATGCCATATTCATTTTGTATTCATTACACTCGCCCATTCACCAACGATGTTAATCAATCTTCTTAAATGTCATCGATTTCGAATTGATCGCCTTGAATTTATAATCGTTTCTGAAATTCGATATGATTCAAATCTTCAAGTGTGAAAATGCTCATTAAGGCTCATTCCTCACGGATTCCTTCTTTTATTTACTTGTCCATTTCTCTACGCATATCCTTCCTTTTTTTTATCGCTTTTCTCGGGCTCTATCTCTCTATGAACTGTTATATGATGCATGAAACGGCTCATATGACGGTCATTGTTAAGTATGCCTCCATAGTAGCCGATGGTTTCTGTAATTAACTTCTGAAATTTTTTCCAGTTCATGCGTGTATTTGTTATCAGGTAGGTGTGATTTGAATATTGTTTCATATGGAATGCTCAACAAATATTATTCATTCATCTCAATGCGATTCAAATTCCAAGTCGATTCGTTAAGTGAACAATGCACTCAGAATCAGTGAAATGGAGGAAATCTTTTTTTGAACTAATTAATTCGCAAATCTTCAGTGCGACAAATGATATAGTTGCAGACAATAGCCGTCCGTATACGCATCAGAACTAATCATGCAATTGCACACACCAGCACTTCTAACCAAGGGATTGTCGATAATCACTGCATCTCACTTGTTTGATGGTTCGGAATTAATTGCACTTTGTAGCCCACAAATCACTGTGGGGTTGAGACTAGCAATCTTATAAGTTCTCCTAGATTTGCGTGTGCACTTCAGCCGTTTTGACATGAACGAAAAGATGGGTTAGAATACGGTAAAGTTGAATGGGTCGCAGCGAATCCGCCGATGTTTTTTCAATTACTTCCGAATGCTAGAACTCTAGTGTATGCGTGAAACAAAGTCGATTGATTCGAAGTAATAATAGCGGGTGATCATGCTATTACTGCACTCTTCAAAACGTGATTCATGTTGATCAAAGTAGATCTATTGAATTGTACGTGCACAAAAACTACTGAATAATGACATCAGTCGCGACTAATGTCATTGAAACATGGAACAGATTGGTGTCATTTTTGAAATCTGCCAACATCAAACAGGATATCACATGTGTGTGCTAGCTGTCGATTCAGTATCGCTAAAGTATGGCGTCATAATACAACATGGCGATCAGAAACCGTGGCAGTCAATGAGAATTTTTCGAAAATAAACATCTTGAAAAGTTCATTACATTTCAATAACAATTTCAACTGGTGTCATTTCCACTATACAATGATTGTCCAAATCATAAACTTGTCATTGCCCAGACATTACTTATAAAGAGAATACAACTCTTCAAGAAAGCTGACAGTGGTATATGCGTGCACTTGTAGAGCTAAGGTGCTAGAAACTCCTCGTATGAACGCCTAAAATGACGTGTTCGTTCACCTAATCCAGTGAACTGATGCAACATTCAACATCACTCACGTTTTACTCATCAGTCAACTTTTCGCATAATACTCACAATAGAGAACTTCATTTGCATTCAGTTTAGTGTTTAGTCAAGAGTCGAGTCCTCTGGGTATAAACGAGCCCCCTTAATTCCATTCCGCATCCATGATCCGAATCCCAGATCAGTTCTACCATCTATACTGATGTTTCAATACAGATCAGAAATATTTGTGGCTAACATTCCACTTTCCAGTCATACATTTCTTCCGAGTAATTGTTGGATCTTCAACTGAAAATGGGAATACAAACTTTATCAATGCAATTTTCCAGTTTAAAACTAAGACAGCAGATGTGGTTTTGTTTATTTGTATTCAGAAACAGTAAACATTTCGATTCACCGAAATACATGTTCCAAGAATGCAATATGCTTCATTTTTCCTGGACTTCTCCAGAATATTGAAGAATAGAAATAAACAAAGCATCCTTCAGAATGCTTTCAGTCTTTCAAATAATCCGCTTTCTAGGATTTAATCTTCAAGAATATTTCTTTTGAAGTCCGTTCGCCATTCAGCTCGAAACACGGCTTAATGTGTGTTTTTCTTCCGGTGCCTCTAAAGAAACTAGAACCGTCTATTGAAAAACTCTCACCTAATGTCTCCCTCATCGATTCAATTATATCCTAGAGAAATCCATAATATTGCTTAGTAACGCTAGTATTTAAGTAATTGTTGATTAGTTGTTACAATCATTTCTCCCATGAAGGAAAATTTTCTATTCAAACTGAAACTAGTGTACATTTTCCTCGAATTCCACTCGGAAAACATTTCTATTCTTGTTTTTCGTTCAATGCCAATAAATTACGCATCCAAGATACCTACCTGTCTGTCAAAAGTATTCTCTTTCTTCTCAGATTCAAATGTTGACATGAAAATCGCCTTGCACATAAATGGCAATGTGTTTGCGTCGTACTGCTAAGATTCAATGGCTGACGAGGAGGTTGTTCAGGGATATTGCAACATCAACTGATGAATGAACCCAGCTGTGGGTTTTATGTGTATGTTTGCGATCGAATGAATGAATATTCACAATACAGTTTTATTCAGTGCTACATTACTCATTCAAACAACAACAACTGAGCAAAACACATTGCAGTTGTGTCATTGAAATTGGCACATTTCAAGCCTGAGACGATGATAGGTTTTTGCCTTTTACGCAGAGTTGCGAGAATGGAGGAGCATTCTCAAAGAAGTCTTCGATTCGCACTGAATATTTAATAGTAAATGGGATGGAGGATGCGAACAGTCATCGATATTCTTCAAAATGTTATTCAATTTTAGAGTTCGCTCATCGTCAGTACATTCACTGTTTTTTGTTTTTTTGATCTTTTTCACTTTTGCTGATCTGTTTTTCGGAATTTCTGCAGTCATTTGTCGTTCACATCGTTCATCAGCGCTCTAAATTTGTTCTGCTATTCAAGATATCTTGAATCGCTTACTTAAGAAAGATAACTTATTGGGAAACTGAGGTAGTTTTGGAAGAGATGAATATTGCTTGAGTGTTGGTAGTTGAATGTGCCTTTTCGTGGAAATTATTCACGATTAGTTTATCAATGTCTTACCAATGTTTAAATTTCACAGCTATTCATTCAGTGATCATTACTGATTCGTATAGATTGTTGCTATCATCTCACTCGTGCATATGGAGAAATATGCAGCAATATATGACGTGGTCTTGTATGTCACCAACAGTGAATTTGCAAATATTCGAATGAACTTTTCGGTTGTGAAGAAATTTGAGCTTTGAGGTTTTGAAATATGTTGGTGACCTGATGTAATACTTAGTGTGGATAAGAAGCAACAATGTGTCTCATTGTCATTAGATACAACGTATTATCGTATCTGCAAAGCTTAACACAACACACTTGTCATACGTTTACTGAATCCATTTCTGAAAATGCAATTGTTCTCATTTTATAGCATTTAATTAGATTGCGGGATTCGTTCTTTGATTGTTCTTTCATGCACGAACATCGATCTATTTCCACTTCGCATCCACCACTCACTAGTCAGATTCAGTCGAATTTAGAGTTGATAAGGAAGGGCAATAATTCCACTAGTGAAGAAATGAGAAGCTATGAAGTCACTGAATTCCCAGAAGAAGGTGATTCTAGCATCATCTTGGTTCTAATTGAAAGTGTATGATATAATTCAATTATTTTCAAGCATAGTGATGAATCGTCAATGAAGAAAAAGTGATGAAGTTTGTGACTTTATCCTTCAATCCTAATTGGCACGATCGTATCAGTATTAATTGGAACGTGAATAGCTATGGTCAATATAATACTCGTATCGTATAGTAGGACGATACTACAGCTGTATTGAGTACAACAGTAGCAGCAGCAATAAATAATGCATAATGATAAGAATAAGGCAGTTATTAACTTAGCGCGATAATACCTTATTAGCATAGAGGGATAAGAACTAATAAGGCAATTATCCTAAGCTAATTACATCATCAGTAGTAATTCTCAGAACTTTTGACTTGCTACAATTGCGGAAATTACTTTACTGAAATTATTATTATATAATTACTCAAATTTGTTGCAAATTTTTCACAGTTAGCAACTGCACATGGTAATCATGCACCTAGCTCATCATCTCATCACATTATCCCGACTTATTTGTGTCAAGATGAGCGGTTTGTTGCAGTGTCCCTCGTCGACAGAAACCTATGTTCCACTCTCCTCTATCCATGTTTAGCTAAAAACTTCCGTTACGGGTTCATTCCAACGGATTGTTAGCTTGCCAAGTGGACACATTTTAGCCATTAGAGTTAGTCACTGATTTTATTGCTGCAATGATTATCATGCTGAAGATTATCGATACGTAGATGCTGAAATCTTTCTTAAAGTTATTCTGATCAATGAGTTTTTATTTAAGCACCGACAATCACAATTAACCGAATGCTCAACATAATAAAAGAACTAATTTGTGCGTGCTTGAGCAGGATTAGTCGTTTCCATAGCACTTATAATCTGGCTTAAACATAGAATTAAACATGCATGCACTGGAAATAACCAGGGACTCACAGATAATTGAGGAATAAGCGTTCCGACCGGAACAATGACCTTAAATGTGCGTGTATCGATATCAAATGATCTTTTTGTTACCATTTTAGACAATAAGTCCTTGGAGCCGGATGAAGATTCAAACATTGGAATCCCGAAATCCCGTGCACACAATAATTTTCATGCGATATTTTGTGGATATTTTCATTGATTGATTTTCGTGTTTTCGTATCTTCACATTGATACTTCTTCATTCGAAAGTATGCAGCCTATAATACGGTATAACAGGATACAAAGCGTCATAAGAGGATATAATGCATTAATCTAGATGAGATGCCATGTTCATTAGTGCTGATCATAACGATTGTTGCACTAGGGTGACTCCAAATCGAAACTAATTGGGAAATAAGAACATTCAGCGTTTTGCTGATGCACTTGTGAAAAACTCGTTGGTGACTGACATTGAACGAATTTAATTATTCATTGCGCACTCATTCAAAAAGCCTGTTAATGCCTTCATCATGCACTAATCAATTACACATCCTTATGCATGCATTAGTATTCAGTGCACATTCATTGAATTTGAGTGCCACTCGCGTAAACTTGTACACCTATTGCTGAGTACACAGGTGTTCGGAGCTCAAGCTCAGGAATAACCATAAGACTGATTGCAAGTATCAGCTTGAGGACCTCTGGTTGCGATTGATCTAATCCAGAGTTTTCAGTTATCGACAGTTCATCAGCAACCTCATTCACTATGTAGGATATCGAGAAAGGTAATAGCAAAAGTATAATCTGTGTGATGACAGTTTGAATTGCTTTTCAAAATAATTTCGTAAATCGCTAGCAAACACTCATAATGTGAATTCTCTGAGTTGCAACATCGTTCATCTCGTCGACACTTCTCGTGAACATTTGCAATAGTCGATTTGATTGTTGCGCCTATCGCTTTTCAGTTAAACTGACATTTTTTTGCTGTCAAATGATTTCATAAATTCACAATAATTGAACTTAAATTGCCAGCTTATGAGTTGCATTGTTGTGCCCTTTCCGGTTCACATAATCCCTCCATTCTTGAATGTCAATTATCTGAAAATTCCAAATTGCCTCGCAACTTGCATCATTCAGAGTCATTCATTCGTTCATTTTTCTTTCTGTGTGCCATATGAAGGCAACTCATGTTCAAGCTTATAATTTTGCTTTCGCTATATTGAAACGAATTCTCTCATCACAACTACACAGTTATATCGAATTTTGTTTCGAGATTGTGAACATACGAATGTCAAAAGACTTTTGCTCTTCGACGATCGCATTCCGTCGAATTCATTCAACAAAATCTTTTCATGCCCTCATTATCGCATGTTTTTCCATTGAGCTTATGTGGAGGAAAAATATCCCCTGATAAATTTTCATACTATCAGATGAAAAATACCACATTATGGCGCATAGAAGTTATTCGATGTGCTGTGTAGTCGATGTTCACAGCGGTGAAGTGCTTGCTTGAATAGATCTTGATTGGATTAGTCTCGGATGGATCTCATTGATTCTTCGATGTGTTAATCCAGTTATTTTACTCTTTGTGAGATGAATCGAAGAAGTGCAGCCGACCGGAAAAGTTAGAATTACAGTTGCCGGCTCTTCATACGATTTTTTGCCAATTGAATTCTGGAATGACTATGATGTACTCCTAATTCAGTTGCATATGATTTCGCTGCAAAGCACTCAATTTCTTCTTGCTTATGGTATTTGCTGAACAAAAGGCATTCATTCCGTTTAAGTGTTATTCGCAATTAATAATTAAATTCTTTCACGTTCAGAGTTGCTCGTCGGAGTCTGTTCACAAATAATTTACTGAATGCTTCATTTCAACATTACCACTAATCCTATTCATTATGTATTGGTGACAATTGATATTTTACTGCCATTTAAAAAGTTTTACTGATATTTTGTTGTGCACTTCCAATTTTTGCATTTTTGAAATTGCATCGAATGTTTACGGAGTTTGACATCACTTTCTTTAATGCTTTTTAATATAAATGCATTTTATCGAAAAGGTTTCCGTTGTGTACATAATCAAGCGTTAATCAAGCTAGAAGTCGTGATCGTGACCGTAAACTTGTTGTGATTGAATTCATTTTGAAATGCTGAAACACTCAACGTGTTGAATTGGCGATGCGGAACGAGCCAATGAGAGCGAGTTTATTGCGAAGTTTACACTCGAACGGTTGGGCGTTTGACCTTTGAAAATTCATTACTTTGAGTTGTTGAAAGTGATTGAGAAGTTTTCGTCAAGCTGAAATTTGATTCATAAATCGTCGTCGTCATTCATCTGACACGAATATGAAAACTCACTCAATTCATCAACACTTGTTGTGTTCACATGCTGCATGTGCCCAAAGCAATTGCTAACGATGAAATACAGAAACTGTGCTATCCATGAAACGTTTCCTTCGACTATGGTCTGCCTTCGTGTTCTTTCACTCACATCAGTCAACTGATATTGAGTGCCTAGTAACTGCGACAAATTTTTATGCGGATTCAGCGAAAGATTTGTGTACTTCGCAGTTTGTTTGTGATATCATTGCGTATTTGATGAGGCGTGTGACGGCAATGTTATGATTAACGTAGAAATGTAATGCGCTTGTGAATTGTTTGACGAAGAGCAAACGTCGATGGATTGTTAAACGATAAAAATAATGAACTCAATACTTGATGTGACAATTGCAGGAACGATCTGACACGATCAGTCGATCAGAAGCTATAATATTTCCGGTATCGTCATCGCTGTTGCTGTTGTTGTCGGTTGGAAGTGAAAACAAGAAATTTTTGACGGAAAAAAACAGGAAGAATTTGTTGGAAGATGAGATGATAGCACAATGACATTGAATGACTCGATTTGTGATGAATATGTAAGCATTAATTGATGCGCAAACCTGTAAACGCTAATTGATGATGAAATCGAGAAGATAAAACGAAGCGATTGCAACCTAAAGCCATCGATCTAAATCACTAGAATATCACATAGACACGAGTGAATTATTGCTCGAAAGATTTAGTGATAACTTTTGAAGTGTTCAGTAAAATTTACCAATTTCAATATATCTTGTCACACATATCACATACTATTCTAAATCCCACAAAGGTTTGTTTGACGCTTTCGTTTTAATTTATTTGCAATTTTGTTTCTTCTGTCGTTCGTCCGTATATCAAGCTTCATTCGAGTCAAAAAAATTCACTTTCCAGTAAATCAATACTGCGTCTTCCTGAATGATTTATCCATATTTTTCTGTCAGATAGCATCGTCGATCACGTCAGACTTATGAGTTCTTATGAATTCGCATCAGACTTATGAGTTCTCGTTCTAATTCTGTTCAGTTCTCATTCTAAGACATAATTGCCCATCTACGGTTAGTGTGCAAGTTGATAATGTTAGGCACCGTTTATTTACAATATAATTGCTCTTAAGCGATCATGCATCCTCTCTAATGAGTTCAGCAATTAATTCTGATCGGTCGAAAAAATCGATATCAACTTATGATGTCATTTCATTAAAAGGGATTTTCACAGGTAGTGTCATTAAACAATCCCGTTAATTAAAGCTGTGCTCTTTTTTCGAGTCGTACACCTTAGTGCAGTCACTTCAGCACGAGTCGCTTGAAAGAGTTCTCCTGTTCCTCTATCACAATTCTTAGAACTTCTCTGCAGCAATGTTCTCAATGTCGAGCCATGAAATAATGACAGAAACTTGCTACTGGATGTGCTTTCGAATTGAAGAGTTATTTTAAGGTTTCGTTCAACCCAAAGCCGTTATAATCATTTAATCAACAATCCAATTTCCCATGAAAATGTTCACGATTCCGATTTAATGGGAACATAGGAAAAACGGGACGTATGTGGGTTCTTGCAGATGGAAAGATTGTTTGATAAGAGTCAATAACAGTGACTCTTTTCTTTCTGTGCGCAGTTCATCGTTCATTTGGTCACATACGCGTCTCGGTCACTGTTTGTTTACTTCTATTAAGGCAATTTCTCGAATTCAGCCGGAAATTATCCATGATTGCGCTTGATGAAAGAAGCGTTTCTTTGAATCTCAGCCATGAAACGTAGATATGTTTGTGAATCCTCTCTAGGATGCTACGAATGCCTTTAAAGTCACAGATACAATATTGAATTTTCATCCTATCATAAGATTTATTACTAACATCACTATTACCACTGTTAATGTTATCATTATCGCCATTGTATGTTGTTATCGACATTATTATTAGTATTATTATTACTACTATCATTATTGGTGTTCCTTGTTATCATTATGCTTCACCAACAATTCTATCTCAGAAAGCTGGTACTTGAAGTTTTTCCATGCACGAACACGAAATTATGCTTCATCGCTGGTACAATAAGCAGATGTTACGCTAATCAAAGACATCATTGTCATCGCCATAGTTATTATCATATTTTATTTATCATCAGATCATTCTTATAAAGGAGTGATCTAATTCCGATAAGGTGAAACGAATCGCTAGTGCGTTACATTTTTATTGATTTTCAGCTTATTCTTCGCAGAAGTGTTCTGTAGTATCCAGAATTCAGTGTTCAGTTTTCCGCAGAATTAGTTTTCACTCAACTCAATCGTCCCTATTATTTTTATCGAATCCTTTCATTGCACCAAACAGACGAGATGTAATCAAACACGACGGAATAATCCGTTTTTTGACCTCTCTGCTCATATGTAACGGATTATCAGGATTATGCGAAATCATGAACGATATTCACTGATGATCTTCCTAATTTCTGGAATCATGTTTGAAGGAAGGCACATAGAAGTCATGTTTGAGAGGAGGACACTGAAAGTTCTTAGAATCCATTACACAAAGCGATTCCAGTAGACATATCAGCATTATATTACAAGCTCAGTAGACTATTTATCACAGAATTAAAAAGCTTATACTCTCCTGAATAAGCGATTCGTATCGTCAACTGATCATAATATAATCCAGGATCGCCTTGATTGAGAAAGATACCATTTTTTTGTTTCCCGAAGTATTTGATTATTCATTCAGCCTAACTATTGCTGATCTTGTAGCCGGAGGTCGAATCGAAAGAAAAAAAACATTTGAACTGACTTTTCTGTGGAAAGATAATTCTGTTTTAGTGATAGCGTTGCAATTATTACAGCTTTTATTATTAGTGCCATCATTATGAGTGGACATTGTTATTCCATACATTTCAATTTTATTGACATTGCCACCAGTATTACTGCTAATTTTATTCTTCTTATTAATATTGTTACTATCATTATCCTTATCCTAGGCCTAACACCAAAATGGTCGCCGTAACAAGATGGATTGACGTCAGCAACGCCACACTGGCGATAATGTATGTACTGAGCGGTACGGTCTTGTTCAGTATCATCATCTTCGTAATCATTTCGTATCGGAGAAAACGTTTGAACTGGTGAGTTGAGACCTTTTTTAAGCTTTTTGAAACAACGCCATCAAACTCCGACTGAAGAATAGTTATTTTCTCGATGATATTATGGGAACATCTCTGCAAATTGCTGATTTTATAGCTGAACTCCTTAACTACCCACAAATTATCGAGAATTCTCGTGCAATCAGTTCGTTCCTAACCAAAAGATGCTGCGATTATTTCAAGTAAGCATGCGTGACTATGACATGATGCATGTCTATGCTCGTCCTAGGACCATCGTCCTTTCAGTTCTACGGGACTGATGTACTTCACTTCTATTCTTCGACTATATTCTGTTCATGTGGTGGATGTTTATAAGTTAGACATTTTTCTTCAAAAGAAAAAAAGCAAACAAGCAAACCAGTAATGACTTGTTAATGGTGATGATGATCAAAGAAATGGGATTTCCATTGCAGCTGATCAAATAGTAAATGGTTGTTAAACTGTTGACGGTGATGTTTTTTCTCTGTTTATTCTCATTTGAATGGGTGGAAAGGATTTTAAGGACGACGAAGGATTCTATCTCTATTTCAGAGTTTGAAATGATTCTCCATTTTTCCCATAAAATATGGCCAACTTTGAATGTTCTCCGTGATGAATTCAGCAAAACGTCGAACATTTGCTGAATAATGCATCACGAAACACGCATTCATTACAACTGTTTCCATAACGTTCGAAATGATTCACATTGATGATATTTTCAATGGAATAATTTGTATTCAAAGAATTGTCAATCGAATTGCAAATGTTGTTTTTTGTGGTTTGCAAATGAAAAAACTAATCGATCAGAGATAATTGTTCAAAAGAGAGAATTATCGTTTGCGGAATGTGCGAATGAATGAATGAATGAATACTGCTTCAGTGAAGAGATATACGATGAGATGAGCGTTGTTTGGTTTGGCAAGAATGAAGAATTTAGGAGCGTTTTCTGAATGAGCAACGTTCGAGAGGCGCCCTTTAAATGAGACTAATACATGTAAATTTCTGATGTGTAGCATATTCAATGAACTGTTTTTATGAGGTTGGTTCATC
Source organism: Anisakis pegreffii (assembly GCA_035041965.1). Taxonomy (NCBI): domain Eukaryota; kingdom Metazoa; phylum Nematoda; class Chromadorea; order Rhabditida; family Anisakidae; genus Anisakis; species Anisakis pegreffii. The sequence continues at coordinate 36,806 of JAPYMA010000179.1, read as the reverse complement.
ATTAGAACTTAAAAACTTCGAACAAGTGGATTCTTTTATGATGCTCATGTACACACACACACACGCACATCTCATTGAGAAACTCGCGAAACTGTTGCTTTCTTCTGAGTCCTTTTTAAACAACAATCAAACTTTTCGAAAGACTCTACTGCAAAACTGAACAGTCCTAAACAACAATTATCCCAAGAGGATAGATCGTAAACCTAAACATTCAAGAAGTTTCATCACTCTAAACAGAATCTTCTACTGCTATTGGCCACTTTCCGCTATTGTTCCAACCGCCACTCGTGTGGCCTCTTTTTTATAGCTATCTAGCAACTGTTAACATGGATTTCAATGCATTTCGAAAATAATTTCCACTTCTTGCAAACAATGATTTTGCTAACTATTACAACTATGCATCATTGAGACTCGACGGTCTTCAGCCTGCTCCCCTACTCTAGTGGGCTCCCGATGTTGATCTCGCCTGGGGTGAGGTTGATTCGTAAGTTGATGCTGAACAATTAATTGTCAGGTTGAAATATGTTGGCGTCACTTCAGCAAATTTTCTGATTTAATGGAATCCGAATGAATTTAATGGAATCCAATTGGAGGAAAATTGAAATATTTTGATGTTTAGCCTTAGAATGTAGATGGAATGCGTAATTTAGTGTTTCATTAGATGCGTGTTTGCATTGGATCGATGTTAGCACAGAAAAAACAACTCATAAATATTGAAGGCTGTGTAACCGTGTGGCTGTGCAATTCGATAAAAAACTTGCTTAATCCTTAATTAATGTAAAATCTCTCTATAGCGACCGTTCGCCTCTAACTCTTGGCTCATCTTAGATCCCTAAAAGCTAAAAGATCTAAGCTGGATTTTACGCCGTTCACACAGCTTTTAAAACCATCACATTCCGAAAGCATTATGTCCATCCCTCCATCCCTCCGTCGTTCCTTCGTTATTTTCATGCAATCAAAAAGATTCCACTTAATACGAGATTGTACATGCCAGGCTTTCGGCTTACCTCTAGAGCGAGCTCTTCATATTGGAATTCTCACAGGTGTTTAATCATTAGAAGACTTAATCATGTTAAATGAACTTCCTATAAGAAATAAAAATTCACTGATGGTGCAGTAGGAGGGCATTCAGGGAAACTTCATCGCCGTAGTCATTCAGTTCAGTTCACTTCTATGCTCAACTAGGCTGCGCATGAATCAGTTCTTTCTTGTTTTTAAATCATTTTAACACTTCACAACGCCCTTATCCTCTAGGGAATTCAAGCGAGTAATCCTTCAACCGATTACATTCATTTTCATCGTATTGGAATTCTCGAATGAACAACAACGAAATTCAATTCATGCCCATTTATATGCAAAGTGAGAAGTTGAATAAATACGACGTTATCAATCTGTAAATGTCAAGTGAAGACTGCCCATGACATTCATTCAATCATTCATTAAAATGTCATGTGGTCATCATAGATCAAAAATACGAATTTTTCGTTTGTATTTTTGATTAATTCATGAAATTCAGACGGTTGCTATAGCTGAGAAGAATAAAAATCTCTTGAAATTCTCTTTATTTAACTGCTCAAAAGAGTTCTTGTTCTTTCGATAATCCGCAACTTAAAACAGTCGTATGAGTTGCATTCACTGTGGACAGAAACTGATTGTTTCTTTTTGAGTCAACTTCGATGCTTGTTTGTTTGTTTGTGCTGAAAACTAATTGATTGTGGACTCTGTGAGATTTTTTCATTTACTTTTAGCAGCATTCTTCTTTCAACACTCTGAATAGAAACGAACTTTGAATTTTTTGGACCGTAAATGTGATGGGAACGCCCGTTGTAAGCTTTTCTGAATAAAATGACGATCAGTCGAAGAAAAACGCCATCGAACATGCTTTTTGCGTGATCATTACGAAGGAGCTCGATCATAATTGGCTGCCGGATTTGGAGCAGCCTCTCGTAATGCTCAAGCGCATCCATTGATTTGATCTAGAGAGAGGGAAACTTTTCCTGAAATTCACAGTAAGTGAAAACAGTTCGAGTGTTTGGAAGTTTTGCGCTCTGAAAGCTTTCAAAAATTGATGGCTGCCACTTGATCATTGCTTGATAAGCTCCGCTTTATAATTGCTGTGTAAGCTGGCGAATCGTGGGCTCGTCAGTAAACATCACATCATATCGTGATTATAGTGGGCATCAAGATGTTTTTTTTTCAGTCATTTGGATACATTTAGGTGAAAATCTTCGTCTATTTTTGGGGGCTAGCAGATGCTTTCTTGCTTACTTCGCTTTTTCTGCTCATTTCCAATTTTACTCATTCCAACTGAGGATAATTTCGAAGTGTACGTGGTTCGAGCGTCATCTGATCTTTTGAGAACGATGTAACTGTGATACGAGAGGTGCAATTTAAGACAAAAATATTTAAGGAAAATGCGGAATGCTGTTGAATAAATTTTCTAGCGCAAATTATAGTCGATGGATCAAAACATTTATTTCATTGCACGATATGATGTAAGTAATTGTCACGAAATATTTATTAACGATTCGAAGAATTTTTCAAAACCAACATGATTTAAACGTTCTCAGAAATCACAAATGTCAATGATATCACGTCTCGATTGATTTTGTTTGCATTAAAAAAATAATGAATTGAAGTATGGTTGAAATAGATCGTGAAAGCGGTTGCCAAGAAACAATTAGGTGTGCAAGCACCCAGGTGGTAGCTGTATAGAAGCGATAAAATGAATGATTCTTGAGGAGCCGTGAAACGCACTTCATCAGAGGAGATTTTCAGTTCTTTCGGAAGCATTCTTTAATTTATTGTCTTTGTGATAGTGACGAAATGATGTATTCGTGTCGATTCACGTCACATTTCATTTACTTTGAACTTGATCCATTGATTGAACGTATGATACAAATTAAATCCTCTTACAAATTGTGACTGCCTCTTTTTGATAACTGACCTTCTCATCATTTTTGTCTTGTTTTTAGTTCAACAACCACATCGATAATGCCAGAGATGGGCAGTAATGCGCTATCGCTGAGATTCGCTTATTTCACGAGAAAAGGAAGAAGCTTATTTCACTTTATATTTCGATAGCGCTCTACTGCTCATCTCTGGTTAATGGATTAATGATCATTCAAGCGAGATTCCCAAATGCAATATTCACGTTCCAAAACGTTTGCGATAGCACGTAAACATGCAACTAATTACTTCCTCATTGCGGTCATTTCCGTTCCCAGGAGACTTTGAATGGTTATGACTGAATATGGATGGATGATTCATATGACTGAATATGGATGGTTCATATTAACTCGCTAGATCTATGACAGCGTTCAACTTTTTAATTTTGTGAGATTTACATTGAGTGTAAATGCCCCTCAAATGGGCTGGCTAACTTCTCTGTTGTCACCAATGACATGCACAATGATTTGAAGTTGACTGAAGTGAAATCCAGCTTATTTTTAACATTTGCTAACTTGTGGTACACAAATCAATATTGTCTAAATTTTTTCAAAGTCCTCGCAAATGAGCCGCCGGAAATTCTCGATATCCTTCAATCGTTGCTGAACTGTCGACATCCAACCGAAAATTCTCTGCATTCCTCATTTTAAGTGAAAAGAACTCTTAGTTTTGTTGTGAAACTTGAACTTGAATAGTATTCAAGTGACCATAGCTTACGTTTCAACTGCTTACTCTGAAACAGACTGACTGACTAGGATGAAGGTCCACTCCGATATTTGCTAACTTGTGCTTTTACATTCGCTCTACGCATGAATGAATATTATATGTTTGAAAGTAGTGCTCGTGCAATGACTGTGAAATAATCACTGAAAATTGGTTTCTGACCAATGATGGCAGAAGAATTTTTTCGAAAATTACTGTGGTAACCTGGAAACGTCGTCGATGTTAGAAAAAAGCCTAGGGAATAAGCGTACTTTAGAATCAATGATCGGCAACAATTGAATTCTTAATCAAGCGATTATTAAAACTTGTACACTTGCGATCCAACGTTAATGCTGGTTTCGATTCAGCAGGAGTGAATGTCATTGCTTTATATATAAAGTTATTGGAAACCTAAATATTGGTTATTCGATTCTTTTGGAGTTCTTTGAATCTCTGACGCGTTTGCTTGCATGATATATGCCTCTCTATGCAAATGGATAGATCCGGAAGTGATAACCCTAACTGAGACTATCGTCATCCAGCAGAGACATTGTCACTGACCCCTTTCTGTTATTGTGTGCGTGAAAGTTCCTATGAGATCAATCTTTAAACGCTTCTTGATGTGATTACATACAAAAAATATCAGTCCATAGTTATTTTACCGGATGCCATGTCTCTGATAAATCTTGAAAATATTATTTCCGAACAATGATGAACCTTTATCGGATGATGATGGTGATGTCAGTCAAGTTCCGGATGGTATCACTTCCGAGTATCATTTTTGCGCGCATCCAACTGAATACAAGGTGGATTATGGATTAGTTGAACTCGTAGATGTATATATGCAAACATCAGTTCTATGCGTTTGCCTTTAAATGCACTTTTAATGACTATGTCTCGAATGAATTTCAGCTGATTACTGCTGTCGGCGTGTGTGTGTATGAATGAATTCATATTCAATACAGCTTATCAAAGAATTACTGAAAAATTCATTCTGATCGCTGAATAATGATTCTTACCGTTGTGAATGTACTTTAAGCAACATAAATTGCCAAGTTTTTCCACTTGTTCACGTTACCTTCTTCTTATAAGTCAACACTGCTTGTCATTTTCTCATCACTTTCCATTCATGCTTATGGAATCTTTGATATAATGTCATGTTCATATTATGAACAGACGTTTGAATCAACGAACGAATGATAATATACTGATGATGCTCATGATCAGACATATTTTATGACGATTCTCCCTTGAAACTCCCCTGGAAACCACTGTAACTAATGGAATGCACTCATCCTTTTCTGAATTAGTTGAGTGTTTGCTTCCAGAGGAGTAGTGCATCCCTCAGGGGATGCATGGTCTAGAGCGATACCTAAGCGATCATTTCGCCATCGAAAGATCAAACGAGCATAGGATAAGTGAAGTATTCGAACTAATGCTATTCTAATCGTCATATGTGATGATGAAACCTATTTAGGTACGAACAAAATCTGCTCGAAATGGCTACGTCGCCACCCGAATATATCCGATGCAAGCCATTTACGAGAGTGGAATCAGACGATGAGGATGAAACGGAATCTGATGCTAAAAGGTACATTCTTATAATGATTCAAACTAGTTCATTCGGAATGTATCATTGTTATACATATTGGCTTATAGCATTCATTTTCCGAAATTTTTTATCAGTTTCTTAAAAAGTTCCATTGAAGATTGTTTACTTATTTTATTTATTTAATCAGCAAATACATTTCATTATAAGTTTATATCATCCATATCACTAATATCACATCCTTCCGTCCTTAGTATTCTTTCTTCTACGGAGTTGACGGTAATAGCGTCGGTAATCATCTGTCTTTATGAAATTCTAAATTAAATTATTCACTTGGCGAGCATAAAGGTTTTGGGCTACTCTGCCATATGGCCCAAGAGAGAGGGCAGTTGAAGATTAATTTCCAGGAAATATAAGCTTGAACAATCGCAGAATGATGAAATTTTAAAGAATTACCGTCTGCAGTCTCAAGCAACCATTCATATAAGCTGATAGACATTTGTTTCCTCTTTGCGATGGATTCAATCGTTCACCACGTTCTGTTCTATTTTTAGACGACTCGAAATTCTACGAACGCAAGAACTACGGAAGCAATCACGAATTGTCAATATCCCTCGAAAAGGTTGTTTGATCTACAGAAAATGATGCAATTCCATTGAACGATCGATCACTCGTCTAATCAATCGATCGTCTGCAAGATATGAAATTCAGCATTTCTGCAATCGAATATTGTGAAAATAAATTACAGACCCAACAACATCGCATAACATTTTCGAAACCAAAATTTGTGAATTTATAGAACATTCGATAGAAAATATAAGCAAACCTTTCGAAGGCCGCAATCATTTTAGCGTTTCTTATGGACACTTTATATAATCATGCACATATCTATTTATACTTATCTGCTTTGAACCACCGCTTGTACTATGCTTGAATTTCGTCTGAAAATTTATCAATAGAATGTTGCCACAATCGCGAATCATTGGCAATGATAATGAGACGCCGTCAATTCAGATGATAAACCTTTAAACACAATACCTCGAGGTGATTTGACCGCAATGTTCACTGTACCAAAAGCCCCCAATCACTCATCGTCAATGTTTCGTGATCTGCACTACAGTCAATTCGATCGTGGTCTTTATCAAACCGTCGTACGTTCTTCATCATCCCTCTTCATTCTTGCACCGAATGTGATCTGTGCATAGCACATATTTATCATAATGAAGTAGAAAGGGTAACCACATTTCCAGGACCTTTCATAGAGTCACTGAATTTTCTTGGCTAAACAACTACGATCGCAAACATGAACAATCCTTCAAGTATTATATCTTCTAAGTGCGAATTTTCGAATGAAGAAAACGTTGAATGCTACAACACATCAACTCATATCTTCCAAATCAACTCAACTGACTGATATCTCGTGACTGAACTAATTTTACTTCTATTGAAGGGCTTTAACACGATGAACGAATCAGAATCGTCGTACGATGCCGAATCGATCGGTAGTTATGGTTCAGTGAAGATCGGTATCGTTTACGACGAGAATCTCAATCTTTTAACCGTTTCACTGAAACAAGCGATTGATTTGAATGCTAAAAGACAGGTGAATGAATTGAACTTTCATTCAAAAACCCATTTTAAAAAGGCATCGTCAAATTTCAAAAACGATTAAGGATTTCTGGAGCGTTCTTCCCCAAAATTTGAGTCAAAATAGGTTCAAAATCGCAAAATATCGAAATTCAGAAGTTGGGTGACGTAAACTATAAATTATGACCTCAGAAAGATCAAAGATTTCACGGAATCTGCGTTTCGAAGTTGATCTGATAGCACTTCAAACATCAATTGGTAATTACTGTTCGACTGATCGATTTAGGACGGCCATCCAAACCCTTACTTTCGAGTACAGCTGGACGTACCATCCAACCAGCCGGACGTCTCACGCCCCATCAAAGAAGCGCCACAACAATCAAAAACTTACAAAGACACATCGTCACCAATTATGAATGATGAATTCTATTTTCAGGTCACTAAAACATTCTCCTCCTTTGACTATTTTGTGAAATTTCAGTTCTCTGCTAGATTACACAGAAGTCGTAGATGTGTGAAATCTAGATATGTTGCGAAGTGCAAGGCAATTGAGGAATATAATGTGGGATTCTATCATTCATAAATGCTGCTATTCCATAACATGACAAGATTTCAGATGTCACTCACATCCCCATGCTTCTGCCATAATCATAATTTGAGATGTCACCAAACGGGATTGCAAATTTCACAATATTATTGATTGCATTCGATAAAACCACTGTTCTATTCCACAATCAGGTCATATGACCTTTCACTCCAGGATTTGAATCGAATTGGAGAAAGGATACAAAGCAAGTTCTCTTACAGGTTACATCAACAATACTAAATGAATCGCGACTTGAAGTGAGCATTTTTGATTACGATCAATTCTCGGTAGACGAATGCATTGGCTTTTGTTGGTTAACACTTGGAAGGATATCGATCAGTAACGACAGCAATGCACCTACGGTGTTCTGGGCTGAAGTTCTGCCGTTCGAAGACGACAATGGCGTATGTTTCAATATGTATCTTGCAAGCAAACATGATACCAGCACCCAGTGACAGTTGAAGTAATAGATTACAGTGAAGATTTGTTACAGATGACAATATCAGATAACAAGATGTATCATACGTGACAATATTAGAGATGAAAAGATGAATTATAGATGACAATGACAATATTATAGATGGCGCTAATTATCATTTCTGATAATTAGCGCGACGATGATCATGATGACAATATCAGGCTCTGTCAATCTGTTTTAAATTTTTAAATGATGTTATTAGCAGTTAATCATTCTTCATTTTCATGCTTATATAGAGCGGCTGGGGTGAGGTGCTCTTCTCTCTGACTTATTTATCTAAAGCACAAAGATTGACGGTTAACATGTTCAAAGCACGAAACCTACGGATTGAATCAATTGAAGGACAGCCAGGTGAGTTGTTTAAGACGGTTTGCACTTGACCTGCGAAAGTAACAAATAATATTCGGCATTGGTTTTAATCAGTATATGCTGTGTGATTTCGAAAAATACTTGCAATAATGAAAGCACTGATAAAAATGCAATAATGATAGGCCCGAGTCATTGTTGTTGAATCCATAAAAATAATAATAATACTATGTTCATCCAAGTTTACAGCCATAGCTGTGAAAGTGAGTTTGTTGGGTAATGACGAAAAACGAATAAAAAAGAAGAAAACATCGACAAAAAAGAATACGAGAAATCCGCAATTCAATGAGCCATTGACTTTTGGTATCGCAAAGAGTTCACTGTGCGATATTATTCTCGAAATTGAGGTAGAGGTTCAGTTGCGTTCAAAAAGCTTCTTTTTTTTCGCACATTTCATATGTTGCATGATTCAACCGATCAATTTTTACGGGTTCTTTTCCTAATACTTAACGCGTTAAGCATTCATTACTGCATTTTTCAATAACGAACAAGAAACACAATTCTCATTGAACTGTTCAAAATGCTTCGACTGCAGTCACGTTTTCAGTTTATTTTATACTCAATCTCAGCTCCTGGTTGAACTATCGCGGAAAAGTAAACTTCCATGCACCGAAATTTCTACTGCTACCATACTTTCAAAAAAAACATCCCTATACTCGATTACATATGAGACATGAATGATTCCTTGATCGGCGATAGTAGTTATATTGTAAAACCACCATCATTTCAGGTAGTGCATGAATACGGTACGTTTGGAATGGGCTGCAAGGTGCTCGGTAAAATGGAATTGCCATTACATAAATGCAAAGAGCTTTGGCGTGCGATCATTCGCGAAGAAAAGTCTCAAGCGCGTTGGTATAGTCTGGACGAAACATGACCGCTGAACAATTGTTTAACGTTCCCTTGAAGTGTTTTGAATTGATTTTATGGGAATTCTCTTCCATTGAGCTGCTTTCGGCCAATCATCTATATTCATCATGAAATAACGAAATGTTCATTTCAAACCTATTGCTGTTTATCTATCGTATGCATTCAATCGGTTCACATGCTAAGTTCTTGTCCTGTTTATTACACTGATTATTGTTTTGAATTTAAGTACTGTACAACTGAAACTGTGGACATAATTCCATCTCAAATGAACAATTACGTAATTCAATCCCAAATCTTTCGGATTTTGAAGCAGTTGGTACTTAGAATCGCTTCAGTTTCTTCACTGTTTTAGCATCAACGATCGACTTCCTCACCAGTAATCAGGAATCTGTGCTTTCTCGAACATGTCACTGTTTGCAAACGGTCTTAGAAATGTATTTTTTTACTTCAGCACTCAAAATTCGCATAAATAATTATCACTTAATTTTCTACATCGCGACTGTTGTATTCACTGACAACTGAAAGAGTCCAATTCGAACTGTAACAGCTAGCAATATGTGTAATGCTAGAAATTCATGTTTGCATTAACTGAAAACGCTCTATTTACAAAAAACAGGTATATTTTCTCGCGATCTATTCTCATACATCAACACCACCCTATGGAACAATGCAGTTGATAGGAAAATTTTCAATTTTTGACCCATGGCAGATTCAGAGTGTCGGCTCGCAAAATTCTTCAACATTAATGTTTACAAGGGGATAAACGAAGCGTTAAGCGAATCTAATCATCGATATTTCATCCGATTTCGAGCTTTTATCAATACAAAATTTTTATCAATTTTAATCAGTCAATACAAAGTTCGGTATAAGATAGCTCATCTAATCTATCTTACATATTAAACCTCACTGGACTCATTCATTGATGCATTGAACTCATACAAACTTAAGCCTAATATATTGCGCTCACCAACTTGAACTTATTCTTTTGCACGGGACAGAGGGGATTTTATTGATCAGTTGCACAATTTCGAATTGAATGAGTAATACTCGGACTATTCAAAATGGATTCGGGATAGAATTACTTCTAAGCATTTGAAATTTCATTCCATTTTAATAATGCACCTTAAATTGTTCATTGTTGTTGCAATCGATCGGTTTTTTCTTGCTTTCATTTACACATTATTTTTGCACGTTACATTTACGCATTATTATATTATATTGTAATTTTCAGTACGATCTGCAGAAGAAACCAAGTTTTTCCACAGCTGAATTTCTCAATTCAATTTTTTTAAAATTTTCAATACATATGACATGTACTTAGCTTTACTTTTTGACTATTGAATCGAAATGCCCCCATCCCTTCCTCATCCGACAAGCTGAACGACGAAATCGCTAATGAATTAAAAAGTAATGGAACTAGTCTTCGACGAGGTATCCTTTGCCTGCAGATTCGCTTCATGACGAGCTATGCTTTAATGTGCGTTTCAGTAATAAATATAATACTATACCTGATATCCGTCTTAATCTAATGCGTATTGTATATGGTAAGATTATAAGTGTGGATGAGCTCAGTGCGCTTCAGTTATTCAGTGTAGTTATTGTCTATACATCGAGATTACTATCAGATGTTGAGAACAATTGTAAACGAAGCAGTTAAATGTGTTGCAAACAGTTTGATTGTGTTTCGTTCATTGACGATTAACTTTGATTACTTTTGTCTCAATTCCTTTCTCCTCTTGCTTCATATCCCATGCCATAAGATGTTGTTGATGATGCTGCAAGCGGACTATGACTTCAAATTATTAACACTCAGTGATTTATTATAAGTCCTCCTCTTTATCCGTCCGTTCGTTTCGTTTACGATCTCAATCTGCCAAAGCTTTAATAATCCAGCCCATGGTCTATTCCATTCAATCAACAGCACGGACTTCTCAGGATCGTTTTACATAGAGGCAATGATTTGAAATCATCTCATCACGATGGTCGTTCTTCTGACAGAACATTTTTAAAAAGCTTTTCTCAATGATGTGGAACTTTCAATTCATTTTCAGACTTTTCAAGAAAAGCGATTTCAAGAAAACATTAATTGAATTCGTTTTTAATTTGCTTCAGAAATAAATGACACTTCCTTTTAGGAGACTCAGTTTGCAAATACTTTCAACTATTGATGTTTTTCACTCATGTTGATGTCTGCTGCTCACCATTTTTTGTGGGTTGTTTACTTGCATTGAATTTACACAGTATGGTGTGATTTTAGTGTTTGAGTGACTAATATCACTTTCGTTCATGAAATTATGCTTATTGATTGGATTTGGTTTGTACATGTTTCTACCACTTCACAGCACATGTTTGTATCACTTCTCATGATATGTTTCATATTTACAAGGCATTCCTTCAGTTGTATGATTCAGAGTCGCCCATGAGCATGACTGAACACAGTCAATCGTCGTTTCCGAATCTTGCTTCATGTCATTTTCAACTAATAATCATGACAGCAACATTGCTATTCTTGCAATTATAATGAACCGCTACTCAACCAATTACTTTGATTTCCAGTAGTTTCAGTACTGCCACCTTATTGTTAAATGCCCCATAGTCCTCTTAAGAGACTCAGTTGGCAAATATTAGGTCTAGTAGAAAGTTCCCGGGCAGCTACGCTGTCAAACTGATATAATGAAACATCGCGTTTCATTGTAGTTCTTGTATCTAGTGTTATACGTCGTTTTGTAGCTCATTTCCTGCGCTATCCGAATACACCCATATTTGGCCTTCATTTTTTTTAACTTGGAGACTTTCGGAGCATTGAATCAGGGCTATGGATAAGGTGATAATTCACGGAATTATGCTTAATGAATTCAAACTTGGTCGCTCGAGCATGGAATTGACGGCTAATATCAACAATGCATTCGGGGATGGAACCGCTTGCAAATCTACAGTTGAGGATTGGCTCAAGAAGTTCGCTATCAGAAGAATAAACCTGGAAGATGAGCTGAGGGTCAGGTCACACTTCAGACCTCAACAACAACGAATTGAAAAAAAGGTGGTGGAGTCAGACCCCGCTTAGTCTCAGGCACATGTGGCGGACAAACTTGGTGTCTACCAAAGAACTACCTCAACCCACCTACGACAGATGGGGAAGGTCAAGAAGTTGGATCACTGAATTCCGCATGAACTGGACGAAGCGCAACAATTTAGACTTTTGGAAATTTGTTTTTCATTGCTGCTCAGAAGCAACAGTAATTCATTCCTCGATCGAATTATTACCGTGGATGAAAAGTGGATTGAATATGATAATCGGCGGAGGTCAGCTCAACGGCTGGACGTAGGTGAGCCACCAAAAATGATGCTAAAACCGACACTACACCCACGGAAAATCATGCTCATCGTTTTCTGTTGTACCACCGGTGCTGTGCACTTCGAATTCCGTGAACGTGGGTAAACCATTGATGCCCAATACTACTCTCACACTGTTGAGGTAGCAAGTGATCAGTTGTTGAGAATAAGGCCAGCATTAATGAACAGAAGTGGTCCGATCCTTTTACAGGATAACGCCAGACCACACGTGGCATGAACAACGCTGCAAAAAATTCACCAATTAGGTTTCAAGGTTCTGCCTCATCCAGCTTACTCTCCCCACCTTTCGCCAACAGACTATCACCTTTTCAAAAATCTGGAGCTTTTCCTGCGTGGGAAGAACTTCCCAAATGAAACTCTACTAAAAGCTGACGTCCGCCGATTTTTTGATTCCAGGGACCCCGGTTTCTACGCTGCTGTGATAAGAGCACTGGTTTCGCGTTGGGAACGTTGTGTGGAGGCGAACGGTTCTTATTTTGAATGAAAATGTTGATTTTGAACCGAGTTATGAAACTTTGAAATTCTGGGTCTAACTGCCCGGAAACTTTCTACTAGACCTAATACTTTCAACTATATTCGGTGTTTTTCACTCACGTTGCTGTTTGCTGCTCACCAACTTTGTGGGTTGTTTGCTTGTATTAAATGTACACAGTATGATTTGATTTTAGTGTTTGAGTGACTAATATCACTTTCGTTCATGAACTTATGCTTATCGATTGGATTTGGTACGGTAACAGCACATGTTTGTACCACTTCTCATGATGTTTCATATTTTTGAGGCATTCCTTCAGGTGTATGATTCAGAATCGCCCATGAGCATGACTGATCACAGTCAATCGTCGTTTCCGAGTCTTGCTTCAGGTCATTTTCAACTAATAATTACGCTTCTCGATTAGTTCGCTATGATAATAGCGCATGCTTGTACCACATGCCAAGGTACCTTTACAGATTTGCAAGTCATTCTTCTCAGTATACGGCTTAGAGGTGCCGATGAGCATGACTAAACATAGTCATACGTCGTTTCCAAGTCTCGCGCAAAGTCCATTTCCAACTATTAATCATAATTTCAAAACAGTTATTCTGGCGATTATAATGAACTTCTACTCACTCAATTATACTGATTCCTAGCACATTTGGTACCATCGCCTTGACGCTATCTGCCCCACAATTACAACAGAAATTTCGTTTCTCCTAACTACGGAAGAGAATCTCGTAACATCGGAGAATGTGGTGAAAATAGTGAGGGCAACTGACGAATAAAAAACGACTTTAAGAAACAGAACTCCAAAAAAATATCAAGGAAAGAGAACATTTACAACGCAGTTTGGCAGTTTAACTCAAAAGAGAACAACTGTTCCAGCACAGCATGGATTCCAAGTTCTTCAGCAATCACCTGGATATTAGGGAAATTTTTTCAAAATTAGAACGAAGTTGATACCTGAAGAGCACCTCATTTTCAGCTCAGCCATTTCTAAGATGAAAAGATGTTATGTCAGCAACTCAGAGGAAAGTCTTGCCCTCATGCATTCAATAAACCACAGCTACATTACCTGGAGATACAAGCTTCCGAAAACGATCAATTTTTAAAGGTACAGGTGAGATAAAGATCTATCAAATAATTCAGGTAGCGCTAGCGACAGATAATAATTATACTGGCAAGGGAAGTAAGGACAATATCGATCTAACCGTATGGACGCCAATACGAACCTAGCAATAGATAAGCTTCGGCGAGTAACCACAAACACCAGAGAGATTTCTCAATTTTATACTACATTTAACAAAACTGTAACGAAATGAACTAATTTCATATGTGCAGTCAATGGCCAACCCAATGATAATTCCCCCCTGACGGGAAAGTGCGCACGGTGAGTCCGGGAACCCTCGTTACCTAAGCAAATGCCCAACGGCACTACTTAGGCCAACTTACGCGCATTCCCTATCCCCGGTCAAATTGGCGCCTTTCCCAGGCCGGGATCGCCCATACAATATTTCGCAGAGTAAGTGCTAACGACACCCGGGTAAGCATCGTCAACACATTTTAAATTAATTCTCCCCGATTCGCCGAAACTGCCGGTAGGCGGGGAACGCCTGTCGCATTTCCCTAAGCCTAGCCCCTCTTGTCGGCAGTTCGACAGGTTGGGAACACCCGCGCATTCAAAATCTGCTTATTAAAATGACCACTGGCTGCACGAATGATACCGTAAATGAATTTATTCGAGTCACCCATCAGCAACTCGACTCTCATGGTGAGCGGTCCAGGCGAACTTTCCAGACCTACCGTTAAGCTCATAAGGCGCTCCATACCCTACGTTTTTCTTAAACTCAAATTTTGATTGGGATACACGCCAGTATAAGTATTATCTACGCTCAGTGCTAGCTAATCCGTTCTCCAAAAGTCACCTGTATCTCCGAAAATGGACCACTTTCAATAACCTGTAGTTCAGGCTTAGATTTGGCCTAGATGACTCATCTTTGCTACACTTCAGGACTAAATGAGGGTTTGAGACTCAAAGTAGGATTGAATCTGAGAAACCGGTTTCCGAAATGAATTTCCAGGAAGCTTAGTGACGCTAGACGTCTGTGCGAATGCTCAACAATTAGCTGAATGGCTTAGAAGCATGATTAGACAGAATTTCCGGGGTGAAAGATATCTTGAAATATTTGAGAGTATTCAGACAAAACAAAAGGGACGAAGAACATTTGTGGCAGAATTTGGCAGTGTAAATCAAAAATCTGCTCAAGCAACGCCACTAAAACATCCTTGTAGACTCTCGACAGAAGCAACTAAGCTAATCGTGAGTTCTCCATCTTGTTTTTAGAAGAGTACAAGCTTAAGATCAACGGATATTGCACTGATAGACTATCAAGTTACTGTCTTCAGCCTGAGCGTTCGGAAAATTAAGAAATTTCCGGTTCTTCAGACGACTGTCAATGCAGACAAAAACAGTTACAAGCAGTTAGATCGCAGACGTTCCATGTATGTGGCAACAGTCGCTTAACATCATTCAAGAGAGTCTAAGTATAAGGAGATGATGATGATGCCATGAACTAAGAGAATACGTCCCAACCGCGAATTTACGGTCAAATTATGCCCATTCCAATCTACTCAATTCCTCATTTAATATTAAGGAATAATTCAACAAGTCGTAGTCAAATCATACCGAAGCTACTTTCCAACTAAGTCATCTCATAGTCAAGCTAGGACAACGCTAAAATTTTCAGTTAACTACAACAAGTTGAATCAAAATCATAATTGTGACAAAAACACCTGGAACCATATCTCAAAAAAGTATTAATAATAAACTCCGCATTCTAAGCATCAAAGAGAGGAGGACAATTGTTTCAGTACCTGGCTTCCGAATTTTTTAGCAATCGCCTGGATTTACACAAGGATATTGGAGAAGATTTTTCATATATTCGAACAAAGTTGATTTCTGAGAAGCACCTCACTTTCTGTCTCTACAACTCAGCCGTTCATAATCAAAAAAGATCTTATGTGAGCGGCCCAGAGGACAGTCTTGCCCCCATGCGTCAGCAAATCATAGCTACCTAGTTCAACCTCAGCTGAAAATATAAGTTTCCGAAAATGGTCAATTTTCGAAGGTACAGACGAGATAAAATTTTATCGAACTACTCTGGTAGCACTGGCGATTGATAATAATTATACTGGCAAGGGAATTAAGGACAATATCGATCGAACCGTATGGACGCCAATACGAACCTAGCAATAGATAAGCTTCGGCGAGTAACCACAAACACCAGAGAGATTTCTTAATTTTATACTACATTCAACAAAACTGAAACGAAGTGAACTGATTTCACATGTGCAGTCAATGGCCAACCCGATGATAATTCCCCCCTGATGGGAAAGTGCGCACGGTGAGTCCGGGAACCCTCGTTACCTAAGCAAATGCCCAACGGCACTACTTAGGCCAACTTACGCGCATTCCCTAGCCCCGGTCAAATTGGCGCCTTTCCCAGGCCGGGATCGCCCATATAATATTTCTGAGAATGAGTGCTAACGATACTCGGGTAAGCATCGTCAACACATTTTACGTTAATTCTCCCCGATTCGCCGAAACTACCGGTAGGCGGGGAACGCCTGTCGCATTTACTTTAACCTAGCCCCTCTTGTCGGCAGTTCGACAGGTTGGGAACACCCGCGCATTCAAAATTTGCTTATTAAAATGACCATTGGCTGCACGAATGACAACGTAAAAGAATTTATTCGAGTCACCCATCAGCAACTCGACTCTCATGGTGAGCGGTCCAGGCGAACTTTCCAGACCTACCGTTAAGCTCATAAGGCGCTCCATACCCTACGTTTTCTCAAACTTAAATTTTGATTGGGATACACGCCAGTATAAATATCATCTACGCCCAGTGCTAGCCCATTCTCAAAAATTCATCTGTCTCTCCAGAAACTGACTGCGTTCAATAATCTGTACTTGAGGCTTAGATTGGCCTAGGTCACTCATGTTTGCTAGACGCACAGAAGCTAGGCTTTACTTCAGGCCACCTGCGTAAGATCAAAACAATCTCAGAACTAAATGAGCTATTGAGACTCAAAATAGTTGTGATTCTGTGAAACCGGTTTTGGAAAGGAATGCTCGGAACCTCAGTAACATTTAAACATCTGTGCGAGCGCTCAACGATTGGCTGAATTGTGGAGTTGTTGAGTTCTATCAGACAGTTTACGCTATCCCAATGAAAGACACCTAAATTAGAGGCTAGGGATACAATGCAGGTTTACTCAAGCTCAGTGAAACTTTAAGTTAATTCACGTCGATGTTAAAAACAAGGCTGTGTCAACTCATCCCCACTCAAGACCACATTGAAATTTGAGTCATAGCTAGAGTTGTGATGAAAAAGGTTCTTGTCCAACCTAAGTCCAAATGGAGTAAACCCAGTCAAGTTAACTCTTTCACAAGGCTATTTGAAATTAAGTAACAACATAAGTAAGATTTCAATAAATTCAACTCACAGACATGCATAAGCTGTGTTCGTTTTAACTCAGTCTAAGTCAAATAAGGTGCGTCTACGTTGTAAAGAGTAATAGTAGTGGTAGTCAATGCTGGAGTCAAGACTAGAATTCACAAAACCTTTTACTTCAGCTAAACTATGCACCTTACGTTAAGACTCAAAGACATGATCCAAGTCACACTAGCTAAATGCTCAAACTATTAACTAAGCTAGCAGTTAAGTAAGAGTCCAGCGCGCATTCAATCAACGAAGTCCAGATTGGGGGGGGATGAAGAGGGTGCTCACGAAAAAA
Source organism: Anisakis pegreffii (assembly GCA_035041965.1). NCBI lineage: Eukaryota > Metazoa > Nematoda > Chromadorea > Rhabditida > Anisakidae > Anisakis > Anisakis pegreffii. The sequence goes on along the minus strand of JAPYMA010000179.1, from coordinate 19,090 downwards.
AAGTGAATTTTATCTGACTGGGTGGGTTGGGCCGGTATTATATTGAGTCCAAGTCCCTACCTCTGGCTAAGAAGATAGTGGGTCATCACGTGCCACATCTCTTCGTCGCCCTACCCGAAGCAATTATTAAAAAAGTGCGTATTTACGGGTCTTACAAAATACAATTCTAACGAAATACAGTTAAAATAATTAATTAATATAACAAGCATCAATAACACTAATGACATTAATAATTAATAATAACACATTAACAACAAGCATCGATTATGAAGAAAGCTATTTCTAAAACATAAGTTACAAAATTCTCACCCCAACTGGACCCTTGCCCCGAAAAGATAGGGGGACAGGGAGTCGACGTTAAGTCCAGATTGATTTCAACTACCTTCAAATTTAGGACTAAAGTTTGTATGTACTGGACTCTCCATTAAGACATTCGAGTATATGACAATATCACATCATACAATAGCAACATCGCAAATGCCGCGATTTTACAATTACAATGATAACACTGTATGCCATCTAAAAAACCCACCCGCTTAAACTTGCATCGCGCTTCCGCAAACAATAATTATAGCGGAGGATAACAAATTTAACATTCAATACAACAAAAAATTGTCCCATACTATTGTCATATACAAAGAACCAATAGTGTCATATACTCGACCTATACATGGTAAATACAAATGACGAAATATTTACAAATGAATGCTTACAAATTTTATATTTACAAATAATCAATATTTACATAAATATTTACAAACAATCTGTATTTACAAATACAATATTTACAAATAAAATATTTACAAAAATTTCACAATGCACAATACATTTAGAGTATTTACAAATAAACAAATAAATGAAAATGAAAGCATGCAAAATGTGGTCACCGACCACGTCTCAATTTTATTTCGTTTCCCTAACAAGTTGAAAGAAAAAAAAAGAATTATTTAAATGTGGTCATTCGACCACGGCTCATTTATTATGTCCCTATATTAAATAAAGAAGTTAAAAAAAGATGAAAATAGGTAAGTCTTCAAACAAGCCTGAGCGCTTCCATGCGCTGCGTTGCTGCTGTTGAATTCATAAAATTATTTTAGCAATCCATAAATATTTCATTGTCGTTATTGCTTAATTGTTTGATTATTTAATAATTCATTTTGTATAAATAAATAATTCCAATAATAATAAATATTAATCCATTTTTCGCCCTCTTGAAGGGCTGAAGAGAACTCCCGCACCATTGAAAAAAAATCCTGAAAATGAGACAACATATGCTTATTGTTTGAAATGATCAAGTGATAGATGAAAATAGATACGATAACATACATAAATACATCAATATAAAGTATAACAAAAACTGAAATAAATTTCGATTGATGGATGATAATTAATTGTAAATACTCACCATTTGTGAAATTTGTCGATGACTCCAAGCCCTATCAACGGGCATTTTCCTCGCGTCTTGTCCGTCTTAAAATAGATTCATTTATCATAAAATAGCAGCCGTCATTAGTTATGACAAATCAACAAGCCATAACGTAACAATCATCAAACAATATCGTGTCATTAATGCCACTAAGCATCCAACAAAACCATGTTAATTAACTACTACCCTACGCCCTCTCATCAGTATCTGATCCAATGAATTTTTAATCGTAACTGCATTTTAATTTAATTTTTAATAAATTTAACTTTTCATTTAAACATTCAAACGAAATACTCCTACACAAAAAGCTGATGGAACACCCCTATCAAAAAGGTAACGAATGCCACTACGTAAAATACCCCTACCAAAAATCCGCGGCACAACACCGCACAACGCGTACAAACCCAAAATGAGTAAAATTGACACGAGGATATGAACACTTCAATGAAAACAAGCTTACATATACTATATGTACGATTAAACTATACAACTGACCCACTGTAGTCTGTCGCGCAGACATGCACACATACACACGTGAACAGGACTTTCGAGAAGGTTGATCAAAATTTGCGCGAAATTCAAATCGGAAATGTACCAAACGAGTTGTATAAAAGAGTCATCGATGGATCGATGTACTTAAAGGGAATGAATCTGAGATTGGGACAGATGTTTCAGTGATATTTTCAGGCATGGATACTGACAAATATTTAAAACGTGGATAAAACACTACTGGATTTTCTACCATAACTAGAGCTCTAAACAGAATCACTCGAAGTTGTATAGCAATGATCTAACAAAATCAGCAAAATATCAATGCGAAAATGATTTGAAGAGCTAGGTTGCCATCATTCACAACAGTTATAGGGAAAAATACATTTTCCAATCCCCGAAAACGAAACAACATAATCACAATCAGAAAACCGAACAACTGCGCAAAATATTAAGATCGCATGGTGAAAGTTAGCCAAATTACGGGGTGGAGTTAACTGTAAAGCTATCGGGATGGTTTAGCCAATGTCGCCTAGACAGAACTGCATTATGACCCAAAACATTAGAAAACCTGAACGGATTAAAGTGAAACATGATATGAATGACGCCCGGTTTTCGAATGAAACAGTAACATTCGTAACGATAACGAATGAAACATTAACATCCTCACAGGAAAAACTCTTTTCAGTGCTCAAAATCAACCTATATTTCGTATGATTCGCGCCGGAAAGACATTCACATTTGAAAACGAGAACAACAAGTGTTAAACAGTTGATCTTTTGATTATCAAAGGAGACAAACGAACAGCTATAGATGAAATGTATAAATGAGACAATAAAAAACAACACCTCCCAACCCCCCCCCCTCCCCTCATCTATTTGACATATTCAGAAATATGGCAGATTACTACCTCTGAGCGTACACTAAAAAACTTCAAAAACTCAAAGCTAGACCTGAAATATAACTCAGAAACAAAATGCCAAAAGATTCAAAACACCGACTCGAACCCCTGTCTGCCACGCTGAAATAGACATCACTACCACTATGCTACGACTCACCTATCACAAAACATCTCTATGAAGTAGACAAAAATGGATTTAGAAAAATCATCAACCTTCTCTCCCTTTTCTTTTTTTCTATTTCAAAAACAGCTGAAATGTTAGATTACTACTTCTCAATGTGCTCCGTAGGACTTAAAGAACCCTAAACTAGACCTGAAATGTAATTCAGAGGCAAAAGAAATAAACACCGCAACCAGTATGCTAAGATGCACCTGCCGTTTACACTCACTATAGAATATACAAAATTAAATTTGAAAAAAATCTCTAACTTTCCCCCTCCCCTCTTTTTCAATTTCCTAAATGGCTAGGGTGACAGTCACTACTTCTCAATGTACATTATAAGACTCAAAACTAGACGTCAAATAAAATTCGGAAATAGAAAGCAAAAAATTTCAAACTCAAAATCCGAACCTTTTTGCCTTCTTCCGTCGTCCACATCACCCTGGAACATGAACCAGTTCACTTAAATAAATTTGAAGAAATTTTATCTAACTAAACAATCATAATCATATCCGATGCATTTACCTATTTCCCTGGAAGTGAACCTTTTTTCGATTTCTCGACTGCATGACTCAAGAGCGAAGATGTAAATCTAAAGTTTGGAATTGACGCTTGAATGTCTAACCTCCATTCCTCCGGTATCCTTGCACTCTCCACGGAGGTATTCAGCACCAAAATATATGACCTTCAAATTCTTTCGTCACTTCAGTAGGCTTGGAAGGCATGCGTTCATTCACGACCAACTCTTAAAAGAATCGTTTTTACGTGTTGAACATCAGAAGAGCTATTTCAAACGAAGATAAATTCATCAACTGAAACAAATAATCAGGAATCCAATAGAATGAAGAAGGATGTACCGTCTACGATCTTTTCCGTGCAATACTCTCAGACGAGAGTTCCACTTTGACAACGTACAGTGTCAACTGAATTGATTGATAAGAATTCATTCTATTGAAAAAGTCAATGTATATTCTGAAAATGAGATAGAAGGCGTGATAAAGAAAAGTGGAATATGATTGCCCTATAATTTCCATACTATCCCTTTCCAATCTAATTGTACGACCATGCATATGCGCGTGATACTGTGATAATCGTGAACATTCAATAGATCTAGGAAACCTTCAGGGAATTTTTAAAATTGATATTATCTTTAAGTTTTCCGTTCATTTATAAACGAAATATTGCATGAATTCATATGTTACTGGTCAAAGCTGAGGGTACGGTAGGCTTGAATGTGTCAACCTCTACAGCATCAGAAAAATAGCTATATCTCCTCGCAGAGGTGGAATTTTCCAGTGAGCTTTTCATTTTTAGAAAGCAGAGATTCTGCTCAATCGAATGATGTACAAAATTGAATCTGTTTCCGGGCAAACTTGAGAAGACGGTAGGCTTAGATGTACCCATATTTCTATAGTAATGTTTAATATGCATTGATCTATAGTGATCAAATGCGTATCAATGAGCACCTCAGCGCCAGTTCAGATAGCTTTAATCAAATAGCTATAGCTATTCAACTAAGCGAAATCGCCCTACAAAATATATATTTTTCTGAATGCAGAGGTTCTGCTCGATCCATTGGTGTTAAGAAATTCATATGTTACTGGCCAAAGCTGAGGATACGGTAGGTTTGAATGTGCCAACCCCCATATCATCAGAAAAACAGCTATATCTCCTCGCAGAGGTGGAATTTTCCAGTGAGCTTTTCATTTTTAGAAGGCAGAGATTCTGTTAAATCGAATGATGTACAAAATTGAATATGTTTCCGGGCAAACCTGAGAAGACGGTAGACTTGAATGTAACCATATTTCTATAGTAATGTTTAATATGCATTGATCTATAGTGGTCAAATGCATATCAATGAGCACCTCAGCGCCGGTTCAGATAGCTTTACTCAAATAGCTATAGCTCCTCAACTAAGCGAAATCGCCCGACAAAATATATATTTTTCTGAATGCAGAGGTTCTGCTCGATCCATTGGTGTTAAGAAATTCATATGTTACTGGCCAAAGCTGAGGGTACGGTAGGTTTGAATGTGCCAACCCCCATATCATCAGAAAAATAGCCATATCTCCTCGCAGAGGTCGAATTTTCCAGTGAGGTTTTCATTTTTAGAAAGCAGAGATTCTGTTCAATGGAATGATGTACAAAATTGAATATGTTTCCGGGCAAACCTGAGAAGACGGCAGACTTGAATGTTCCCATATTTCCATAGTAATGTATAATATGCATTGATCTATAGTGATCAAATGCGTATCAATGAGCACCTCAGCGCCAGTTCAGATAGCTTTAATCAAATAGCTATAGCTATTCAACTAAGCGAAATCGCCCGACAAAATATATATTTTTCTGAATGCAGAGGTTCTGCTCGATCCATTGGTGTTAAGAAATTCATATGTTACTGGCCAAAGCTGAGGGTACGGTAGGTTTGAATGTGCCAACCCCCATATCATCAGAAAAACAGCTATATCTCCTCGCAGAGGTGGAATTTTCCAGTGAGCTTTTCATTTTTAGAAGGCAGAGATTCTGTTAAATCGAATGATGTACAAAATTGAATATGTTTCCGGGCAAACCTGAGAAGACGGTAGACTTGAATGTAACCATATTTCTATAGTAATGTTTAATATGCATTGATCTATAGTGGTCAAATGCATATCAATGAGCACCTCAGCGCCGGTTCAGATAGCTTTAATCAAATAGCTATAGCTATTCAACTAAGCGAAATCGCCCGACAAAATATATATTTTTCTGAATGCAGAGGTTCTGCTCGATCCATTGGTGTTAAGAAATTCATATGTTACTGGCCAAAGCTGAGGATACGGTAGGTTTGAATGTGCCAACCCCCATATCATCAGAAAAACAGCTATATCTCCTCGCAGAGGTGGAATTTTCCAGTGAGCTTTTCATTTTTAGAAGGCAGAGATTCTGTTAAATCGAATGATGTACAAAATTGAATATGTTTCCGGGCAAACCTGAGAAGACGGTAGACTTGAATGTAACCATATTTCTATAGTAATGTTTAATATGCATTGATCTATAGTGGTCAAATGCATTTCAATGAGCACCTCAGCGCCGGTTCAGATAGCTTTACTCAAATAGCTATAGCTCCTCAACTAAGCGAAATCGCCCGACAAAATATATATTTTTCTGAATGCAGAGGTTCTGCTCGATCCATTGGTGTTAAGAAATTCATATGTTACTGGCCAAAGCTGAGGGTACGGTAGGTTTGAATGTGCCAACCCCCATATCATCAGAAAAATAGCTATATCTCCTCGCAGAGGTGGAATTTTCCAGTGAGCTTTTCATTTTTAGAAAGCAGAGATTCTGTTCAATCGAATGATGTACAAAATTGAATATGTTTCCGGGCAAACCTGAGAAGACGGTAGACTTGAATGTAACCATATTTCTATAGTAATGTTTAATATGCATTGATCTATAGTGGTCAAATGCATATCAATGAGCACCTCAGCGCCGGTTCAGATAGCTTTACTCAAATAGCTATAGCTCCTCAACTAAGCGAAATCGCTCGACAAAGTATATATTTTTCTGAATGCAGAGATTCCGCTCGATCGATTGGTGTTAAAATATTGATACGTTAGTGGCCAATGCTGAGGGTACGGTTGGTTTGAAGGTGCCAACCTCTATGTCAGCAGAAAAATAGCTATATCTACTCACAGAGGCGAAATTTTCCATTGAGCTTTTCATTTTTAGAAGGCAGAGATTCTGATCAGTTGAATGATGTACAAAATTGAATATGTTTCCGGGCAAAGCTGAGAAGACGGTAGACTTGAATGTAACCATATTTCTACAGTAATGTTTAATATGCGTTGATCTATAGTGGTCAAATGCGTATCAATGAGCACCTCAGCGCCAGTTCAGATAGCTTTAATCAAATAGCTATAGCTCCTCAACTAAGCGAAATCGCCCAACAAAATATATATTTTTCTGAATGCAGAGATTCTGCTCGATCGGCTGGAGTTAAGAAATTGATATGTTACTGGCCAGAGCTGAGGATATGGTAGGTTTGAATGTGCCAACCCCCATATCATCAGAAAAATAGCTATATCTCCTCGCAGAGGCGAAATTTTCCATTGAGCTTTTCATTTTTAGAAAGCAGAGATTCTTCTCAACCGAATGATGTACAAAATTGAATATGTTTCCGGGCAAACTTGAGAAGACGGTAGGCTTAGATGTACCCATATTTCTAATTTCTACGCAGCCGAATCGCTCTGATGAGCAAATCGCTTTCGAACAATAAAATACCTAGGTTCACGGATTCAAACAAGGCTATAGCTTAAAACTGGGCAAAATTTCATGGCACATTGAAAATAGTTTTGATCTTAACAATCCATCTTGCGTTTACTTAAAGACAGCATTCAGACTGTATTTCAAGTTTACTTAAACGATTCATTCCCCACTTATCTCTCCTCGCACGACGCGGTCGTGAGTCCGCCCTCCTTCCGCCGACACGCGCATATGGCGAAATGCGTACGCACCTATGAGGTTGAAAGGGGGAATATTGAACGATTCAAATCTACTTTTAAAGAATTGCATAAGTGTTGGTCGAAATTCAACATTATTTAAGAACGATCTGATTTAACGGACAATGTGATTGGTCTTTATGATTGTTTTTTATTATTTTTATTTTTTTGAGTTAAGGAACTGATCAGTACAGAGGCTAATTGATCCACATGTGACCTAATCTTCTGCCGATCTTTCTTTGGTTTAGTGGCGCATGAACTGATCAGTGAAATTATCAGTTAATCAAAAATAGTGAAATTCATCTAAACATGTATGTGACTGAAATTTTCAGATTGAAATAATCACATCCAGTCCGTGCAGTGTTATTTTTGTGCTTGTGACATAATCTATTCGTTATTTCTTATTTTACTACGAGATCGTTTTAACACTGAAATTCTTGGAATCTTTAAAGACGATTGATTGAAGGTGTGAGGAATGAAATAGCCTTACATTCATTTATTTCTAAGACTGTCGTTACACTGTGCTAGCAACACTGAATATGAACGTAATGTTTAGCAGTAAGTATGCCCACGATCAGAAGGATCATTACGCCTTCAAATGATTCACCATTGAAAGATACACCTAGAAATGCTCTGTTTTATCCAGTCTCTTGGATGTACTCGTTTTATCGTTTGCATCGTCCACATTTGGACTTTACTTCCCTAAACTCCCCTCCTGGAGACATCGTATAGTTATGTTTCGTATTCAGTTATTTTCTCATTCATAAGCTGTTAAGAAACGTCAATTGAATCAGTCAAGTAATGTCGGATGTGATTCGATATACGAAAATTGAAATCAATGATGGAGGGGATGAAACGCGCAAATTTGGTGTACGATCCGAATATTCGTCACCAACGAGTCTGTATGAAGTGATGACTATGGCAACCATTACAGGTGCTTCCATTTTTGCTGTTGCTTCATTTTCAAAAGCAAGATTCTCAATTGCAAATGAGATATTATACCAGTTGTTCATTCACAATAACAATCTCGTAAGTTTGTTGCAGCATTCAGTCGTATAATTGCGTGGCTCTTGCATGCGATTAGAATAATTGAATTCAAATGTCATGATTTCGTTTCGTTGTTGATCTGATAATGAAAATGAGCGCAGTCAATCATTCAACGAGTTTTTCACTCAAAATCTGTTTTGACAACCTGCAAAAATCGCTTGATTGTGTGGGCACTTGAATGGCGTGCGAAAACTGCGTGTGTTCTGAGTATTGAAATCAGAAATTAAATTGAGGTTAGCCAGAAATGCTATAGAACTGAAATGAAAAGCCAAAAAGTGAAAGTAAGCCTCAATTCGTCGGCATCATTTTTTTGGAAGTGTAGTCGATTGTCCAAGAAAGTGTGATTGAGGCATTGAAAAGCAATTACTGTATTGCTCGCAAGAAGTGATTGGTCGAGAATTGATAATGTTTTGAGGTGATATCGACGAAATTGATGACGATACAGCGATCGAGTTACCGATCATTAGGAGTGCTTCGAATGGTGCTGATTTTGCAGTGATTATCAATAACGATTTGTCGTTGTTCGATTTCTCGTTCACATTCAAATTCGTTGTTACTTTGCATTTAGCGAGTTCGTTTATTCACTTATCTTTCCATTCTGTGCTATTATTTTTATTAGTATTTTATTATTATCATTACTATATCATTATCTTTATTATCATTATTATTATTGTTATTATTGTTATTATCACTGATGTTAATATTATTATCCTCATTAGTGGTTTGTTTTAAAAGATCGAAGTTAAGAGTAGTTAACTAATAAATCATGAACAGGATGTACTTCTGATAATGAATGGAATGGAAAACGTTCCAAAAAAGAGCCACAATAAACTCTTCATAAAGCTGAATGTTGAATTATGATGACACGAGTAAGGTGTACTAGATATTAGAGAAATAAATTTGAGTGCACGAATAATTGCTATTTTAATGAACGCTTGTGAAATTGTGCAATGTAATTTGCAGAGTATGCACAGATTGTGGCGTTGAATTTCCTTGAAGAATCTCGTATTATTGCGCTTTTGGCTCGAGATGGGACACTGATATTGATAAGTGTTAAATTGGAACGAATTACTTATAAAATGGTGTGCTATCATTATTGGTGAAACTTTTTGTTTGAATATCAGTTATAATAATGGCAGTAGTAAAAATATTTTTACTTTTGTTATTACATTATTATGCATTATTTATCCATATTCAATGCACAATTGTGTATTTATTGGTAAAGAGATTTCGTTTTTGAGAAAATTCGAGAGCACGAATTGAAAGGTGATGTATGGATGCGATGTGCGATAATTGATAACAGATGTGTCATTTGCGTTTGTTCGGAGGATGGAATTTGTAATTTGATAACGATTGATAATTATGTGGATGCAGTTGGACTAATGGAGAATGATTCAGCAACTGAGAACATTTGTACAACGGTGATGTGGTTTTCATTTCATTGAGAGTATCCATATTGGTATCGCTTCATCCACTAAGCGTTTGCTATTCATGACGAGTGTGAACCGCTGGGTTATTATAAATTCAGAGCGATCGATTCTCGACATTCTTCTTTACTCGTAATTGGTGATATTAGTGCAGAAATGATCCGTCTTGATGAATTTCTGTAAGGGGTATTATTAGTTTACCGATCATAACGATGCCATTATCGAGCATCACTTTGAAATTTGATTTGTTTGATCCAAACGTTTACGCTTGTCAAAGTTGAAATTTCTCAATATTCATTCATTTGTCATCTTTTTATTTTGTGTACGTTTTCGAATATCGTGAGACCATATTTCATTTGATTTTATCGAATAACTTTACTCGTTTTTGCATCAATCCAGTTTACTCTTAACGAGTGCGGAATTCGTGAAGATGCATTTATAAGGAGGTTCACAAAAAATTCGATTTGTTTTTGATTGATTTTAGTATATTATCTTCATTGTTTCAGCTTGAATCATTAATAAGCAATAAGACAACGCATTACAAAGGCGATCATCATCCGTCTGTTGAGATCGTAGCTCCATTATGTGCTCAATTGCTTGTGAGATTTCTTTCAGTTTTTTTTTCAGAATTTAACCCATTTGCGGCGGCATAATTCACTGACATGGAATTTCGAGATTGTTGATGTTTCAAATTATTTCAAACATTCCCTTCTTGGATTTGGCTACAATCCGGAAACAGAGTTCCTTCCTAAAACAAATTGTTACTTTAATTGTTTGCAATGAGTAAGTTTTTGATTAGGGTGAAAATGTAATCGAAATTGCAATTTGAGTATCCAAAAGAAGAAAAACAAATGGTGCAAGCTGCGATGTTAGGCACAAACGAAGCAAATTACAAATTTGTCGAGTTCATGGATAGAGACGGTATCGAATAGTTTTTTCCTCTCATTTTCTTTTTTCATCGCTTAGATTCAGCACTGAATCTTCGAAAATTTTGTTGAGCGATCATCAGAATCAAATAGGTGGTAGAGTAGTGAAATGAATGTTCAAAAGAATGACAAATTCAGATCGAAACGGCGATGTGTACGCGTTGAGTTGTATGAATGATCGGTATATGCTTGAAGTATGCGAGGAGGGTTATCTGACAATATGGGATATGGCAACAATGATACAACTAGTCAAGAAACGCATCGTTTCTGAAGGAGAATCCATCAAAGCGTTCAAAATTCTTGAAGGACAACAAACTCTGCAAGAAATTACACTCATTTTGATTGTTTACAATCAGAATAATGCAAAAACTGAGGTGAATTTTTTTATCTCATTGCCGTCAACCAATGCAGATTAAACCTCGAATTGTTTCAGTTCAGTACCGCTTGTTTATAGCGATTTTCTTCGATCATTACATTTGTTTGTCAGCCAATTTAGTTTTGATGAAAACTAAAATTAGAGTGCCAATAAGGCGATTTTACCAACTTGATATCGTTCTTTGTATCGCGATATTTGCACATATTCCGTCATTTAGTTCTGTCGTCAGTTGTCATTGCATCCGTTTGGGACTAATAATGATGCATTTAATCATAGCAGTGGATTAGTAGGAACGAACTCGAATCAGATTATTTCTTGGGAAATATTGAGCGGACGATGATGAATCTTTTAATCAAATTGCAAAATTTCAGTTGCAAATCCGTTCGTTGAAAAGCGCTGAATTGGCGTATGCGTTAAGTGTACCGATCGATACCGACTTACTTGCATTCGCACCCAATGAAGAATTCTCAATAATGATCGTAGAACCGTACGGTTTTGCGCCAAGGTTATTGAAATTTAGTTTAAGCAAAAAATATTACGTCCACATGAATAGACAACTAATGAGAAGCCAAATCGTAGTCTGGCTTAGGCTTGACAACATCACTGATATTGATAGATCAATCGGTTTGGAGAGAAAGTTACCCTTGCGAACGGGACTGTTCCATTCGCAGACGAAAGTTTAGCGGGGAAGTTGTAATTTTTTATTTGGATGCGGTGTGCACATCGTTGAAATAATTGCATTTTTGGCGAGAAGAAAACTGTTGGGTATGAGTGTGAGTATGTTTAGGTTTTCAATGGTTAGACATTTTTGAGAGTATACAGAAACTATCAATTGTGTTACGATCATCACTATTGTCTGGAGCAGTATTGCAGTAGTTAAATGAGTGTAATTGAGAAGTAATTGACATTTATATGTTGTTAAACGATTGTTTTTATCATCGATTCGTGAGAAATTTTGTGTAGCTTCCGAAAAATTTTCATGTCAAAAAGTGTTCAGCTTGGATGAGTTCGGTGTGAGAATCAGAGTTATAACTGAAAGTCAGCCTGATGCAAGATTGGATCGTTTGTTGAATCGAATGAAATTTGACGATGCCGAAATATTCGCAAAACAATTCAATCTGGATATGCAAGTATGTAACTATTACTACACATTTTATCTTCAGTATTATTTTATCGTTATGAGCGTTTGCATCTAAAAATTGCTCGAATATCTTCAGAAGGTGCATAAAAGTCGTGTGAATTATATGTTGTCGACACTGGCTTGTTGTGATCACATGGAACGTGAAGCATTCAATGTGTTCATGCACTACCTCGATCTTATTCAGGACCACAATTGGGTCACTTCAATATTTCATTCAATACATTTTGAGATTCAATTCTTTTTTTTTAGAATATTCTATGACATTTCAATTTTCCATTTTCCATCGTTGGAATGGTAATGTAACGATGCGCAATTGATTGATTAGGGAAACTGGCGATAATGTTGTATTGAAGAGGTTATTTTAAGGTGACCGAGATTTGCATTGCTGGTGTGACGCTGTGTCGTTCATTTGAATATATGAGTGATTTGTTGTGTTATGTGGAGAAAAGAGATATCACTGGTTGGTTGTGCTACTTGTTTTTATTGTTATGTTTGTTGTTGTTATTGCATAAGTATTTAACTGATCATTGAGTGTTTGAAGATGAAGAGACACTGGAGAGATTGTCTCGGCTGCGGTACAATCTGAGTTCATATCGAATGCTGTATGGTCCGAAAGTTTGTTGTTGCACTCATTTTTTTGTTGATTTTAACTTGGTGATTCCACTCATTTTGGTTGTTGTTGGTTTGTTGAGTGAGTTTATTCATGGCGATAGATGCTTCATTTGTGACTTCAAAAATTTTTCCTTTTTTCAAGAATTCTTCCTTGTTCTTCTTCAGTACGATCGCTTTTTGTTGTTTCATTGAGAGAAGTCTTGTACGCTTCATCTTGATCGTCTTCGTGATCAATTCAGGCATCGTTCCTGGAAGACTCGGCATGGAGTAAATTCATTGAGGATAACGAATGGAAAGAGATATTTTTGCATTTCTGTGACCGCGGTTATTTCACTGAAGCGCAGATCGTTTGGCAAAGATATTTGAAAGAAATGCGCGATTGGATGCGAGATGAAGTGGATATATTCCAACAGATTATTGATATCATTCAGTTGGTCATCTCAGGTAATTGTAATTCTAATCAGTTGAAATGAATCACATAAATTATTCGCACTTTATAGTTTCTATAAATACAACGTTACAATGAAAGTTCCTAACTAATACAATATTACAGTGTTCATTCGAGCAGTTTATTTTAGCTGATTCGTTGCATGATTTGGATTATTCAGTTCAAAAACTATTTATTCACTTGTTAAATGCTGAGTTGTTGTAGTGAGTTTATTAGTGGCGGTAGATACTTCTTCAGATAATTACATCGTACACATTTGGCGATTATATTAGACTAATTGAATGTTTTCAAATGATGCAATATTTTGAGTGAAGAAGTTTCGAACAGCAGCCTGAACGTGATTCCGAATAAAAAAGTCTGAAAATAAGCGCACTTCAGTTGATATCACTAAACTGTGGTCAGCATTGGAACTTCTCGAAACGGCAGTACTTCCAATAGCACTGACAAGAGATGCCGATTCAACGATATCGATTTGTGTGGTATGGCTAAAATCGTTGGCTTCCTATTTGGAGTCACATCATCCGTCTGAATATCCGACGAATGCGCTTAATGCATTATCGATACTGCAACGCGTCATGCGTTCAATGATACAACACGCTATAACTCCGTCTGAAATGGTAAAAAGTATACTATTGATTTTTTGAGTTTTGAGTTTGATTATTTCAATTCTCATTCCAGGAATAATATTCTTCTCCCAGAAATTTTCTTACTGAATAAAGCCTCAGAATTCTGTTAATATGTGCACATTTAACTGACAATGAACAATGTTCATATTTGTTAATCGAGAAATCGCATGCAAACGAATAAGACTGTGCTTGAAAGTTGTCCGTTTTTGCATGAATACGTGAATTTATTATAGGCTGAAGTAGCGTATACATTACTCAAAACACGAGTGGATTCAGAGGATTGTGAAGACTTTATGGGACAGTTGAATGTTTACGTGAAAAATCTGAAGGAAATGAAAAAATTGAAAGAAGTTTATCAATGTCCGATGACTTACGATAAATTTACGGTGGGTGTTATTTGAGTGATTTAATGAGAAGATTCACTGAATTGAAATAATTGACGAGTCGTTTGGGAATATGGAAAACTGAATGGAAACGATATTGTTTTGAATTCGTTGAGTTATCGTTAACGCATTTTTGGATTTTAATTCTTCTGTGCGTTAATTAAAAACATAACATATCATGTCTTATTCATAAAACTTATGATTTTTTAATTTGTCGAAAAATGATGATCATTTGAGATTCGAGTGGTAAATCATATGGATTTATTGCGCAGATGTTTTGTTTCACCCTTTGCTCATTTATAAAAGAGATAGAAATGGTCGTTGAATATCGTATTCAGCTCGCATAAATTTGGTATTTTTAGAGTGAGACAGTTGAGTCGATATGTTTTTTGATGTTGGAAAGAGTGAGAAGTGTTCATTTGATCAGAGATAATATGGAACGTTTCGCGAAGCCGTACATGTTAGAACATCATCTTGAGTTCAATTCAACACTTTATAATTATATTGTCGTTAGTTTTTCTTAATTTTTTAAAACTATTTTATTCGGAAACAAATGAGAAATTATCGTTTTCATCTTTAACAATCCGAACATAAAACTGATGGTAAGGGTGGCTCGTGTAATTTTTTGAAAGCTGATCTTATGAGTGATAGTAAACGAGTTAATGAAAAGGGGAAGTGCACGAAATGGATTAGTCTTTTTGTTAGTATATTGATCAAAAAATGTCATTGCTTGCGTTCAAAGATAAACAAGCCAGCATTCTGCAGGCAAGACTGGTAATTCGAAATCGACAGTCGGCTTGCCAACTCAACTTGTTTCGCAACTTCGAAGAGATAAATTTGAGGAAAAAATGATTTTGTGTTTATTATTTGAAGGGAAATCGAAGTTCAATTTCAGAGAACGTCGAACAAGTGCTCTTCGACAGTGGGTGATTCGAATCCTTGGGACGAACGTTGTTTGGCGATAACAGAGATGATCACCTGTAAAGGTCTGCGATGTGAAGCGCTGATCAGTATCACCAAACGCGCATTGCCTCCGTGGAGTGCCTCATTGAAGAAGACTGTTCAGGCGGTGCTTGACGATCGCACACTTGATAAGTCGTTGTGAGTCCTTCTTTTTGTCATTGTTTTATTATTATTATTATTATCAATGCATTATTGTTATTATTACTAGTTTATTGTTCTCATTACCATTTTGTACATCCTATCCAGTGATATTTTCGTTGGTTTTGTTGCTTTGTGAAATGGAAGTGATTTCGATCAAAGTGATGGTATGTATGAAAAAGCGAAACAAGTGTTTGCAATAAGAATTAATGTCAATGATAATGATGGTCATAAGGTGAGCAGTAAACTGATTGAAGGCAATCTCGACTTCGTTACGAGTGTGATTTTGCTGCACTCGCGCAGATTATGATTCAATATACGATTCATTTGGAAACACTAAAATTGTGCGTGCGAAGTAAGTCGATGTTTTCGAATGTGGTCGAATTCGTTTTCCGTGAAGTTGAAGTGCAAAACGATCCAATGAAACGACTCGAAGATGCCTTAACGGTAAGGTTGTTTGCGTTTACCCTTATTGAACGTATCGCTAGATATCGTGATTCAGCAGAAAATGTGGGAATTGATTCATAAAGTAAATTTTAATGTCTGAATAAAGGTCGTCGCCCTGAAGAAAATTTCGTGTTTGTTTTCAGATAGTCGCCTTATCAGAGAAAGTCAAGCCAGGATTGATCACCAGAAATGAATGTTACCAACAGTTCACTCTTTACGTCATCAAAGAGTTTGATCAAGAGGAAGGGGTATAATGCGTTATCTGTTGAATTAAATTCAGAATATTTGCTCATCAGTCTTGTTTTAATCATTTCATTGATGTTTCCTTTGTTTTTAATAACTGATTTTTGCACTTCAGAAAGCGTTGCTAATAAAATGTCTTTCTCAAATGGAAGAAGCAGAGAGGATGAAAGTGATTCGGAATATTCTTGTTCACGTGACTGTGGCTGTTAACTCACCGGTAACGAATGTAAGTTATCACGAATATTAACAAAATAAATTCATCGTCAGTAATATTTTTTGGAAATCGTACGATTTTTGTGTGTTTTTCTCAAGAAATTTGATTGATATTAACGTTTTGATATTGTGTTTATCGTTTTGCTTTGCAGAGAAATAACGAACTTCGTTCGCGAAAAATAGCTGCTGCGATTTGTATATTGGAGCGATTTGCACAAAAGGTCATTTTGATAATTGCTTTATTGATCTCTCAACAAAGTTAATTCAGATGACTTTGTTGTTCAGAGAGTATTCGAATCATTTGATATTTGAAGAAACATAATTCTTTGGAATTTTTATAGCAATGAGAATTCCAATATGTGATCGTCATGCGTTGAATTTGATCACGTTGAAATTGTGAACTTATTAATGGAATGTGATGAATGTGTTCATGCAAAGAGGAATGCTGTGCGATTAATTGATTTCGAAACATTTCTTATTTTGAATGGTATTTTATTGTTGTGAAATGTTGATTGCAGACTGAACGTGATGGGCAATTGCTGATAAAATTACGAGCGATTCGTTGTTTGCATTGCAAATATTCATTGACAGTCAGTTTGGATACGTTTGAAAATGATCGACAAAAAGTGAGACTATTGAAGGAGTATATCGCTGAAAAATGGAACGCGAATGCACCGCAAATGTGGATTGAAGTGAGTATTTCGCTTTTGATTTTGACCAAATCACTGAGTACGAAAGTAACGAACTCTCAGTTTTATTCTTGCCTTGTTTTGGTGAAGTTTTTCTAGTTATTGAACGTCGTTTATCTGATGATAGTGATAAGATGGCATTGATAATTCAGATATGCAATTTATGTGAAAAGTTATTCGTCGATTTCGAGACAAGATTCGACATTCTTTTGGAAAGTGCCATCAAGCATAACGACGCGCTAAGTGCTATTCAATTTGCTGAGTAAGTTTTGAGAAGAATGAAATAACTTTTCTTTTTTTGAAAACATTCCGTCAGTTTATTTATTTTATTGTTGCTTTATGCATTTATATTTTGCGTGTTCTCTGTTCATTACAATCTCATTATTGAATCATTATTTCAAAGTTATTTCAACCGTTCGGTCGGCCATTGTGAAAGTGTCAAGAACCCAAAAGTTTGAGCTGGATTAAGCTGAGTCAAGGATTAGGCTTACAGTTAGTTTAAAACAGGTTGAGGCCAATGCGTAGTCTTAACCATATCCTCAGACTTAAGCGCAAGTTGCGGACGTTTTTACAATCAACAATGTTCAACGCTATTGCACGTCAAATTTCGATTCGATTTAGGGAATCCCATTAGCATATTGGGTAGTAGTATGTGATGCAGCTGAAACATCTAGAGTAAATGAGCTTGTGGTGTTATGTAATCGATGGCAACATCTTGTTTTATAGAAGTGCTTTATCGACTGCGTCAAATGTAAGTATTCATTTTCTGAATATGGTAATGCAAAGTTGTCGTTTCACATTATCAATGATGGCGTCCATGGCCGATGGAGGTGATATCGAATCGGTGAGTTTGTTGACAGTTGAATACTTTAAATGTTGTTATTATTATTGATGTTATTATTGTCGTCGCTGTTGTTATGCGTCGTTATTTGTTATATGTTGTGCATTGATTTCAAACGAATATGATCGTTCGGATGATATTGCAGTTAATCTTCGTGTACGATACAATGCGTCGAGTCATTTCGTCACTCATTCTCGTATGCCCTCCCAACTACGCCCAGTTGCAACTGGCATTGAATGTCAGTCTTGTTGTTGTTCGTTTATTCTATTAATTTTTCGATTCCAGCTGCATTATTATCGTCAACGTAAAGTAGAAAGATGTGCAGTTGATCGAGTCTAACGAATGTATGTATTTATTATTATTTATTATTATTATATTTATTATTATTGTTATTATTTTTATTATTGTTGAAATATTTATATCTTTATCTTCAGTATTATTACTATTATTATTATTTTTAGCATCATTATTATTGTTACTGTATTTTTTGGAATTTAAAATCTGCGAAAAAATCTGTAGTTTTAGGTTGAATCGCTGAAATGGGTGAGATTTTTTGATGGGACCTGAAATTAATTTCAGGTTCTGTATGCACGGCGCTATGATTTGGAACCAGAGGATATCACGCATAAGGTGGCGGGTTGTGAGGGCAACACCAAGAAGGGCACATTGTGCGACGTTGAGAGATTTTTTGAGGCAACTGAAAACTCGTATTTTGAGAATGTTCAACAGCACTGTGTCGTCCCGGAAAAGAAGTCGAATAAGAAGCCCCGACGGGGCCCGCGACCCAGTGAGTTTTAAAAAATCAGTTTCGGGACGAAAATATTTTAATTTCAGGTCGCCGCTTCGCGGCGGCGTATTGCTGGGTTGCTTTGCCAAAAATTTGTCCGGGTAGATTTGCCAATGTTTAGGTGTGGGCGGGGCCAGTTGGGCAAATTGTGCCCAAGGATTTTTATTGATTGAATAGGGTGTATTTTTGACTTCGTATTGTTGATTATTGATGATTTTAATTATCATATTTATTATTATTTATTATATTTTATTTATTATTATTTATTATTATAAATAAATTAATTCAGGCAAAAAAGTGAAGCGTTCAGTGACGTATTTCAATGGCGA
>JAPYMA010000177.1:0-21362 GCA_035041965.1 Anisakis pegreffii | reverse complement strand
TCGAGTGATTCTGTTTAATTATGGTAGAAAATTCAGTAGTACATTTTATCTATGTTTTGGTTATATTCGTCAATATTCATACTCGAGAATATCACTGAAATATCTGTCCCGACCTCAGTTCCATTCCATCCAAATATATCGATCTCTCAATGCCTTTCTTATGCAACTCTTTTGGTATATTTCGGATTTGAATTTTACTGAAATTTCGATGAAGTTTGCGGCTGTGCATATCTGCATGTCTACGCGGCAGACTGTACAGAGTACGTCAATTGTATAGTGTTATTGACTAGATTGCAGCAAGTGCATCACATATATGAGGCATTGTTTCTTTTCATGGCGATCATACATATTGTATATGTAAGATTGTTTTCATTCCAGTGTTCATCTTCTCGTGATACTTCTACTCATTATCACTTTAACGTTTGTGCGTGTGGTGCGTTGTTGTGGGGTGATAGAGTGTTGTGTAGGGGTACTATGGTTGAATACTTTTAGCACTTACGATTTAAAATTTATCGGATCATATGAATTTTGAATCCGAACTGCATCAAGCATTTAACCGTATCAAAATTGATGTGATTCATCTGGTGGCATAGAATTGTAATTACTCAACATGGTTTTGTTGGATGCTTAGTGGCATTGATGACTCGATAGTGTTTGGTGATTGTTGTATTATGGCGTGTTGATTTGTCATAACTGATGATGACTGCTATTCCATGATAAATGAATCTGTTTTAGGATGGCCGATACGTGAGGAAAATGCCCTTTGATAGGGCTTACCGTCTTCAACGACTTTCATTAATGGTGAGTATTTACAATCAGTTATCATTCATCAATCGAAATTTAGTTTTTGTTATACGTTATGATCAAGTGTTTGTTGATGATATCATATCTATTTTTATTTATTACTGGTTTATTCCAAACAATAAGAATATATTGTCTCATTTTCAGGTTTTATTTCGATCGAGCGGGTGTTCCTCAGCCCTTCAAGAGGGCGAAAAACGTATTTATTACTTATTATTATTTCAATTGTTTATTAATACAAAATGGATTATTAAAAATAAAACAATTCAATAATAACGACAACAGATGGAATATTAATGGATTATTCAAATAATTTTAACAATATGACAATTGCAACACAGCGCATGGAAGCGCTCAGGTCTGTTTGGAAGTTTACCCGTTTTTCAATCTTTTTTAATTTGCTTAATTTTTTATAGGGACTTAATAAATGAGCCGTGGTCGAATGACCACATTTATTTTATTCATTTTCATTTCTTTGAACTTAGGGAAACAAAATAAAATTGAGACGTGGTCGGTGACCACATTTTGCATGCTTTTATTTTCTTTACTGTGAATATATTGTATGTTGTGAAATATTTGTAAATATTTTGTTTGTAAATAGTTATGTAAATATTGTTTAATTGTAAATATTTATGTAACTATTGATTATTTGTAAATATTTTGTCATTTGTACTAAATGTGTATTTATCGAGTATATGACAATATTTGTTGTATTGTTTGTTGTATTGAATGTTAAAATTTATTTTCTTTGGCCATTATTATAGTTTGCGCGAGCGCGACGGTACATGTTTAAGTGGGGGGTTTTTTAGGTGACACACAAATTTATTATTGTAATTGTTAAATCATGGCGTTTGTGATGTTGTAATTGTATGATATAATATTGTCATATACTCAAGTGCTTGATTGGGGGGTTCAGTGAGTCCAAACTTTTGTCCTGAATTTGAAGGTATTTGAAATCAATCTGGACTTCACGCCGAACCCCTCCCCCTCCCACACTTCCGAAGCAAGGGTCCAATTTAAATAAAAATTTTGTGACTCATGTTTTATAAGTTTTGTTAATCATTATTGATGACTGTTATGAATGTGATATGTACCATTATGATTCTTTTTTTCTATTGTGTTCGTATAGAATTATATTTTCTTAAGAATTCGCGAATATGCAATTTTTTTAATGATTGCTTTGGGTAGGGCGAAGAAGAGATGTGGCACGTGATGACCCACTATCTTCTGAGCCAGAGGTAGGGACTTGGACTAAATATAATACTGACCACACGACCCACCCGATGAAATAAAATTCATTTTTTTCTTGAAGGCCTCGCTATTCATTCCCCCCAATCTGGACTCGGCTCATTGAATGCGCGCTGGACTCTTGCCTAGTTGCTAGCTTAATTGACAGTTTAAAGCTTTAGCTAGTGAGAATTGGACCATTCCTTTGCATCTTAGCGTAACGTCATAATTCAGTTGAAGTAAGAGGTTTTGTGTCTTCTAGGGTTTATTTGCGCTCAGCTTCAAATAATTCCAAAGTTGACTGGAACTGGTTACACTTATGACATAGGAATATATTATTTGAATCAGACTCACTTGAGATTAAGAATACTCACACATGGCTGTGAGTTGACTGGACTATACCCTTTCCAACAATCCTTTCCAAATAGGTTTCTCAGAATCACCACTACCTTGAGTCTCAATAGATTGTTTAATTCGGAGGTTGGTTAGATCTAACGCAAGCGGCTTGAAGTACAGCCTTGTTTCTGTGCGTGTGGCAAACACGAGTCACCTAGCCCAATCTAAGCCTCAAGTACAGGTTATTGAAAGTAGTCAGTTTTTGGAGACACAGGTGATTTTTTGAGAATGGACTGGCTGTAGCACTGAGCGTAGATAACATTTATACTGGCGTGAATCCCAATCAAAATTTGAGTTTGAGAAAAACGTAGGGTATGGAGCGCCGTATGAGCTTAACGGTAGGTCTGGAAAGTTCGCCTGGACCGCTCACCATGAGAGTCGAGTTGCTGATGGGTGACTCGGATAAATTCTTTTACGTTACCATTCGTGCAGTCAGTGGTCATTTTAATAAGCAGATTTTGAATGCGCGGGTGTTCCCGACCTGTCGAACTGCCGACAAGAGGGGCTAGGTTAAAGTAAATGCGACAGGCGGTCCCCGCCTACAGGCAGTTTCGGCGAATTGGGGAGAATTAACCTAAAATGTGTTGGCGATGCTTACCCGGGTATCGTTAGCACTTACTCTGCAAAATATTATATGGGCGATCCCGGCCTGGGAAAGGCGCCAATTTGACCGGGGCTAAGGAATGCGCGTAAGTTGGCCTAAGTAGTGCCGTTGGGCATTTGCTTAGGTAACGAGGGTTCCCGGACTCACCGTGCGCACTTTCCCATCAGGGGGGAATTATCATCGGGTTGGCCATTGACTGCACATATGAAATTAGTTCATTTTGTTCCAGTTTTGTTAAATGTAGTATAAAATTGAGAAATCTCTCTGGTGTTTGTGGTTACTCGCCGAAGCTTATCTATTGCTAGGTTCGTATTTGCGTCCATACAATTCGATCGATATTGCCCTTACTTCCCTTGCCGGTATAGTTGTTATCTATCGCCAGTGCTATCAGAGTAGTTCAGTAAAATTTCATCTCATCTGTACCTTCGAAAGTTGATCGCTTTTGGAAACTTGTATTTCCATCTGAGATTGAACCAGGTAGCTGTGATTTGTTGACACATGGAGGCAAGACTTTCCTCTGAGCCGCTAGCATAAGATCATTTCATCTTAGAAATTGCTGGGCTGTAGAGACTGAAAGTGAGGTGCTTCTCAGAAATCAAGTTTGTTCCATTTTTTGAAAAATTTTTCAAGTATACTTGTGTGGATCCAGACGATCGCTGAAATACTTGGAAGCCTGGTACTGAAATAATTATTCTCTCCTCTTGGATGTTAAGAATGTGGAATTTACGTTAATTTTTTTTGAAGTATAGTTTTAGGCAATTTTGTCACAGCTCTGATTTCGATTCACCTTGCTCTAGTAAATTAAAATTTTAGCGTTGTCTTACCGTGACTATACGTTGGCTTAACTGGAATGTAGGTTTGACATGATTTGACATTGAGTTTGTGAATTTATCCTGCATATTAAATGAGGAAGTGCTTATGTTGAAATGGGCATAATTTGACCGTAGACTCGTTATTGGGACGTATTGTCGTAGTGCAGGTCATTGACTTAATCTCCCTATACTTAGACTTTATTAAATGATAATAACCGACTATCGCTACATACATAGAACGTCTGTGATCTAACCGCTTGTAACTGTTCTCGTCTATTGTCTGATGTACCGAAAATTTCGTGGTTTCTTGAACGCTCAGGCTGGAAACAGGAACTTGGTAATCCATTAGTGCAGTATCTGTTGATCTCAAGCTTGTCCTCTTCTAAAAAACGGATAGGGAACTTATGATTAGCATAGTTCCTTCTGTCGAGAATCTACAAGGATGTTTGAGTGGTGTTGCTTGAGCAAATTTTTGATTTACGCTGCCAAATTGCATCACAAATGTTCTCCATCCGTGTTATTTTGTCTGAAGGCTCTCAAATGTTTCAAAGTCCCTTTAACTTCCAGGATTCTGTCTAATCATGCTTCCAAATCATTCAGCTAATTGTTTAGCGCTCGCACAGATATTTAGCGTCACGAAGGTTCTCGGAAATTTATTTCAGAAAGTGTTTTCTCATTTGAGTCTTAAGTGAGAACTTTGAGTCTCAAAATTTGATTTAGTACTGAGGTGTGGCAAATTTGAGTTACCTAAGACAATCTAAGCCCCAGTACAGATTGTTGAATGCAGTCATTTTCTGGAGATACAGGTGACTTTTTGAGAATGGACTGGCTGTAGCACTGAGCGTAGATAACATTTATACTGGCGTGAATCCCTATCAAAATTTGAGTTTGAGAAAAACGTAGGGTATGGAGCGCCGTATGAGCTTAACGGTAGGTCTGGAAAGTTCGCCTGGACCGCTCACCATGAGAGTCGAGTTGCTGATGGGTGACTCGAATAAATTCTTTTACGTTACCATTCGTGCAGTCAGTGGTCATTTTAAAAAGCATATTTTGGTTGCGCGGGTGTTCCCAACCTGTCGAACTGCCGACAAGAGGGGCTAGGCTAAAATAAATGCGACGGGCGGTCCCCGCCTACAGGCAGTTTCGGCGAATCGGGGACAATTAACCTAAAATGTGTTGGCGATGCTTACCCGGGTATCGTTAGCACTTACTCTGCAAAATATTATATGGGCGATCCCGGCCTGGGAAAGGCGCCAATTTGACCGGGGCTAAGGAATGCGCGTAAGTTGGCCTAAGTAGTGCCGTTGGGCATTTGCTTAGGTAACGAGGGTTCCCGGACTCACCGTGCGCACTTTCCCATCAGGGGGGAATTATCATCGGGTTGGCCATTGACTGCACATATGAAATTAGTTCATTTTGTTCCAGTTTTGTTAAATGTAGTATAAAATTGAGAAATCTCTCTGGTGTTTGTGGTTACTCGCCGAAGCTTATCTATTGCTAGGTTCGTATTTGCGTCCATACAATTCGATCGATATTGCCCTTACTTCCCTTGCCAGTATAATTGTTATCTATCGCTAGTGCTATCAGAGTAGTTCAGTAAAATTTCATCTCATCTGTACCTTCGAAAATTGATCGCTTTTGGAAACTTGTATTTCCATCTGAGGTTGAAATTGGTAGGTGTGAGTTGTTGAACGCATGGGGGCAAGGCTTTCATCTAAGCCGCTCACATGGGATCTTTTCAGTTTAGGAATGGCTGAGCTGTACAGACTGAAACTGAGGTGCTTTTTGGAAATTAACTTTTTTATACTTTTCGAAATATGTTCTGTTTTATCCTCCTATAGATTGAGAAGATTGCTGAAAGCCTGGAAGCCGGATTGTTCTGAAACGGTTATTACCATTTGATTTAAGCTGCCCTACTGTGTTCCAAATGTTCTCTGTCCTTGACAGCTTGATGGACTTCAGCTTTTGAGAGTCATTTTGATTTCGCTCACAGAATGCAGCGGGCATTTATAGATTGAGCAACTCACCTAAATGACCGATTAATAACAGTTCAGAAAACAGCGTTGTTATTGTTATTTTCGTCATGTTCTGATTTTATGAGTTTAATTAGTTTCACCACCTCTTCACAATGGCGAAATTTCTAGTATAATTGTTGAGCAGTCAGCTTTAGGGGAACAGTAGCATATGCGTTAGGAATCCATGTAATTCGATGAGTAGGAGTTTTTTCACAAACGTCTGAATAACTAGGATGCAATCATAATTAATAGCTGGAAATGGGTTTAGCGCAAGATTTGGAAAGGACGTGCGACTTTGTGTAGTCATGCTGATTGGCACTTCTAAGCCATATACTCAGAAGAATACCTTGCAAATATGTAAACATACCTTGTTATATGTGCTATTGCCGTAGCAAATCCAGTCGAGAAGTATGAGTTCATGAACGAAAGTTATGCTAACCACTAAGCTACTAACCATAAACGAAAGTTATACTAACCACTAAGGTACTAACCATAAACAAAAGGTTGCTAACCAATCAGATACTAACCACGAACGACAGTGATACTAACCACTTATAAAGAATGAGCAGTTAACATCGAGGCGACAGTACTGAAAGTCTTACGAATCAGAGTAACTAGATGAGCAGCAGTTCATTACAGTCGGCAAAAGAACAATGTTGCAATCATAATTAAATGTTAGAAATGGATCTGGAACAAGACCCGGAAACGATGAGTGACTGTGTTTAGTCATGCTCATAGGTGCCTCTGAGCATTGCACCGGAAAGAGTGCCATGCAAATATGTAAACATATCATCGGAGTGGTCAAACATGTGCTATGAATATAGCAAATCCAATCGAAGTCATGAGTTCATGAACAAAAATGGTATCAGTCATTCAGATACTGCAGTACCATTAAGTACATTCAATACAAGTAGCCAAACCATAAAAATGATGAGCAGTAACCAGCAACATGCATGAGAAGTGCAAAATATGTTTGGATGTATTTGCAAACTGAGTCACTTGGAAGGAAGTGTCATTCATTATTGAAGCAAAGTAAAACTAATGAATCAAATTAAAAAACCAATTCAATTATATTTTCGTGAAATCATTTACCTGAAAATGGAATGAAACTATCACATCATCGAGAAAACTTTTTTGTAAATTTGTTATAGTAAGAACAACTGTCGTGACTTGATTTTTGAGGGATGACTTCAAATTATTGCATTTTATGTGAAACGACTCTGAAAAATGCATAGTGCTGATTGATTGGAATAGCGAATGGGCTGGCTTACTGGAGCTCTGACAAATTGGGATCCTAATCGAAACGAACATACGGATAAACAAAAGTCTTGAATAACTTGGTCAATGTTATTCATTCGACGCCATCATGTACTTGCAGTACCATCAACAACATACTGCAAAAATAGAATGAAATTGAAAAATAATAGGAATAAGATTCTGAAATTCGAACCAACAAATTTCATTACAGTGAAGTCAATTGTCTGAAACTGATGCAGTGCATGAAAATGAGAATAAAGCGCATGAAACAATAAGGTGTGCTTATTCGGATGATGTTCCTGTAATGGTGAAAATGGAAGTTCACATCATATAGATAACCATTTACGTAATCTAAATTTTCTGTAAACGACTTCGTGAAATGACAAATACTGCCGTATCCAACCTCAAGCAATTGACACACAACTATTTTTTGAAGGTAGTCACCGCGATTCCCTATCTCGAAATCCGCGTCAATTTATCATCTGCAGAGTGCGATTCCCTCGCCATTGTAGCGTCAAAGTATTGCTCCATATGAAATATCTGGAAATCAACTAAAGAAAATAAAAGAACCTGCTGAAAAAAAATCAACTTCTGAAAGTATAGATCTCAATACTGACTGTCAGTTAACACACCCAAGGTGATTTTGAAATTTATAAAGCATAATGGTTAATTCTTCACGGTTTCGGATTTCCCAGATTCTCTAGTTTCAGAGAAGTAAATATGCTATTGGAAGATTCTGTTTTCATCAAGTAATATTGAGGGTTTTGAAACCATCTTAAGTAGATGAGCCATTCATTTCAATACATTTTATCCGCATTGATCAATACATAAGAGAGGTCTGTCATACCAGAACCACCATTTTTAAACAAACGGTGAACTCAAGTTTGCTCAGTAAAAAGGTCTTTTCCTCACATTGTCGAATTCCTCAGATTCTCTGGTTTTAGAAAAGCGTAAGTATTGACCGTTTTCTTCAAGTATTGTTGAGGGTTTTTTGAGATCATGTCACATAGATTAGTCGCTCATTTCAATACATTGTATTTGCATTCATCAAAACATGCGAAAGGTTTGCTGCACCAAAAGCACCGTTTCCAAACGAATGGAACTCTAACGTTTACGTCGCAAATTCCTGTTTCTCTCCACCATCAGGTTCTGGAGGTCCTATTATTTCATAAATGTATATATATATATTGTTCAGCGATATTCTTTCATGTATTCATTCTTAACGCTACCTCAAATTAAAGCCATTCAGTTACGTTCTACTTCGTCCCAATAGACTTCTTTTGATTGTCCTGTAATAGTTGCCATTATGTCGCTCATCAATCTCAAACAATACCATTGTGATCTGATCACTTCAGCCATATTTCACATTTATTTGAATAGCATATTCGGATGCAGTTGGATTTACGAAGTGGATAATTTGTGCAAGACAACTTATCAACGATGACTGACGTATTTGTTGTTAGCTTATTTTACTGGCATTGTTACGAATTCATTATCCTTCTGAAGACTAGATGGAGTAAATGCATCATTTCTCAGCTAATGTGTAGTGTAGGATCGCACACCACTGTAGGGCATGCGAATTGCACGAACGATGTTATATCGCTAGTTATGGCGGAAAATGACTGCACTAACAAACTAACAAAGTGAGAGTAAAACGCGGAAATAAACTAATTTTGTGTGTTTTTAATCTTCATTTTAGCGGAAAAGTTTCGCTGAATTTAGCAATAATTATTCAATGATTGATTATCAGTTCAAAGAGGAGCTTTGTAAAACTCGAGAACGTGTTGAAGATTTATACTCTTTCGAAGGATCAAAAGTCAGTTTAATTGCCTGTTCCAATTTTTTTTCATGTCGCAATATTTTGATGATATGTAAATCTCCGTTTCGATTAATTCAGCGTGAAATTTGATTCTGTCGATCAGTGCTTGTTCAGATGTTATAAATATAAATTGACAAATGGAACCGTTCTTGCTTAACTAACAAAAATATCAAACCACTGTAGCTTCCTTTAAAAAAATCTCCATTAGTTCGGTGTATTTGATGGTTTGAAATGCTCGATAATTTCAGGTTGGTCGTGGAACATATGGTCATGTATATAAAGCTCAGCCACGACATCCTGAACAGATCGCAAAAAATGGTGCAAAAGAATTCGCGTTGAAGCTCATCGAAGGACAAGGATTCTCGATGTCGGCTTGTCGTGAGATTGCTCTGCTCAGAGAGCTAAAGTAATATTTTGCTAATATCCTTTGTGGTCACAATGTTCAGCTTGCGGCCTTTTCACCTATAAAGTGATCATCCATAGAACAGCTCTAAAGAGACGATTTGTTCGATTTTGGTCGAAATTCGTGAACATTTGCAGATGTTCTTTTTTTCGTTTTGTTCTTGATTTCAATGAATTCGGCTTCAAGTCATATTTTTGATGTTGAGGAAATTTTTATTGTGTATATGAAGTGTTTTTGAAACAACTTGCAGGCATCCAAATCTAATCAAACTGCAACGTGTGTTCCTAACAAGTGAACGTAAAGTATGGTTGCTGTTCGATTACGCTGAACACGACCTATGGCATATTATCAAGTTTCATCGAGCTGCAAAACAGAAGAAGCAGCCTGTACTTGTACCGAAGGTTTGTTGTTGTCTAGTTTGAGATGTTTTCATTCGTAAAATGTGCTAATTAACTAGACTGGCAACGAATGCTTCATAGTTATTATAGCTTTCATGGAAAAATCCTGTTTACTTCGTAATGAATGTGATTGCATTATCTGAATTTGTATGGCTTTTTTTGTTCTTTTATGATTCGGTGGCTTTTTGCTGTACTGACCGTGAAAAACTGAGGAGTTTTGTAGGGAATGGTCAAGAGTCTCCTATATCAAATTTTGGATGGTATTCATTATCTGCACTCAAATTGGATCCTCCATCGAGATTTGAAACCAGCGAATATCTTGGTAATGGGAGAAGGGCCTGGAGTGGAACGAGGAAGGTAGATTATCAAGATTTTTTAAATCAGTCGTATGTTGAACATATTTGTATCATTATCACTTTACCATTGTTCTCGTAATGGATGTTTTCGTTTGAATTCTGTTATATCATTTTCATGAGCCTTGCAATATCTGCATCATTATCACCGTTGCCGTATTCATCTCGGTTGTTAATATCAGTATAATCGTTCTTTTTGATCTGATGTTTTTTGATAATTACGTGTTCCTTTATATGAAACTGGGTTTCTAGGGTGAAAATAGCCGATATGGGGTTTGCGAGGATATTCCATAATCCGTTGAAACCACTGGCTGAGCTCGATCCTGTTGTTGTAACGTTCTGGTATCGAGCACCTGAGCTGCTTCTAGGTGCTAAACACTATACTAAGGTTTGTTTCCTCTCAGATTGTTCATTTTTTTCAGCTAAGAATTGAGAGGTTCAAGACGAACGGGATGCATTTTTGCCGTCTGATGCCTTTCTTTGTAAAAATTGGTGCGAAAATTATTTTTGTATTGTGATCATTCCAACTAGTTACTGATTGTTGTTGAGATGAAGTTGGATAGAATTTTAATTCCTTGCTTCAGATTTTCGTTGGCTAGTTCAATCATCCGTATACCCTTAGCTGGTCTTTAACTGTCAGAAAAGAAAATTGGTCAGTAGTTATTGACAGAAGTGGATCTTGGTTGTCGTTGATTGCAGAATCTGAATTCAGGCGATAGACATATGGGCAATTGGTTGCATATTCGCCGAATTGCTCACGTCTGAGCCGGTGTTCTTTTGTCGTGAAGAGGATATCAAAGCATCAAGCCCGTACCATCAGGATCAGCTGAATCGAATCTTTTCCGTAATGGGCTATCCGTCAGAATCCGATTGGCAAGATCTGAAAAAAATGCCCGAATATCAGAAACTTACTCAAGACTTCAAGCGTGCCAAGTAAGTTTCCATAGCAAGCATTTATATGAACATTCCCTTCATACTTATTTTTCATTAATAAATGAGATCGTGTGATCAGAAGTATAAAGTTGTTAATCCCCTTTAGATTGTGTTTTGTTCATTCTGTTCAAATACGCTGCTGCACACTCGAAAAACAGAGGATTAAGTTCATAGTTGTTTGATCGTTCGTTTTTCGTTTATATTGAATAGATTTTCGTTTGCAGTTATGCGAATTGTACTCTACAAAAACATATGGATAAGCACAAGATCAAAGCAGACACGCGGTCATTCTCGTTATTGCAACGTCTCCTTACAATGGACCCAATCAAACGAGTTACTGCACAAGAAGCTATGGACGATCCGTATTTTAAGGTACTTATTTCTATTACCGTTGACTTTAATATCATTTGTTACGTGGTACAGAATTCTTTCCGCTACATAGTGGATCATTTCTGAAGATCTTACTGAATGTTATTAGAATCTGATTAGACAGACTATGAAATTAGAACGGCTGTACTGATTGTTGAAATGTGCGGATTCATGCCGATAATGTGAACGATCATCGAGGATATTCACGATATTCTGCTCGTAGTTTGTTTGAATGTGGTGGAATTTCCAGGAAGATCCTCGTCCAACAGCAGATGTCTTCAGTGGCTGTGATATTCCATATCCGAAGAGAGAATTTCTCTCGGATGACAATGACGATAAAAGCGCTTCTGCATCTAAAACTCAACAACCGCCACCACCGCAGCAAAGTCAGCAACAGGTAAATTTGTTAATTACTTCAACGATGACTCTTAATTTTCAATGGATTTGAACTCAAATGCTTCATCTCAAATGTGGAATAGTTCTTCATGTAGTCGTATTTCATCCGTTCAGAATGACCCGCTGTGCGACGTGTTTTTTTTTGAATCATTTGTTTATTAACGTATTCGTTCATCTGTTCTCGTAAATACCATTTTTCTGTTTGGTTATTTATTTGACATATTCACTTGTTTTTTGATTTGTTCAGAACATTGGTGTGCACCCTCAACAACCGATCATGGAACCGGCCGCGAAGAAGATGCGTATGCAGCAGAATCAACAAATGCCACCCACACAACCTCAGGTCTGTAAATTTCTTTGCCTCTCTATTGTGTTCCTTCTGTGATGCACTCAAACAAAATAGATTTTGTGATTTTGTTTTTAATTTAAGTGCGTCTAGTGTGCGTATTAGAGCGTGTGTAGAGTTTTTATGGTTGAAGGTTTGTAGTTCTGAATTGTTATAAGTTAGAAAGTTTCCATCAGAATTGATCTGAATACTTTCAAGCGAATGCTTCATTTCGAAGCGTCGGATTTGTATGAGATCTTTTAAATTCGTTTATGTCAATGATTTCAGATGGAGAACATGATGAGTGCACCAACCGGTGGAATGTTCAGCGGAGTGCAGGGTCCAACCGGAAACGACTATCAAGGAGTGGTCGGTGGCGGAGGCGGTGGTGGTGCAGGTGGTGGTCAATCAATGGCTGCGAAAGGATTCGACCATCATCAGCCGGGTCATCATCATCCAGTACCGCAATCATCGCAACAAGCTGCTCACCACCATCCTCATCCTAATGTTCCTCCTCAACAACAACAACATCAGCAAGCCACACATCAAGGCATACCACCACCCCAACCAAACCCTCAACAAATGATGCAACCACCTCACCAACCACCACAACAACAACAACCGCAACAACAAGCATCACTTATGAACAACCCACAAATGCAATCGATGCAGTTCCAACAGCAACAGCAACACGATATGGCCATACGTCAACAACATCATCACCAGCAACAACCACCGCATATGATGAATCAAAATGCGAATCTTTATCAGGTTTCATTTATACTTATGCTTATACTTATACTTGCTTTCTTACACCTCCATTTCTGCTTGTATTACGTTTAAATTGAACAGGTGATGGATGTATTCGTTTGCATGTATTTTGTGCATTCTTGTTGTGCATTCAATCAAAAGTAGGGTTGTCAATCGTGCATGAGGGGTGGATGAAGGTGATTAGGTTCATGATATCGCTCTGCTTATATAATAGCCAAAAACGTAACTGATAAGTACGTGATGCGACAAGGAATATTGTTTGTGGTAGTGTATGAGGTGAACTGACAGTGAAATATTTTTTGCAGCAATCCCAAATGGCTATGGGTCAGCAAATGAATCCAGCAGCACAAGGCCCCGCACAGATGCGAGCACGTCCAATGCAAATGCAAACTCAACCGTCAATGATGCCACCGACAACCTATCAACAGCAGCAGCAACAACAAATGATGCAACCTGGTAAGTTCTATGCTCATCGTCGATAAAACTTCATATAAGTAATCCTGTGAAGAGATCTCAGTCAATTTTACGATCAGTTGTATTGTTATGATTGTAGACATCCATGAATTCAATCTGTTGTTTATATTGCTTTCAGATTTCTATTTTCTTGTGTTCTGTTTCAATTTTGCAACATTTTGGCCTAAGATCGTTGTGTCTAGTTTCAACGTGAACGGATATGAGTTGTCATCAGAATAGTTTATATGGCACTATTAGCAATTTATTGGTAGACATTTACAGATATGTTGTGGAAAGCATAGGGGTAACAATACCTGTTTGAATGTTATATGCAATGAAATGATGGGAATGTTTTGAAGGTATGGGTCAACAGATGATGGGTGCACAGGGAATGATGGCCGAACAGCAACAAATGGGTGCGCCACATCCACAGATGAATCCGCAGCAAGGACCTCCAATGATGCAACAGATGCGACCGCAGATGCAATATTTGGATCAAAATGGCCGGATCATTCAACAGCCTGGTAAGCATTCAGTGTTGTTCTTAGGGTTTTATTTCAGCTGAAAACAGGGCACAGCTGTGGGGTTCGGCTACAGGTCAAAAGAGACCAAAGGGAATGACAGAAGTTAATGAACAGAAAGGTAATAGTGAGACATTGTTGTTGTTCAGGTATGATGGTATCGCAGTCAGGCCAGGAGATGATGCCACCACAGCAAGGCCAATACATTATGCAACAGCCACAGCAGCAACAATGGGCTCCGATGCAACCACGTTATCAGTGATATTCATATCGTGATCAGTGATCTCAATTATTGTTTTTTTTTGTTCGGTTTTTGATGGGTTTATTAAAATGCATAAATTTGAATTTTTATATTTGAAGTATTCAGCTTCTAATCGCCACTTTGAGAATGATAATATTTTTGTATGTACTTATTCGTGCTTTATTGGTTGTAAATATTTTCATTTCGTTGAATATTGTTTTCGAGAATAGTTATTCTTATCATGTCGCCATTGTTGTTATTATGAATATTCATTGTGTTACGTTCAACGTTATAAAGATGTTCAATCTGTAATTTTGTCCAGTTTTTTTTTGGATTGGACGTCTCAGTTTTTGAGAGAATTTAACAGAGAAAAAGCTCAGCCCAAAACATACCCATAGTTAAAACTGCAAATCTATGCGGTCAATGGGTGATTATAGAGGAAACCGCATTTTAAAATGCAAAAAAACAAAATCTCTTCGTCTAACATTGATCCTTTCCTCGAATCAATATTCACCCCCCAATTTCACCAAAAGGTTGAAATATGCAGAAGCAATGGTGAGGCACAACCGAAAATAAATACAAAATAAGTTGATAGTACGACAATGGCTGACTCATAAGTAGCCCTTCTGATCTGTTCATGGTTTCGAAATCGATGAGTGAGACTAATCTCTGACTTGTCTGAAAATATTCATTCGTTCTCTAAACTTACCTCAATATCTCACACGCTCTAATGGGCACTGCAAACAAATAACAAACTGACAGTCTCGAAGCGAAAGTCAGGCACATTTTTTACATAGTTATTCTGTAGCCTGCTGGATTAAATACACAAGAAAATCCCACCATTACCGGTCAAAGCTGAGGGTACGGTAGGCTTGAATGTACCAACCTCTACAGCATCAGAAAAATAGCCATATCTCCTCGCAGAGGCGGAATTTTCCGGTGAGCTTTCATTTTTAGAAAGCAGAGATTCTGCTCGATCGAATGATGTATAAACATCAATACGTTTCCGGGCAAACTTGAGAAGACGGTAGGCTTGAATGTATCAAACCTAAATTTCTATAGTAATGTATAATAAGCATTGATCTATAGTGATCAATTGCATATCAATGAGCACCTCAGCACTAGTTGAGATAGCTTCAATAAAATAGCTATACCTCCTCAACTAAGCAAAATCGCCCGACAAAATATATAT
Organism: Anisakis pegreffii; assembly: GCA_035041965.1. Taxonomy (NCBI): domain Eukaryota; kingdom Metazoa; phylum Nematoda; class Chromadorea; order Rhabditida; family Anisakidae; genus Anisakis; species Anisakis pegreffii. The sequence continues at coordinate 6,076 of JAPYMA010000177.1, read as the reverse complement.
TTTTCTGAATGCAGAGATTCTGCTTGATCGATGGGTGTGAAGAAATTGTTATGTTACTGGTCAAAGCTGAGGGTACAGTAGGCTTGAATGCACCAACCTCTATAGCATCAGAAAAATAGCCATATCTTCTCGCAGAGGCGGAATTTTCCAGTGAGCTTTCAGTTCTAGAAGGCAGAGATTCTGCTCGATCGAATGATGTATAAACATCAATACGTTTCCGGGCAAACTTGAGAAGACGGTAGGCTTGAATGTATCAAACCTGAATTTCAATAGTAATGTATAATAAGCATTGATCTATAGTGATCAATTGCATATCAATGAGCACCTCAGCACTAGTTGAGATAGCTTCAATAAAATAGCTATACCTCCTCAACTAAGTAAAATCGCCCGACAAAATATATATTTTTCTGAATGCAGAGATTCTGCTTGATCGATGGGTGGGAAGAAATTGTTATGTTACTGGTCAAAGCTGAGGGTACAGTAGGCTTGAATGCACCAACCTCTATAGCATCAGAAAAATAGCCATATCTCCTCGCAGAGGCGGAATATTCCAGTGAGCTTTCATTTCTAGAAAGCAGAGATTCTGCTCGATCGGATGATGTATAAACATCAATACGTTTCCGGGCAAACTTGAGAAGACGGTAGGCTTGAATGTATCAAACCTGAATTTCTATAGTAATGTATAATAAGCGTTGATCTGTAGTGATCAATTGCATATCAATGAGCACCTCAGCACTAGTTGAGATAGCTTCAATAAAATAGCTATACCTCCTCAACTAAGCAAAATCGCCCGACAAAATATATATTTTTCTGAATGCAGAGATTCTGCTTGATCGATGGGTGTGAAGAAATTGTTATGTTACTGGTCAAAGCTGAGGGTACAGTAGGCTTGAATGCACCAACCTCTATAGCATCAGAAAAATAGCCATATCTCCTCGCAGAGGCGGAATATTCCAGTGAGCTTTCATTTCTAGAAAGCAGAGATTCTGCTCGATCGGATGATGTATAAACATCAATACGTTTCCGGGCAAACTTGAGAAGACGGTAGGCTTGAATGTATCAAACCTAAATTTCTATAGTAATGTATAATAAGCATTGATCTATAGTGATCAATTGCATATCAATGAGCACCTCAGCACTAGTTGAGATAGCTTCAATAAAATAGCTATACCTCCTCAACTAAGCAAAATCGCCCGACAAAATATATATTTTTCTGAATGCAGAGATTCTGCTTGATCGATTGGTGTGAAGAAATTGATATGTTACTGGTCAAAGCTGAGGGTACAGTAGGCTTGAATGCACCAACCTCTATAGCATCAGAAAAATAGCCATATCTCCTCGCAGGGGCGGAATTTTCCAGTGAGCTTTCATTTCTAGAAAGCAGAGATTCTGCTTGATCGAATGATGTATAAACATCAATACGTTTACGGGCAAACTTGAGAAGACGGTAGGCTTGAATGTATCAAACCTAAATTTCTATAGTAATGTATAATAAGCATTGATCTATAGTGATCAATTGCATATCAATGAGCACCTCAGCACTAGTTGAGATAGCTTCAATAAAATAGCTATACCTCCTCAACTAAGCAAAATCGCCCGACAAAATATATATTTTTCTGAATGCAGAGATTCTGCTTGATCGATGGGTGGGAAGAAATTGTTATGTTACTGGTCAAAGCTGAGGGTACAGTAGGCTTGAATGCACCAACCTCTATAGCATCAGAAAAATAGCCATATCTCCTCGCAGAGGCGGAATATTCCAGTGAGCTTTCATTTCTAGAAAGCAGAGATTCTGCTCGATCGGATGATGTATAAACATCAATACGTTTCCGGCCAAACTTGAGAAGACGGTTGGCTTGAATGTATCAAAGCTATATTTCTATAGTAATGTATAATAAGCATTGATCTATAGTGATCAATTGCATATCAATGAGCACCTCAGTACTAGTTGAGATAGCTTCAATAAAATAGCTATACCTCCTCAACTAAGCAAAATCGCCCGACAAAATATATATTTTTCTGAATGCAGAGATTCTGCTTGATCGATGGGTGTGAAGAAATTGTTATGTTACTGGTCAAAGCTGAGGGTACAGTAGGCTTGAATGCACCAACCTCTATAGCATCAGAAAAATAGCCATATCTCCTCGCAGAGGCGGAATTTTCCAGTGAGCTTTCATTTCTAGAAAGCAGAGATTCTGCTCGATCGAATGATGTATAAACATCAATACGTTTCCGGGCAAACTTGAGAAGACGGTAGGCTTGAATTTATCAAAGCTATATTTCTATAGTAATGTATAATAAGCATTGATCTATAGTGATCAATTGCATATCAATGAGCACCTCAGCACTAGTTGAGATAGCTTCAATAAAATAGCTATACCTCCTCAACTAAGCAAAATCGCCCGACAAAATATATATTTTTCTGAATGCAGAGATTCTGCTTGATCGATGGGTGTGAAGAAATTGATATGTTACTGGTCAAAGCTGAGGGTACAGTAGGCTTGAATGCACCAACCTCTATAGCATCAGAAAAATAGCCATATCTCCTCGCAGAGGCGGAATATTCCAGTGAGCTTTCATTTCTAGAAAGCAGAGATTCTGCTCGATCGGATGATGTATAAACATCAATACGTTTCCGGGCAAACTTGAGAAGACGGTAGGCTTGAATGTATCAAACCTAAATTTCTATAGTAATGTATAATAAGCATTGATCTTTAGTGATCAATTGCATATCAATGAGCACCTCAGCACTAGTTGAGATAGCTTCAATAAAATAGCTATACCTCCTCAACTAAGCAAAATCGCCCGACAAAATATATATTTTTCTGAATGCAGAGATTCTGCTTGATCGATGGGTGTAATGAAATTGATATGTTACTGGTCAAAGCTGAGGGTACAGTAGGCTTGAATGTACCAACCTCTATAGCATCAGAAAAATAGCCATATCTCCTCGCAGAGGCGGAATGTTCCAGTGAGCTTTCATATTTAGAAAGCAGAGATTCTGCTCGATCGAATGATGTATAAACATCAATACGTTTCCGGGCAAACTTGAGAAGACGGTAGGCTTGAATGTATCAAACCTAAATTTCTATAGTAATGTATAATAAGCATTGATCTTTAGTGATCAATTGCATATCAATGAGCACCTCAGCACTAGTTGAGATAGCTTCAATAAAATAGCTATACCTCCTCAACTAAGCAAAATCGCCCGACAAAATATATATTTTTCTGAATGCAGAGATTCTGCTTGATCGACCGGTGTGAAGAAATTGATATGTTACTGGTCAAAGCTGAGGGTACAGTAGGTTTGAATGCACCAACCTCTATAGCATCAGAAAAATAGCCATATCTCCTCGCAGAGGCGGAATTTTCCAGTGAGCTTTCATTTTTAGAAAGCAGAGATTCTGCTCGATCGAATGATGTATAAACATCAATACGTTTCCGGGCAAACTTGAGAAGACGGTAGGCTTGAATGTATCAAACCTAAATTTCTATAGTAATGTATAATAAGCATTGATCTATAGTGATCAATTGCATATCAATGAGCACCTCAGCACTAGTTGAGATAGCTTCAATAAAATAGCTATACCTCCTCAACTAAGCAAAATCGCCCGACAAAATATATATTTTTCTGAATGCAGAGATTCTGCTTGATCGATGGGTGTGAAGAAATTGATATGTTACTGGTCAAAGCTGAGGGTACAGTAGGCTTGAATGCACCAACCTCTATAGCATCAGAAAAATAGCCATATCTCCTCGCAGAGGCGGAATATTCCAGTGAGCTTTCATTTCTAGAAAGCAGAGATTCTGCTCGATCGGATGATGTATAAACATCAATACGTTTCCGGGCAAACTTGAGAAGACGGTAGGCTTGAATGTATCAAACCTAAATTTCTATAGTAATGTATAATAAGCATTGATCTATAGTGATCAATTGCATATCAATGAGCACCTCAGCACTAGTTGAGATAGCTTCAATAAAATAGCTATACCTCCTCAACTAAGCAAAATCGCCCGACAAAATATATATTTTTCTGAATGCAGAGATTCTGCTTGATCGATGGGTGGGAAGAAATTGTTATGTTACTGGTCAAAGCTGAGGGTACAGTAGGCTTGAATGCACCAACCTCTATAGCATCAGAAAAATAGCCGTATCTCATCGCAGAGGCGGAATATTCCAGTGAGCTTTCATTTCTAGAAAGCAGAGATTCTGCTCGATCGGATGATGTATAAACATCAATACGTTTACGGGCAAACTTGAGAAGACGGTAGGCTTGAATGTATCAAACCTAAATTTCTATAGTAATGTATAATAAGCATTGATCTATAGTGATCAATTGCATATCAATGAGCACCTCAGCACTAGTTGAGATAGCTTCAATAAAATAGCTATACCTCCTCAACTAAGCAAAATCGCCCGACAAAATATATATTTTTCTGAATGCAGAGATTCTGCTTGATCGATGGGTGTGAAGAAATTGATATGTTACTGGTCAAAGCTGAGGGTACAGTAGGCTTGAATGCACCAACCTCTATAGCATCAGAAAAATAGCCATATCTCCTCGCAGAGGCGGAATATTCCAGTGAGCTTTCATTTCTAGAAAGCAGAGATTCTGCTCGATCGGATGATGTATAAACATCAATACGTTTACGGGCAAACTTGAGAAGACGGTAGGCTTGAATGTATCAAACCTGAATTTCAATAGTAATGTATAATAAGCATTGATCTATAGTGATCAATTGCATATCAATGAGCACCTCAGCACTAGTTGAGATAGCTTCAATAAAATAGCTATACCTCCTCAACTAAGCAAAATCGCCCGAGAAAATAAATATTTTTCTGAATGCAGAGATTCTGCTTGATCGATGGGTGTGAAGAAATTGATATGTTACTGGTCAAAGCTGAGCGTACAGTAGGCTTGAATGCACCAACCTCTATAGCATCAGAAAAATAGCCATATCTCCTCGCAGAGGCGGAATATTCCAGTGAGCTTTCATTTCTAGAAAGCAGAGATTCTGCTCGATCGGATGATGTATAAACATCAATACGTTTCCGGCCAAACTTGAGAAGACGGTAGGCTTGAATGTATCAAACCTGAATTTCTATAGTAATGTATAATAAGCGTTGATCTATAGTGATCAATTGCATATCAATGAGCACCTCAGCACTAGTTGAGATAGCTTCAATAAAATAGCTATACCTCCTCAACTAAGCAAAATCGCCCGACAAAATAAATATTTTTCTGAATGCAGAGATTCTGCTTGATCGATGGGTGTGAAGAAATTGATATGTTACTGGTCAAAGCTGAGCGTACAGTAGGCTTGAATGCACCAACCTCTATAGCATCAGAAAAATAGCCATATCTCCTCGCAGAGGCGGAATTTTCCAGTGAGCTTTCACTTCTAGAAAGCAGAGATTCTGCCCGATCGAATGATGTATAAACATCAATACGTTTCCGGGCAAACTTGAGAAGACGGTAGGCTTGAATGTATCAAACCTGAATTTCTATAGTAATGTATAATAAGCATTGATCTGTAGTGATCAATTGCATATCAATGAGCACCTCAGCACTAGTTGAGATAGCTTCAATAAAATAGCTATACCTCCTCAACTAAGCAAAATCGCCCGACAAAATATATATTTTTCTGAATGCAGAGATTCTGCTTGATCGATGGGTGTGAAGAAATTGTTATGTTACTGGTCAAAGCTGAGGGTACAGTAGGCTAGAATGCACCAACCTCAATAGCATCAGAAAAATAGCCATATCTCCTCGCAGAGGCGGAATTTTCCAGTGAGCTTTCATTTCTAGAAAGCAGAGATTCTGCTCGATCGAATGATGTATAAACATCAATACGCTTCCGGGCAAACTTGAGAAGACGGTAGGCTTGAATGTATCAAACCTGAATTTCTATAGTAATGTATAATAAGCATTGATCTATAGTGATCAATTGCATATCAATGAGCACCTCAGCACTAGTTGAGATAGCTTCAATAAAATAGCTATACCTCCTCAACTAAGCAAAATCGCCCGACAAAATATATATTTTTCTGAATGCAGAGATTCTGCTTGATCGA
>JAPYMA010000176.1:0-97463 GCA_035041965.1 Anisakis pegreffii | reverse complement strand
GGATACTAATATTATGTACTTCGTTCAGTTACGTATTGCTCTAGCATTATTTATCGTAGAACTGAGTGTAGATAGAAAATGCGCTCTCCAGATATTTTATCATATATTCCAAATGTGTCATGTGTCATTTCATAAATCACGAGATCTGTTAGATTTATCACATCACGTACACATGCGCATCAGGTTCAGAAGAATTCCAAACAGAGGCCCATACAAACGGTTCAAAAGGACTGTAATTATCTGTTAGTAATAGACCATAATTATCTGTTTCGGAACATCTGCCGTCGAGATTTCCAGTGCAGATAGTTGCTTTCATTGTCGATGTGTATCACGGTTTTCCGATGTATCGAGTACATTCCCGTAGGCATATATGGATGAGCAGTTTGTTGAAGAAACATATAAAGCATTCAGATACAAAGCACTACATGTTGTCTGCCTATTTAGATGGTTATGGCCTAAGATGGCACACTATCTAATGAGTTTCATGCCAGTTTCAATCAACTCTTTGCACAATTGAGCGAAACAATCCATCCTCTCATTCTTTGCAATCATGCGGATGATTGGATTGTTTGCATGGATACGACACATGACCTTTTTATTATTGATCACATGCATGCACTATCTATCATTCATCATCCCATCCGTAAAATAACAATTGTAAGCTGTAGTGAATACATTGTGGCACTCTTCATACATTCAATTCAACTCATCTCATCTCATGCAGTTGGATGTGTATGTCCTATTTTAGACCTTCATTCACATGCCTCAATCCTTTTTTGTTGCTTCAGTCTTCGGGTGTCACGAGTGAGTACCATATAGGCTCGATATGTCATAATTCTGACAATGAGCTATTTTGGTTACGTTTTAGCTGTGTTGAAATCCCTCAATTCAGTTTTTCATTGGACGCCTAAGCCTAATCTTTTTACTAGCTTTTGGATGAGGATTTGTTTTTTTTGTTAACTTGCTTGTTCTCATCTAGAGGAAAAATTTGTCAGAGAATCATAGTGAGGACAACAATAAGGATAAGATTGATAACAGTAAGGAATTGATAAAAAACAGTAAAAGTAGGTGGTGGCAGTGTTAAAACACATCATCCAAAGCTAGTAATAGCTGTACTTAAATTAGTTGTAAAAATCTCTTCCGACCATTGTTTAATATCAAAGGGTCTGTTCCCGTTATATTTCCTCTTATATCAGTTATTTTATAAATGCTATTTGATGAGGATAAAATGTTTTGCTGAATTGTTAGTGATTGCTGAATAGAAGAAAGAATTCAGTATGATAGGCATAGCGCAAAACGTCTAGCTTTCTTGTTCCATTGGTATCACGAAATTTAATCAAGGAACTCATTTGTGGATAAGGCACATTGGTGGCTTTAATTGATTTTGAGTAACGCTTAGAATTGTTCAGTAAGTCATTATTTTAGTCATTTTTCTACGTTCTCGTTATTTTACTCGTTCATACTCTATGGACAATACGCTGACACATCTGCATACATATAGTTGATCCGACATCTCAGTCCTTGTCAAATTTAATTAAATTCAAACGCATCCAAGCTCAGTATGTTCATGTAACTGTGCTATAGAGCATGGAGAATATCAATGTTTTCATGTGGTACCTTGAATAGTCCAGTATTTTTCATCATTTTAGAGCACTGACGAACATATTGCACATCAGTATGACTTTTTCAGTGGAACTTAGTGATAGGTTGAGCAAGCTGCTGATTGACACGGTGGAAATTTGATGTGAAACTGATTAAAAATGAATGTTTGTTAAACAATTGCATTGGGCCAATCAACATACCACTATTGGAGCACTCAAGCATGCCCAGATAGCTGATTGTGAGGGCGCAGATGTAATTTTGTTTAAATAACTAGAGGAGTGGAAGGAACATATTTTGCAGTGTATTCATTCATTCATGTTATTGTTGAGTACCGCTCAGTATATGCGATGAAAAATGGGCATTGAATGCTGGACGCTTAGTCTTACGAGTAGACATAAATTATATTCGGCGCAATGCTTGTTAGCAAGCGGATACGAGAACCACATAGCGGTGGTACTCAACCAAATTAAACGAGATCCATAGTTTCAATGATCTATTCCAGTTGTCTCTGTCCTTCTTCTTCTCCATTCTCAGTCTGTTGCAGTACATACAAATCAGAACCCTTTCATGACCGTAACAACAAAGTATGATCAATAGTGCTTCTTTTTGTGCAGCACAAGATAATTCCTGAGTTTTTCGTCCTCATTTCGTATTTCAACTGCAAAATCGATCACCGACCAATAGACAAGAGACATTTCACTAGAGAATAATCACTAGAGAATTCAACCAATAAATACTGCTTAGCTCCCAATAGTTTCATTCGAAAGGCTTACCAATACAGAGACTATCAGCATTGCTTCCTGTCATACCCAAAATATCCCATTCAAAGAACATTCAAAGCTGTAGCAGCAGCAGCAATATACACCATACACACTGCTAATACATCCAGCTTCTTCGTGTTGTTCGCAAATCATATAATCGGATACATATGGCCACATGACATCCATCTTCTCTACACGAACCTTTTCAGTGTTGTAAAGACCTAGTAGTTGTCACTCTTGTTTGGTTGTCACTTCTCCTCTTGTGTTCCACCATTGATATTCTCTCAGAGCAACTGGATCCACTTCCCAATTTGATCATTCTAATATCACAATCAGTAGCGCTATCATCAGTATGAGTCATCGAAACGATTCAGCATGTTTCCAAATCCTACCAGGTAATTTTCCTTGCCATGAATTTGTCATCCTCAACTGTCCACTTGCTTGCTTGGTTCAAGTCGATCTTGGAATGCTGATCTGATGTGATTTGTAATTTCCTTTCCAAGTCTATTTGCTTAGCTGAAGCCTAGTTCATCTCCAACGCTATCAGTTCTTCCGAGACCCAGAAAGGAGGTTATAAGCTTTTTCCTCACGAGAGATTTGTCGAGCGTAAGCTAGATATTTGTGGAATTAATCGGAGTGGAATCCCAGACATTCAACGAAGAATCAGGCTTATGACTGCTATCAATGTAATGTGCATTGGCTGCGGAATGAGGCATCCGGCTGGTAGAAACGAAAGAATTGTAGCGAGGTTTTGTTGAATTCACAAATGACTTCGATAACGTCACAAGCTTCCAGCGAATTTAGTAATATCTGCGGAATATTCCTTTCATATGGATGAATTTTCAGCACATTCAATTGTAAAGGTACGTGAGGACGTGATGAGTGAGGAAGAGCTAAAGCAGAAGGCACAACGGGATCTACAAACGGCCAAGGACCCCATTGAACGTCTACGCTTGCAATGTCTCGTTCGTGGAAATGCTGGTATCAAATCGCTGGGCAGGTACCTATCGAACACCATAAACTCATTTGTTTCTAAAATTATTCGATAATCCCACTAATTGTTTTCTTTTTTGTAATTCAGATAGAATTCGAAAACGCTTCGATATTCCACTAAAACATTTTGGTATATTTGATCGATTAAGCGATTATTTGATCTAATAGATTCGAATTCTTTTAAATTCTCAAATTCGTACATTCAAGATCATTCCGTATCATGGACGACAATGAAAACAAAACGCTGGATTTGGAGGAATTTCGGAAAGGACTACGAGATTTTGGCGTTACAATGGACGAAGAGGAAGTGGAGAAAACTTTCAAGCAATTAGACACTAACAACTCCGGCGCAATTGATTTCAACGAGTTTCTACTCGCCCTTAGGGTAGTTACGTTCTAATTATTGGACTATTGTGAACATTGTCAGAGCAAAATCCCCTAGGTTACCCGTTTCCCCATTCGTTCTGCTGGCATCCGACCGGAATTTAAATCGATCTATTGAACCAATAAAGAATTATCGGCCCTCCACCTGCTCCGAACAACTGATTTCGACAATGATATCTCTCCTCTGTAACTGTATCAAATCATTTATTTGTGCCGAACTCATTTCGAGTACTGGCCTCAACAAACACCGTTCACCATATCATTCGATTTCGGGCAGAATTCAGTGTGCCTCACCGAAAATAGAAAGAAAATATTTGATGAATATAATTGGGAATCGTAATTGCAATAAGCATTGTTGTCCAGGATAGGTGACTAGTTAAAGGATACGATTAAAATTGTACGAATCTTTGAAGGTTTTTGATTTTCAGATTGTATTGCCTTGAGTATTCTTTTGGGATGAAACTGAAAAAATGAGACTTTTTTCTGAATGGAACATCTCGTTGAGTGGTGAATGTATGCATGTTGTTGAGAAATGTTGATTGAAAAATGACATTTTGAAATTTTAATACGATAACAAAAAAAGCATTTCATTTTCCATTGGGAATTTCAGCCACCAATGTCAAAATCCAGACTGGCAGTGATTGATTTGGCGTTTAAAAAGTTGGATAAGACAGGCGATGGAGTGATAACGGTCGATGATATGCGAGGTGTTTATCACGCCGAAAGGAATCCGCAGTTCATGTCGGGCGAGAAGACTCGTGATGAAGTTTTCAAACAATTTCTGAAAAATTTCGAAGTTGGAGGGCACGTCGACGGAAAGGTACTAGTACAAGTGTTTGTTGATTTGCTCAGAATAATTAGATGTTACTCAAGAAATGGAAAACCGTCAAGATTGCCACTAAATTCAACATTGAGTTGCCATCTATTGTGGGATTGTGGGATGCCATCTGAGTTCGTCATATGGGATGAAAACTGTCGAAGTCATCTATTGATATTGAAATGAACAGATAAGAAAAGACAAAAAGAGAATCGGTTCAAAGAATTATTTCAAGTCCATTATTCAACAATAATTGCAGATTAGTGTATATCAAATAAGCCAGAATGTCTTCTCCCTAGTTTAGAACGTGGGTATGAAACTTGTTGATAAGCATTAGAATAATTTTGTTTTCTAAATCAATCAACAACAAAAAATGCCTTGTAGAGGAGTAGTGATTATTCGATTCGGTTAAATATCTACCATGACTTCGTCTATTACTCAGTGTTATCAATGGTGCAATCAGTACCCTTCTCATAGCAGTTTATAACTATCGCTAATTGATCATATCAGAGATATACACGCAACAATTTGAACACTCGATAATTTTAGGTCACCAAAGAGGAGTTTCTTAACTACTACGCCGGAGTATCAGCCTCAGTGGACAGTGATATTTATTTTGATTTAATGATGAGAAACGCATGGAAACTTTAATTTTATAAGGTTGAAGTGATTGAAGAATAATTGATTATATATTTATATCGGCACAATTTTTGCATAGCTTTTTCTCTCTCTTAAAAGCTTTCAAACGATAATGTAAGGGTACAAAAATTTTGAATTCATGAAGTGATTAGCAGTATTAGCAAAACTATTAAGAATTTGGTCAGTTAGGGAGTTTTGGCCGTTTTCACTCCATTCAGCCGGTAACATCGTTGACGCTGGCTCCTTGAAATGGAAGAAGATACCATTGACTTTACGGAAAAAAGATTCAAGTCAATTTTACGAATGTATTATTTAACTGTATTGGACAACCGAACGCTTCTAGAAGTGAATAGCGTCGAAGCGGTACCACTCATGGCAAGTCTATCAGCCCTATTCCATCAACTTTAGAAGCCATTCTGATCATCAATGCGATCCTAGTAGGCAATCGTTCCAACAACAGTCAATGGACCGCAGTTTTCAACATCTCTCAATGTCTATTTACTTCAAGAACCCAACTCGCTGAGGATTTGATCCCAATGAAGACTGGCGTACCTCTCGCTAAGAGATACTGAAGAGGTGATTAAGTGAACGCCAACAAAATGATACATTCCGACGTCGAGTTATATCGATAAGTGCAATACACGAACTGAATTTCGATCCGCAGTTGAAACAAATCCTTATCGGTCATTTCATCCAGCTCGTCCGAGGATTGAGATCGTCATTGTATCATTCAAACAACACTGGAATCCAGCCAGCAATGAATTCGTTACAGTCGTTCTTCACTTGCCGATCCATCAAAGTGGGACTGATTAAGATCATATATGTGTACTCAGAACAACCGATTAAGTCGAATCTATCGCTTGTATCAATACGAAGCGATCCTAAAGCCAGAAACATCGGCGTCTATGGTCATCGGCAAATTTGAGAGCTTTTTGGACAATACCGATAGACCAATCATGCACAGATCCATCCACGCTCTATCACCATCTATGAATTCCAATCGCAAAACTGTGGCATGGCGCATTAAACTCATCCGTTTTCATGTCAAAATACCGAATGAAATCTTGAAACTGCCACGCAAAAATAAGGTTTTCCTCTAAAAACACATGAAAACTACAGAAAATGCAATCCATGATATCCTGATTGTAAGGGAATATCCACCAGATTGATGAGAAAGCAATGCTGCGATTTATACAGAACAACTGACAATGCGATATCCTAGAACAACGAGATAAACATCGAAGGTGTCAAGGTATCCATCGGTGATCCCTGATTGATCAAAAACCATACTGTGCGGTGCAAAGGGGTCACAGAATGACCGAAAGCGGCCGAGACTCCCGAACTGACCTAATAACTTAACGGAAATTAACTGATGAGAGTACTCGAAAACCAGGGAGCTGAAAACCAACAGCAGATATGATTTCGCTTAAATATGCACTGAAACTTGCTGATCACTTCGTGATTGACTGCATCGCAATCTTCACACAATGAGCTAAATTTCTGTCATGAATAATTTCTTCTGCTATGAATGTTATATTTCTTTAAAAAATTACAAAACCCAATTTCATTCGATTCATTTGTGATGGAATATTGATTGACCTCGTGCAAAATTTCTTCGCATTTATTCATTCCATTTCGAAATTATAGCTGGATTCCTTATATTCAATCGAAAATCGAAAGAATTTTAGTTGTTTTCTTAAAATTGCATTATACGAATTGTATGGTTGTTATTGTTGTTGCATTTCATTATATATTTATGTTTATTTTTACAACTTTGTTAGGATATTTGCTACAGAACAATGTTAAAGATGCTTTACCACTTTTGATTCTATCTAATAAATAAACAACTGCCCTATAGTTTGTTCGCTGATTTGATTGTTTTTTAATAAATAAAAAACGAATCTTTTCTGATGGAATCACAAATTTACATCTGTTCGTAAGAGTACTCTCTCGATACGAAGTTTTTTCCGCGATCATTCTTCATTGTCCAACTTCAAAACGATAAACCAGTCGGGATTTGTCGCGATTGCGAAGAAAAGTATCTGAAATGGTGTTTGGGGATTTCACTCATAGAGAGTTTTCTATAATGAAAATTGGGAATTGTTTTTTGGATTGCATAAATTGAAAGAAAATGCTATTTGCACAACTAATCAGATAGCTTTCATTGGCATTCAGCGAACGACGAAAGATATGTACTTGAAGCATGATCAATATGAACCAACTGCTCAGTGAATATCCAGCAACTCACTGAATTCGTTTCAAAATGAACTCAAATCTCGAATTTTTGAACCTTCCACTCATTATTGTAAATTTGAGAAGTTGAAGGTTTGAAAGGACAAATCAAAATGTTTGCAAGAGATCATCAACACAAGTTGCTGAACATTGCATGTAATAAGCAGGATAGATCGTTTAAAAGCTACCGTTGGATTTTGGAACTGAAGTAGAATTGCAGATAGCTGCATTTTTGCTTGAATCGTAACGTTTCGAGACTCTGAATAGTCCAACGCTATTACGCGATCGGTAAGTTGCTGGAATCGATTCGAAATTCTAGACTTGGTTAGGAATTTAGTGAGTTTTAGGCATTTTATGCTCTGGAGGGATATTTTTTGGAGTTTTCCGAAAATAGAAGACAATTTTTTGTTCGACAGCATCAAAATGAAATTTAGTTATCGAGAATGGCGCATAGAGCTCGTTTTTCGTTTACGGGCCTTTTGAGTGAGTCGTTTTTTTTTTTGAAAATTAAATCACTGGAAACTGGTAGTACCATCGGTCCAGCGACACACACAGCAAAGTATTCACTCTTCCATAAGCCTATATTAATGCCATTATTGAATGAGCATTCACTAGAATTTGCCCAAAAATAATCTGCTATCATCTGCTCTTCTTGAGACGAGAACAGTCTCAGTTCAACCGGACTGAGATTAAGCTCTTGTTCAGAATGGATCGTAAAAACCAATGGACAGTTCTGAAAGTTGACAAAGGAACCTTGAATGAACACTTGCATAATCATGTCAACTACTTTACTTAACAATACAACTGAATATGGAAATCGCATGTTTTGTTCAGATGACCATTACGTTCTGAGCATGTTAGCACCATGATGGTATTCACCATTGCTAGCCTTTTCTTATTGTTAGAGCGTTGTGTTGCTCATTGTTGCAATCGATTATGATTGCATGAAAGCTATTGTCTGTGACACTGATTTAGATGAATTCTCATTCTTTTCGGACGTGTTGTATTCGCTCTCATAGCTATTGCATGTGAATATCGTTCTCTTCATGAGCTTTTCTCATTCATTTCGTCTCATTCCACTTCACAGTTCGAATCAACTTCTCATTCTGTAGTATATACTATTTACTGGATGCGTTGACGAGTGTTGACAGTCGAAATCAACAATACAACAATCGAATTGAATTGCTCAACAACGTTCGACAGTCAAATGATACATTAAAGAGTGCATTTAATAGAATGAGAATTTGACTTTAATTGTGGAGTGAAATGAATGAAAAATTAGCAGAAGAAAACACTTTTGGTGATAAAAGTCATGAGAGCGATTATAACAGCACGGAAAAGAATGAAAATTCTGTTAGAACACCATTTATTGACGGATGGATGTGATTTCAATGAATCTACGGCATGTGATAATCAATTCGTGCTGAAAAACCAACCCACAGAATTTCCTGACGCCCTTCATTACAGATTACCCAAAATGGGTAATTTCATCCCTTATGAGAGCCGCTGGATTAGTTCGGTGTTTAATTTTGATAATCTCATGACATTATGATCTCTAATTTCTCTCTAGAACGACTCACCAATTCGAGTGATAAGTTTGCGTTGTAGCCAATACATTGGAGCGAGATCCAAGTCTCCTCCAAATCATCATTGTTATCTGCTTCAACCTACAACTACGGCAAACGTATTTGCTTTCTATGGGTTCATGTCAATAAAAAATATATAATTCCTATGGGTAAAACGGAATTTACCAAGGGTACATACTGATGAACAAACTGTAATTCGAGCAGTGAATAAACGGAAGAAAAGTAACGAAACATGACATATCTGACGAGAGTACCATTTGCAAGAATAAGAAATCCGTGTAAATATGGAATTGATCAACGTAAATTTAGCAGATTCAATTTCAAGGTTTCTTGAGAGAAATGGAATTAATGAGATAATCAAGAGCTAAATGATAGAATCTGTGCGAAAAACCGAACCTGATGGAGTGCTATCAATGAGCTCATTGTCAGCTCACCGTTGCGTGTCTCAAAATTATCCAGCAATACGTCCCATTCCTGGAAACAATAGTGAACAGCAGTTTGATTGTACATATGTTGAAGTATTTTATATCTATACAAAATATCTTCCGGTTCCATCAACGAATACGATATCCATTTTAAAACCCTGTTAAAAAGTGAGTTCTCGATGCTTTTAAGTGTTAATGATTGAAGTTGCTCAATAAATTTCTACAGTACCTGATCAGAAACATGCTCATCACTTGCAACAACGTTGAATGCATCGAATTCGCTTCGACTCAAAGTACCGTTCTCATCAAAATCGAACAAATCAAAAATATTCATCAACGTCATTCTGAAATGAGCACTTATAACTCTTTTCTACTGGATATAACTCTTTGAACGCACATCTTCATATTCATTCTACTCAGCGATTTTTCGTTTTTTGGAAAATGTCTAACAATAAGTTCTTGATGAGAACCTTGCCGTTCCTAACTTATCCTGTGAATCAAGAACTGATCAGTTGTCTAATCGGTCGAAAATAACCCCGTTACACGACTTTTAACAGTAAATTTCTCTGGACACTTTGATCTGTACAGTGAGCATACATTCTAGCTTCGATATCCACTGTACAATAGATTCATAGTGAAGCTTTCGTACAATATTATCTTCACTCCAATAAAATTTCAATTCTTCCATTTTGATATTGATGATGAAAAGAGCTATCAGTTACAGATGCTATGAATAGTAGCATATTGAAGAAATCATAAGAATTCGGTGAAATCCTTTGCATCCAATCATCAGAATGCTTTTATTTCTTTCATTATTCACTCACTTCGTTCCTGTTAATAATTGCATACGCATCATATTTGGTGCTAATATTTGTTTATACAAAATACAAAATATCATTGAGCAGTATCTATCCCTCGTATACGAACCCTCCTATATTCAGGCAGTCGAGTAATCGTGAGAGATGAGAGATTATACTGCAGAACAACTTGATTCAGTACCTTAATTTGGGAAAAATCAAAGAAAACTGATGGTTTGTGATATTTATGACAAAATGATAATGGCAGCCATGTAATGAAATAATGACAGTAGCAGTTAAGAATATGCCGTGAATAAAATGTGCATCCTGAATAAATGATAGCTGATGATCATACCTGAAACTTTTGGTCAATTTTCCAGTTTCCTCATCCACCAATGGTACTCTCGAGCTTTTATCTACTTCAACCGCACTTTCAGCTACACTTCGGCAAGAATGGAATGTGACTGAATATTGCCCTGCTCCTAACGTACATTCCTCACAATAATATTTATGGTCCACTAATTTATTGGTCACCATCATCACTTGTTCGGTGTTGGCGTCTGATATGACGATAAATATACTGTTGTTGAAGTTTTTCGACGGTGGTTGGTCATCTGAATGAGTGATTGAGGAATGCTGATCATTTATTGATTGAGGAATGCTGATCATTTATTGATTGAGGAATGTTTCGACAATATCATTTCAGAGATTTTGAGTGCTGTGAGATTTTGAGCACATCTTTAGTTTGGTATTAGTTGTTGAGTTGCTACTATCTTCTAATGATTCACTATGATTTTCATGATGATTTTACGATGAACAACAGAAAGTTTTCCGGGAAAATTTGGTGTGCTGTTTGCGGAATGTTCGTTATTGAAAAAATCTAATTTTAGTAGCCGATTCGATATCTGGATGCTTCACTTGATACCGTTGAAATTATCTGACAAAAGTTTTTTTGACTCAAGGCGAGAGTGATGCTGAGGGAGGCCGTAAATGATGCCAAATTCAGCGATTAATAAAATGTCCATCGTAAAGAAATCCACTCCACTTCAACCGATGATCCGTCTAGAGCCACTTTAATGGGCAGCTGTTTCAGGTACTTCCTTGTATTTCACTCATGGAGGACACATAAAAGAGCATTGGCGCATGCAAAACTTACTACTCTTAATAAGTTGCATTTGGATTTGTATTTTTTGAGCCGAAGCGACTGTGAAACGATATTCGAGTGTTCGTTTCTCATTCGAGCCCATCAAACGAAACGCTCTTCTTCTTATCTGAGATCGTAACAAATTAAAGCAAACGATGAGGAGGAAATATGTAACTTAGGAGGTGGTAAGAGGAGTGAGAATGTTTGATGGCAAGTGAATGGTTAAAATGGGGTGTTTGTTTAAGGTTATCCCAAATTCGGATATTTCGGATCGATCGGGCGCTCAGGTATATCATTCTGCTTAGGTATACCTGAAACGGAAGTGCTGGATTTCCCGTCTGAGATGTTGAAGATTGTGGGGAAGTTTGCCCAGTTGTAGGTGTAGATTTTCCATCGGAACCCATAGGTGGTAACTCTGAAAATCTGAATGTCATGATCCAGTTCAACATGATCCAGCGGGGGCAATTCCATTTGATCGAGATAATACTAAGGGAGATCATTATCGTCTGTAGATAGAGAGAATAATCTGCTGGTGCTCTAATCCAGTGGTTCTCACAGGGAGTGAAATTATCCATTTTGGAAAATTTGAAGGTGTCAAGGGGTAATGGAGAGGGTCGGGAAATTAGTATTTCGTGCAGTTGTTATTTGATGATAGAAAGTTATTATGACGGTAGTTTTTAACTGGGATATGTAAATTCGGTTAGTTAATGGCAACACTCTTCGCCTGTTTTCTGAGTATCATTAGCTCGTCCTGGCCTAACACGGTTTTCACTTGTTTTATTATGGTTTTCATTCTTTTTCTTGCTGTTATGGTCGCTCTCATAGCTTTTATCATCGAAAGTGTTCTCTTCTGCTAATTTCTCATTCATTTCGCTGAATAATCAAAGTCAAATTCTCATTCTATCAAATACACTCTATAACTGATTATTTGATTGTCGAACGTTGTTGAGCAATTCAATTCGATTGTTATATCGTCGATTTCAGCTGTCAACACTCGTCAACGCATCCAGTAAATAGTATATGCTACAGAATGAGAAGTTGATTCGAACTGTGAAGTGAAATGAAACGAAGTGAATGATAAAAGCTCATGAAGAGAACGGTATTCGCATGCAATAGCTATGAGAGCGAATACAACACGTCTGAAAAGAATGAGAATTCATCTAAATCAGTGTCACAGACAATAGCTTTTCATGCAATCATAATCGATTGCAACAATGAGCAACACAACGCTCTAACAATAAGAGGAGGCTAGCGATGGCTAATGCCATCGTGGTGCTATCAAGATGTGAACGTAATGGTCCTCTGAACGCATGCAATCACGGTCGATCGCAGTAATGAGCATGACGTAAGTTATTGTATCAGGGGGTAACGCGGCCTGCCAGATCATCAAATGGGGTAATGGGGCACCAGAACGTGAGAACCACTGCTCTAATCAGTCGACAAGAACCTCTAAAACAAGTGGTATTAAAAATTTATCGTAATTTGTTGAGGCGCAAGTTTCAAACCATTTCTTATCATGTCCTCACTTATGATAGCTGATTCTCTTCGTTGAATGAGTTCTGCATCGTAATTTCGATCTGTCACTTCATTCAGTCGCATTCTCACAGTCTCAATATCTTCTAGTAACTGAAAATGATGGAATTTACTAACGATGCTGAGCAGTTAGTCTGACGGATAAAATCAAATACTATGTGGACAGTGGTCTGATGAATCTCAAAGAAATGCGGTCCATTGTCTTTGTAAAAATTATAACGAAAAGAAGATGAAAATCCTTACTGACATTTCGCCACGAGATTAAACCCGACTTGGACATTGCTGTGAAATAACCTTTTAGTTCATCTTTATCATCATCAATAATATCGGTCCTCTGCAATAAGAAATTTGATAATAATGTCGAATGAATGCATTCCATCAGACGATACGATACTACATTGAAAGACAACTAATGAGATTGATATTGCCGAGCATATTCAGCAATAAAGTTTCATGAATATCCATCCATCCACCTGTTGAAGACGTGAGAGTAACTGTTCGAGTTGCACATAGCCAGTTTGTTCACTATCAATACTTCGCACGATGTCTTCCAAATTGACCGTCTCAATTTGATTATAAATTTGAAAGGCATCCTCGAAATTTATTGCATCTGAAAACTCACTCACTCTGGTGCTGAATCAAGAAATTCGACCAATTTGCTGAATTTATAATGAACATTTGTTTTTCAATGAAACTTTGACAATAAGAATAATGATAATAATAATGATAATCAATTGCTGTTCTCTAAGATTTCACTGATTGTTAGCATATATCCATCAAATGAAGCGATAAACAATTACGTTGACTTGGCTGAATCCATTTGTCCAGTTGATTGCGCCGCAGATCTTTTCCTGCCGCAACGATGATCTCGAACAATTGCTTCTGATCTACCAGTTTCGTTGAGTCACCGATCAGTGCATGATAAGCCGCTTCGAAAAGTTTTCGCTCTGACTTTTCCACTTGTACTGACATGGACTAGAAATGGAATTATTGAAACTTAAACTGAAACATCTACCTCGAAATAGTTGGAGTACTCTCTCTTCTTCGACAGTTTAGTGAATAATTGTTTCAAGCAGAAATTTGGATACTATATGTATCGAATAGCTAACATTCCGTTGGGATTGCCTATAATTAGTGAATCAGACTACTCGACGGCAGCAAAGAGTAGTTCACTTTCAGATATCCAGCAAAAGGTGAATGGATATCAGACGGAATTTGTACGCGTGATTATAATCGATTCTAGGACTGAAATATTGCTGATTTTGTGCAGTAACTGGAAATAACATACTAATATCTATGGGTTTTGCAAAAGCAATGCTTATACTTCACGTACATGATATCATTTTGGGCAGTATATAAGCAGAGAATGCTTACTGCAGGTCGTCATAGCAACTGCTTGATTGAATCAGAGGCTATAGCTGTTTCATGTAAATCTCGCTCAAACGCACATTCTGGTGAACATCAAGAGATTTTTATCAAGACGTTGAGATCGGAAATGTGCAGCTATCTAGAAACTGAAGCAGACATCGATAAAGAAAACGACTGTCCACAACTGTAATTTTAAGTGAGCTGAATAATTTAATTGAACTACTCTCTGAATAATTTGAGATGACTTAAGAAAACGAATTCAGTTGAAGTATCTCAAAATATCTTGTGTAAATCTCTTTCTGTCAAAAGTTGAATGAAAAAATAGTCCGTCCATTCTTCCAATAATATCTTCCAAAACACCGTGCGATCATCTCATCCACTGCACTACCGTATATCTCATACAAGTGCGATCATCTCATCATCCACTCCAGCACTACCGTATACTAATTCTCTAATGCGTAATCAAAATGGTTATCGATTCTTTGAACAACCAAGCCAATCGTTAAAATCAGTGAATCCATTGATTAATTCGTGAAATTCGCTCAATTTGAATTTGATGACATCTAATTACAAAATTTGTTCCTTTTCTGTATATAAAATGACGAAAATGCGTGAATTTTCATTTGATACGTGAAGCTCTCTGATTGTAAGGGTGATCTGATTGTGAGTTTTATTCAATGAAGATAGTAAATCCATCAAGCTGACTCTAAAATCAGTTTATAACGATCCAATTGAAGGAATCAGCTGATGGTTGAAGAAATTAGGAGATATTCACTATATGAACACATCTGATGCATGAAGCTCTCTGATTTTGAGGATGATCTGATTGTGAGTTTCATTCAATGAAGATAGTAAATCCATCAAATTGACACTAAAATCAATTTATAACGATCCAACTGAAGGAATCAGCTGATGATTGAAGAACTTAGGAGATATTCACTATGTGAACACTCGCCGAAAATTTCCAGCTGTAAGCGTTTAAGTGCCAAATTGCGGCAATTGCAAATGTTGGCTAACACTCAACAATTGCTGAAAAACGTGGAACTTTTGCTATTTATATGTTGGAATATAATTTTTAAATTAATTTTCGTTAGTTTTTATCCATTAATAAAGCAGTTTACTTCAAAACAAGATTTTAAAAATATTGTCTGAGTAAATAATTAAGGTCCTCAATAAAAGATGCTCTTTTATTCGTAAATCGTCTCCACTTTAATATTTTTATTAAGTGATAGTTCATTGAGTAGTTTTTAAAAATTTCTTCTGATCGTCGTTATGGCTTGCTTATTTAACCGATTCTGATCTATTCTTGGTCTTCCTCAAAGTTCTACGCGAATTGTTTCATAAGTCACTCCTGGTGAATGGATTCAGTCAAATGTCGATCTGAGATTATTATTGTTGAACGAAAAAGGATGGGAAGAAGACTCTGACTTCTAAAAAAATTCACGGCTTTTCAATTTGTACTGAATATGGTCATTTTCTGATGCATGATAAAATGCGAAACTCCGAAGTTGAAGAACGATGCCTTCGGAAGCTCTAATTAGTGATGAATATGCTGAACGATTTCTTAAATTGATGAATAATCGTACTTGCTGAATAAACTGCTTTACAATTAGTCTGAAATTTCAGTGTGTTACATGTCCGACTGCAGTTGAGCGGCGAAGATGTCTACTCTGCAAGATTTTGTCAATCAACAAAAAGCGAAGGGTACACTCGGCACACCGAGTAGTTTCAGTGCATCGTTTTCATCGTTTGGTGATCTGAAATCAAAACTCTCCTCATCGATCAGTGAAAGTTTGAGCGGAATTCCGTTGATTTCGCGTTCATCCACCGTTGATGTGGATTCGGAAAGCCTCACATCCCCGGATGATGCATCCACCTCTGGGCAGTTACCCTCGTCGAGGAATCGGAAATTTATGAATGGCTGGTTTGGTGGATTAAGCGGCAATGGTGCGGATGATGGAGCTTGTGGGTAAGGCTCTTATCTCTTTTTATTATTCCCTTGACTGTTTTCATTGGCGTTTCCCATGTTTTATGTATGCTTCATTGATCATCCCATTTCCCTGTCGGAAGAATTCTGTCCAAGTTTAAATACCAAAATTAATGGGTGAATATCAGCGAATTTCTTACCAACCGTGAATGTCCCGGAA
Organism: Anisakis pegreffii; assembly: GCA_035041965.1. Classification (NCBI taxonomy): domain Eukaryota; kingdom Metazoa; phylum Nematoda; class Chromadorea; order Rhabditida; family Anisakidae; genus Anisakis; species Anisakis pegreffii. The sequence goes on along the minus strand of JAPYMA010000176.1, from coordinate 81,035 downwards.
ATTTAGTTATGTATCGTTCTCCACAAATTACGAATCCTTCATCTTTCATATTCACCTGAATTTAACCATTGTTATTTTCTAAACTTCAATTTCCAGCCAGATAGGGCTATTCTTGAAGCGTTTGAGTGGCTTTTGATATTGAATGTTATTTCTGAATGTTGAATATTTTGTAGGATGTCACGGGTACAGAGGATTTTCGCCTTCTTCATGGCTCTCATCGGTGCTCTTCTATGTTTCGGAATGGTGAGATATTTACAGACTTATTCACATAATCAGTTGTGTATTTGGCTGTTCGGTGTACCGTTTTATATTTACATTTGTGTGGAATTTTCAACGTTGATCACACTTGACATGAGCAAAATTGCTCAGTGTAGTTCGTTTAGTTATTGAAATTTCATTGAAAAATGCAAGCAAGGAAAGTAGTTCTTATATGCTTGTAGTAGATCATCGTATTATTTCGAGTTCGGTTTTATTCTACCTATAATTAGCCTCATCATTATCTTTTGTATGACTCTTGGAAGATGAAGTCTTTCGCCGCTTGTCGATTAATGTGCGGTTTATTAGGTTGATAGGTTGGCTATTTAATTTATGTTGTTGGGTGATTAATCTTGAAGAAAACAGTGCTTGCTTATGTTTTGAAAAGCAGTTTTTTAGGCAATAATGATGTTACCTTTGCTTGTGCTACAAGCTCGCAAATTTGCTGCGTTGAACACTCTTGGCTCAGTGATGTTAATGTTGAGGTATTATTCATTTTGATTCATTTCTGCGTTCAGTTTCGTTCTTTTTACTTGATTACAAGAATCATATCACTCTATTAATCAACATCAGCTGTTGTTGCTATCATGTTTTCAATGAGAATTATTAGATTAGGAATTTTTCTTCCTTATTATATTGTTTGATTATAGTTTTGGCTTCTTATGGGGTCCGATGAGCTACTTGAAGCATATGGCATCGCCTGAAAGACGTCTGGTCACAATTGTATATCTGTCAACCGTTTTTGCCACTCTTTATACCAGTCTTTGGGTAAGTAAACTTTTCACTTCGAGTAAAATTTATTTATTTGTGTTATTTTTTTGAAAATTTTTATGTTATTGTGAGCTTTTTCTCGATTGTTGGATACTTCCATTTTTTACATTTACTTGTACATTTCTTATCAGTTGATTGTAGTAATTTATTATTGTGACAAATTTTTCAATTCGCATTAATTCGTATTTTTCATTCCTCATGTGTTTTTATTTTTCATCGTTCACATGCAGAAGTTTAGTGATGTTCGAAAAAATTTTTTTAGGGTTGAGAGTTATACAGTGGATAGAATTGATAGTGTTTGTTATTGTTTTTTGATGTGTTTAGGGATTTAATTTAATTGTTTAATTATTGTTATTTGATTATTAATTACTTTGTTAGTTGTTTATTTACTTATTAATATTTATTCATTAGTAGTTTTTATGACGTTGCAGTCGTTTGTTGATGTGAAGTTATTTTAGTGGTGTATAATGCTTTGTCATGTGACATACGAACACCAAAGATCACATTATTTATGTTTATTAATTTATCGCTTTGTTTTGAAAAACAAATAGCAGGCAATTCGAACAAAAAGAATTGCATGAGCATTTGAAAAACATGGAAGATGAATATTAAGACATGAGGAGAGATGACCGTTGAGTGAATTTATCGACAGCAAATCACATTTGAGAATAATAAGAATAAGTAATTGACATGGATTGTGCTTTCACAAAAAGTGTTTTCACAAAAAACACCCGCAAATGATTGATCGAGCGAGATTCGATAACGAAACAACGCACAACTGTAACTGAAAATTAGTATTCCCAACCCGAGGTGCTCATATTTGTCTCATTGAAAGTTAGAAAGACGATGTGAGAAAGAATATAAGGCGATATTACAGCGCTTGCTAGGGATCACCTATCTGATTTCATAAACCGATGAGATTTTCATTGGTTTATTTTGCCTCTGAGTCAGATATCAGTTTTGTTTCTGGAAGTAAGAGGTCCTTCTCAGAATTCTGGTTCAGAGAAGCGAAGGAATTAGGGAATATAGCAAGATTGGGAAACGCTGCTAAAGACTTTCACATCTGAATGCAATATTATTGGAGGATATTCATGTCTGTTCCATTCTTGAATTGTTTTTCGATTGAATGCAATTTCATCCTACTCTCAAAACTGATTTTGATTTTGAGTAAAGCACCAATTATTCGGTTGGAGAGTGGTTCTCATATGAACTAGATGAGAATTCTATTCGGTTTGATATCTTTTCCACGTCGACTTGCACGCCTATCATATATAGTCAGGTTTATTGTAACCGAGAAGGGTAGTTCCCAGTTCAAATTCAAGCATTCATTTCTGGAAATGTGCATTTCTAATCGTACATCAATGAATATCCTATAATGCTTTGTTATGTGACATATGATAATATTATAACTAGATAATATTAAATGCTAGATGTCTTGTATTCATTCATTAGAATCGATTGTTTGAAGATAAGTCTTGTTTTTATGTTGGTTTTACATTTTGCAGATGAATAATATCACATAGGCGTTTGTTGCGTTGAGATTGACATCGTGCGCTAGAGACAAGACAATGAGCTGTTTCGAGTTCGATCATGTTTACGTCCATCTCTTCAAACGGCCGTCATCATGTTCACGAATTCTTCATAATTAATCTGAAGAAAAGAAAGAAAATCATCATCTCAGCTGATTGATTGGATTATTTTTAGTGCCCTCTTCTCAGTATGCCCTTTCGAAAGGAGAGCTTATGATTTTAGGGCATTCTCATTAAAATTTGTATCGATCATGTGGTCCTGGTCTCCTTGTTTCAATTTGCTGAACAATCTTAAAAGTTCGTCCAACTGTCTCGATGCTCAAACAATAGGATAATTTTCAAACATCTAATGCTGGTAATAGGAATGAATAACAAGGATAATAGTATTGTCATATAAAGATATGAGTGGTCGTTCTGAGAGTATGTACTGTTCTGGCTGCATGTACATAATGGAATGAAAAAAGATTCAAGCTTTGGAATATCTTTTTTTGGATTTCAAACTTGTGCATGGAATGCCACACTACTTAAGATCAACGTTACAAATGCGTCGAGCAAATTCAATTCATTGTCCTCAAAAAAAAGAAACGCTCTTGGTCCCATGTGGTAGAAAGAAATAGACGAAATAAATTTCATTTTATGAAGAAATTCACAGATTAAACCGAAACTCTTCGCATCCTCACTCAACTAAACGAGTTAGTTGGAATGTTGTTTGGAAGAAGTGAACAATTGGATTTCATTTTTAGGCATGGATATTTTTTTCCGTTTCAGGCGTTAGTTTCAAAAATTGATTGATTGAATACAGAGCAGCAACACTGATCGTTTGAAAGAGCGCAAAATGGAGAGAGAAGGAATAAAATGACAAAAAATAGTAGAATAAAATTTTGATCATTTGTTTTCTTTAAATCCAAATCAGATTTATAAATTAAGCTTATCAAAACTGTAGCAGTTTTTTGGGATAGTTTCAAGGATGAAAGACTCTCAGAGATCTCAATAAGATACAATGAATTTCGAAAGCTGTAGTTCGGTAGATTCATTGATGTATTTGATTCAAAAATGGGCAAAACACAAAAGATATCAATATGCTATTATCTAAAAAGATAATATTTTTGAGTTTTAGTTTTACTATTGGGATTTGAAAAGGCCATCGAAGTTGGCATGGCATGGCATGTCTACACGCATCAATATTGTTGATAATTGCCTATTTCATATAATTTATGCTGCGCTCTTTTTGTTACAATGATCGGGATTTGGTGAATTGATATCGTTTATCCATATGAACTAATGCGTATTTGAGACAGAGTTTGAGTTTATTGATGCACGTATAAACTGCTGATGGATGTCTCAGCACATTTGAGCAGCGTTTGGGCATGTGAATGCAGGCTGATGCTATTTATTACTTGTCTGCGTGAGTGATATCCATTGGTCTGTTTAAGTGTCAGTCGGATAGTTTGAATTCATCCTCCACCACAGCATTCATTCCCATGTGGCAAGAAAATTTGGTCAAATAGCAGCTTTAGTTGTTGGTTTGGTGATTTATCAGTGGATGATCGAATGAAAATAACTGCCAGAAATGGAAGCGAAATTGAGCGAAGCCTTGTCTTTCAGCAAACTCAGTTGAATTGATCCGAACTCATCTGGGATCTTATCAATAGTCGATGTCAATTAAATGAATACGCAAAACTTTCCCTGTTGTCTGCTTGCAAACAAAGTGTTATTTGATTTTGTTGTTGTTATTTGAGGTCTTATGGTGTTGAGCAGATAGCTAGGGAAGAGTCACAGAACGTTTATGTTAATTGAATTACTGGTTCGGATTACCCGAATTTCACAGTTGCACTTTTCAGTTGCATTGCTTTTTGGTCGTCTGAGATTATGAGAACAAAAAATTTGCCCCAGTGCCACACGAATCTGAGCCATTTTCACAACAACGAGAGGAAATAAATTGCGGCCTGTGCATTAAATCTACAAATTTCACTGATTGTTTTTCAGTGTTTCATGCTTTCACAAACAAGAAGAGTATGTGAAAGGCATCAGTTAGAATGATAGAATCGAAATTGCAATCGTGAATCATCGAGAGGATAAACGAACGAACAATCAAGGTTGGAATGAGGCGCAGAAATGCAAACCGGAATGATAGGGTGATCAACGCCATGAAAGCGTCAAATTATAGTCAATTGTTTGCTGGACGCCTTATTGTTCGAATCTATTGGTAACAATGGAAAATAACATCGATAACTTCAAATTTACGTTCATCTAAGCTCAGGATCTTTTAAGCAAGCTCTGGATCTAAAAAAGCAGCCAGCAACAACTATACCATATAGATGTCGGCATTCTTGACATAGCATTTCAGTGATATCCGAACTTCAGTTGCAAAACACTTGACTGAATAACATACTTGTTAATGTGATGCGAACTGAGTGGCCTCTGGTTTTAATGAGCTTATTTGTTTGAAAATGAGCCATTAAATCGCCATAAAGTTGAGGAATATTGATGATGAAACCGGATGAGCGATTTAAAACATAATTGAGTCGCAGAAAGGAAAGTCAGAAAAAAGCGAAAGATCAGTGTATATTCAGTGATAGAATACGAATAAGACGATTGATTTGTGATCATGAAAAGTTTTGAGGAACTAGTTGATGCGGCTGACAATCAGGCTTACAATTAGGCTGTTCAATCTCCACAACATGTTCTCACCGCTCTATCAGCATATCACGTTTTTGCCATGGGAGAACAAAAGGCAAAGCTCTCATTGCAGTTTTGGGCGCAGTCTTTGAAAAAATTCAAGATTGATGGAAAGAGATGGCATGAGAATCGATAAATCAGTCTTGTCATAACCTATAACACACACAGAAAAGATGGAATTCAAGTGCTCGATTACGAAGCATTTGAGTAGGAATTTCGACCGGCATTCCGAAAATTTGAACTGTTTTGTGGATAAGGTAGAATTAATGAGTATTTCTCTCACCTGTCCATCACCATCAATATCCACCTCAGCAATAATCTCGTCAACTTCTTGATCACTGAATTGTTCACCCATATGTGTCATAAAATATCGAAATTCTTCGGCCGTTATGTATCCATTACCATCCCTATCGAACACTCGGAATGCTTCACGTATCATTTCACTGTCGTTCTCCTGAAGCATTCGTTTTGTTCTATTTTTATCGTAGATTCATCTCAACAACTTATTCCATTGAATTTTCTGATTTGAACGTTTCAACGTAGAGCACTGCAAAGAACTGCCGTATTCTCATAGAAATGACAGATTATTCTCATACGAATGCTAAATTATTCAACGCACCACTTTCTAATCTTGCATATTCTCTCATGCATTTCATCACCTTCATGATCGTCATGAATCAACGATATCATTAGTGTACTCGATGATGTTGATGACTGAACTTGGATCATCTAATTTTAAAGATCATCTGATGGATCAACTTGTCCAGCGTTGTCATGAGAATGCACTCTTCCACTTAGAACCGGTTGCATTTGCCGGTTTCTTTCCAATTCATAAGTGTTTTTCTGATTGTAGCGAATGATAAAGATTCATTCACATGTGATACGATTGATGCGTTACGTAAGAACAGTTGCGCCGGGTGTTTGATCGAGTTTCTATTGGGAACACTTTTAAAAACCATGACATTTCGGTTCTGAGTGATATTTTTTGCTAAACTGACTGAAGTTTGTGCTGACAGTGAGAGAAAAGCTTGCAATATGGTTTCATGTTTGTAAAAATACGAGAAGTGTTGCAGATAATGCTCATTTACTATTCATTGAAGTATCGGAAAAGTCACACTGAAACTCGCTCACATAAACATCAATCATGCGCATAAGTTCCATCATGCAGTCATTGACTAATACTCATTTTAGTGTACTCATCCGGCGTTTATCCGAGAGAAAACACAAACGCTCGTAAATGTCAGCATATCCGTAAAAAATACGAGAAGAAATACAAACCGAACTCTCAGGGAAAATACCTATATACCTGCATATTCGTATCCGAAAATACATATATACCGACGTGCATCGTTATGTGTACTCCATTGAATAATTCATTCATTTTAAAGTGTTTTAGTATTATTTTTTGTGGAATGAATGTGGCAAAATGCAGATATCGTCAACAAAAGGATGAAAATGCAATAATAATGAGATGGACTAGTGAAAGTGTTTAGTTCCAGTTCACTTAAGCACTGGAATTTGGGATAGTTTTTCAGTTTCTACTAATAGATATTGTTATAATAACTTTTTTTTGGAATGTCCTTGAATAATTCAAATAAGACCTAAGTCGGGCTATGAAATTTCATGCTGATCTTCGAGTTTCTGGTTCTATCACCTTCATATGACTGTCATCATATCGAACACATAAGTAATGTTTTGTATGGTCACATCGTATCGATTCGATACTATTAATCAATGGCAGTTACTTGATAGATTATAGAATGCTATTGAATCCTCAGTCTCTTTCAATATCCAGTCGAATTAATCAACCGAGAATATATTCCCATCAGATTTGTCATTCCGGCATAATTTTGGACATCTATGTGTTAAGGAGAACTAAGTGAGTTGTATTTGATTGTATATTCATTTTAGTGTACTCGTTCGACTTTTTTTCAAGAGAAAGTACAAAGTTCGTAAATGTCAGCATATCCGTGAAAATACGAGAAAAAAATACAAACCGAACTTAGTTTAATTGAGAGGTTTTTATGATGTATAATATGTTGTAAGTGAACACGTTCATTATTTGACTATGCGAAGATATTCATTTGGTATCAATAGAAAGTGCAAGTAGGCAGCGTTATTGAGATCAGAAATATTTTTTGGTTTAGTCCCATCAAATTTTCGTTGTTTTTGTGTGCAAAACGAATCAACAATTCGAATAATTTGTCATTTTCGCTTCTGATCTAAACGGCAATTGAATGTGGCTGACGTGTTGGATGTTGATGTAATCGTTCGAATTTCAAGATTCTGTGGATGGATGGATGGATGGATGGATGATCGGTTGTCTTTCTTTTTGAATAAGAAGTTAATTGAAGAGAATGTGATTGTGCGCTAGATCTGTGCTGTCTAATCTAAGAGATTTTTTGTTGTTTGTTAGTCTCCTCGTACACCCAAAATAGAAAAATAGGATGAATTCAAATGCGTATGAAAAAATTTGATAGAAGATCAAATTGCTCTGTGAATGAGCAAAAAATGAAATGAAAAGAATTTGAATAAGAGGTGTGAGAAGTGAGAAGATCTTCGAAGGATGTGAATGAGTCTGATGGGTTCAGATTGTCAGTTCCTCTTTATTAATCATGAGCTGGAAATCATCTACTCGAGAGTGGCTAGAATATGTGGTATTGTCGGAGGCGAACGCTATAGAATGGGTCACGAGTGAGTTGAATAGGGTTCGGTTCTTCAGTTTGTTTTTAGTATTTTTTCGATTGAATTTGTTGATTTGTTGGGAACAATCAAGATAAATTGCTTTGTTAGTTTGGTGGTGAAACATGCGGTTGAGGAATGGTAACGGATGTCAGTTTTGTGCAGTCATACAACTGCTTAACTCTAGCTGATCCACTGAAAGTTTTAAGGAATCAGAGTTCATGAAGTATCTGGATGGATGGAATGGTTTTTGCTCAGTCCAAAATGTGTGTCTGAATCTAAAGGATCCAGACAATTGCGCAGAAAAATGAATAAAAGGAGACAATGAATACCTTATTCATGCGTTTCATCATTTGACAAAATTCCGGAAAATCAATTGTTCCACTTCCATCAATGTCCACCTCGTTGACCATATCCAATAGTTCCTGTTCGGTTGGGTTTTGACCTAGTGATCGCATTGCAACACCCAATTCTTTGGATGAAATTGAGCCGTTACCATCCTTAAATAGACTGAAGTCTTCCACTGAAACTGCACATCTTCAAAGGTTTTAGAGGTGTTCTAATGAAGCCATCCGCTTCATTAAAGTCATCGTTGTTGTGAGGTTTTCCCACTTAGACTACCTCAAGACTAGCGGTTTTCGAACACGTGCAGAAAGCGATCGGTATGTGTGTTAACTCACATCAGCTGTGTGTTTATAGAACTTTTGCATAATAACTCTACTAACATTACTTTTACTGTGTGTGTGTTTTGAACAACTTCAATCATCTGTCTTGTCTGAACGGCATTACCCTAAAACTCTGCGTAGAGCTCAATGAATCTTGTGGAGCAGATGGGATGTGGAATTATTAAAGTGATTCTTTGGATGTTTCTACGATAAGCAAGCATCGATCAGCAATTTTACGCGAAATTCCTGGGTCAGTGTCGGCAAGGAACGTTTTCATGCTTGGTCAGTGTTGCTGTAATCTTGTAACACTGAGATAGATGTAGAAAGGGATATGGAAACCTTCAAAGCATCAGTTGTTTTGGAGAGTTACGTTACACAGAACATCTTGTTGTGTGTGATACGATGAAAATTTCTTCATTTGTTAATTCAATTAGCAATCTTCCGTCTTTAACATCATTGTTTTCGCATAGCTAACGATATTAGCTTGAGGATCCAACCGTGCACTCCCAGGAGATTCTGAGAGCAAAACTTAATTCGAGTAATTTTGACGGATGTATTCGATGTTTTGAGGTGTATATGGTGAAAATAGTTGAAGAAGAGAGGTGTTGAGGAATTTTTGGAGATTTTAAAGTTTCTTGGTTGAAGTGAAATTGATTTTTTAAGATCGTGTGCTTTGATTGAGCTCATCACAGTCAGTAGTAGAACAGTTGATATGTTGGCATCACGGTGATGTGGTGGTTGAGTGTGAAGATTAGCTCGAGATTAAGATTGATAAAAATGAACTTGAATGGCCATAAACTAGTGTTCTAGTATCTGTCTTTGCAGTGATACACAGCAATAAAACAAAGTTTTCCGTCTCGGTTTTCGCAGGATGTGGTGCTAAATTATATGGAGAAGTTTTTTTTGCAAAGCAATACTATTGATAGTTAACAGTTAATCATAGTGAATAGTCTTTATAATAGTATGAAGTGTGAACTGGTGATATATGTGTGAGAAAACGGAGATCAACTTTGGAGTAAAATGTTTTGAGCGTGTACTTTGAAATGCTATGTTTGTTTTGAAAATCGAACCGGGAATGGAAGGAAGTAAAAGATTAGCGACCGAATGAGAGGATGTAATTAAGCAAGATAGGATGATATTTGACTTTAGCTGTGCAATTCGATTGGAAGGATTTCCGTTTAGCTGCGAGTTTATTGCGTACGAAAGGTATTTCTAGCCTGCGGAAGTAGTGATATATAATGATAACTTTTGTAGGTTTTGAATCTTTCCACGGAAATTGCTAACAAGATACCAGATAGGATTACAATCATCAAACCATTTTTAAGGATAATCAAAGGGATAAATAGGATCTGAGGGATAAATGAGATCTAGGGTTGAAACTGAACATTACATGAAATGCTTGCGCAAACGGGTAAGTGAGATGAATGAGTGAAGTGGACCAAAGGATGCTGAGATGATTACCACCAACCTTATCAAATAATCGAAAAGCTTCTTTATACTCAATCATCTCCTCTTCACTGATCCCCTCCAATTGATCATTGTTATTCTGTTGTTTCCAACGATTGAACAACGACATCTTTCGACTGCTCGACATTTTTGGTTATGGAGTGACTGCGATTATTAATATTACAACTGGTTGTATGCGCGAATGCAAATGGAATACGAAATGCCAGCGACAGGTAGACGACAAGCAACCAGGTAGTTAGTTAAAGGGATTGATGAGCTCAGCTGAATTTATCTTGTTGATTTCTGAAATAATCGTTGAGGGAGCAATTAATGAGATATCGGCTCTGATCACAGAATTGATTAAGTCACGTTCAACAAAAAACAACTCAGAGCAACTAGACAGTAATTAATCAGTACAGGAGTCAGGGTAGGAGCAATAAACTCGCGAATAACAATAGCAATACATCACTGAAGAACTGAAGTTAATCGAGCTGTTATAAGAAGTCGATGTCGAGAGTGAGTAGGACATCAATTTTGTGGCCTTTTAATTGCGTATTGTGCAAATGATTTGAGGGAAATGAGAAACGATTTTTGGGCAAAGGAGAGGAACGGAATTCTTTATGTGGAGCATTCGGGAATATTTATTTTATGTTCTGTTGATAATGCGTGCTGGCACGGATGCCTTCTTACAATATTATTACAGCAAGCAAACAAATCGGACAACTGAATAATCTCACAACAACTGCCGCTTTTCAGTTCAGATACTAAGATTTTGAAAGATTTTGTGCTGAATTTTGGCTTGGTTCAGTTGGGAATCTGGTTGTTTTGGTGAGATCATGGGAAGTACTAATTGCAAACGGAAAATCTGATGGGGCATGGAAGCAATGGCTAGAAAATCAACATTAAAGTTGTAATGATTGTGCTGCTGCATCGTTGAGGTTATAGGTAGGCATATTGAATCAAGAGAGATCAATTTTCAATGATCTAAAAGAGTTGAGATTGTTGTTAGGCGGTTGTGATCAGATGAATGGTTTGCCGCAGTGAAAAGAGAAGAGGAACAATTGCAACGGCGAATTGAAATGAGAGTAATTTATCAGGTTAATGCGGATTAAAGCGTCGTCATTTAGAGTGGTGTGGATGATGGTCACCTGGTAATTACTGCAAATTTTAACGAAAACAAGCTCACGCTTGATGTTTCCTTCGGCCACTTAGCGCTAAAACTTTCTGATTTACAGTGTTAAAGCATATTGAACGTTGAAATGAAACAATTTGAAACGTACAGCGTGATGCTTGTAAAACTTATCGTTAGAGGCTGGTAAACTTATGAAACTTACTCTGGATAGAATAATAGTTGTTGGTAAAAAATGCTTGCTTGGTAAGTTGGAGGAGTGGGTGAATGAATGAATAGGAGGATTTCCCTCAAGAGAAGGGGAGGAGAATATCTTCTGTGTGCATTTTGAAGAAGATTGGATTTTGAATTAGGGATTAGAATTAGGTCTAGTAGGGCTTGAAGATAGCACTGAAGATATTTATATATCTGTGAGTGTGTTGTGCTTGCTGTGTCTTGAGACGATAGGATTATTCGTTTGATGCGTTTGAAAAGAATAAGATGATGATAAATAGAGTTTTACTGCTATTTGATGGAGTGACTAGGAGCGGGAGGACTAGAAAAGAGTGAAGTTACTCAAATTTCAAGCTGGCGATTGGCTTGACTCCGCCTTTGTGGTGGATAGATATCTTTGTTGGTTGCTGCGAGAATGGTTATTTCATGAACTTTAGAAGACAGTGTGGTGGAAAAGAGAAGAGAAGCAGAAATTTAAAAACCTTGGATGTAAGGGCGGAAAAAAACTTGTACTTGTAGATTTTCAAACATTCTCAGTTTTTTTTGAGCGGACAGGGAAAATAGTCAGCAGAAGTGAAAACTTGCAATTGGCTAATCCATTACGGTGCTGCTGTCCATTTCGACGAATGTAGTGAAGTTACGGTCAGCGCACTTGTGGAATGAACTGAAAATGTTGAAGATGATCCATCCATACGCATTCCATTGCTAACCTTCTGCTAACAATAAGCGTATTTGGTAGTGAATGTTGATCTAAAAGTATCACAACTACAGGTAGATTCACGATTTAGGTATATTGCTGGTGATTGATAAACGTTAGGTTTTTGTGGCTCAATAAATATTATTATTTCGAAGATATTAGGAATTGTTTAAGATCAGAATCACAATAGGCATTTATATGTATGCGTACAGTTAGTTGCTCCATTTAAAGTGAACCAATCGTTCTTTTAAATAATGAAATAGCAGTATTCTGCGGTACAGGCGTTTAGGATTTGTTGCGTTTTGTGCTTAAAATGTTTTGGTTTGGTAGATTGTCGTCATGGAGGAGATGAGAGCATCAAGGAGCGCTTTTGTTTCTATTATAAATCCATCCATGCATCCATCAAGCAGAGTGAGGAGATTCTTGCTGAGCGTTATATTATGCAGAATCAATTTGGTGGTAATATGCAAAAAAGAATTATGGTAATATACAAATTTGATTATGGAAATATTGAACAAACTTGCAGATGTTGTGAAGGTTGTTGGATAATGAATTTATGTGTGTGTGTCCTAATCAATTTCCGGTCGTCGCACATCGATTATTTGGAATTATTATTGTACTTTGATAGATAGATAGATATGTGGCTTACAATTTAAAATCTCTAATCGTAAATGCTTTCTTGAATCTCACAGTGATGACTATCGCAAGTTGAACAAGCACTGAAACCAATTGATAAACGTTAGGTTTTTGTGGCTCAATAAATATTATTATTTAGAAAATATTAGAAATTGTTTAAGATCAGAATCCCAATAGGCATTTATATGCATACAGTTGCTCCATTTAAATAAATAAACAAGCACTGAAACAAGTGGAATATTTGAAAGTATGTATGTGTTATTGAGTCGCATGAAATGCTTACAACAAAATTTGAGTTCTCAGTAGAACATTCCAATGAACAGCAGCAGTAACAAACGCGGAAATTATTTCGTTCATAGAATTAAGACAAACACTTTTTACATTGTATTGATAAGCTTAAATAGCTAGTTAGTTGTTTATGCAATTTTCTACTGAATATCTCAAATTAATGAAAATTATTATTAATGAAAATCAGTGATGAGCATTATCTATTAACACGAGGAATTGTTTTCAGAATAGGGCATCATCTTTATTGTTGGTAGTAATCGAAAAAGGTTTTCTTTTCTTTCTTTTTTTTCGCGAAATTGAAACGAACAGATAACTCTCATCGTCAGCGATCGATGGATGACATTGTTCAACAATGCATTCACTTATTCAAAATGTATTGTTGAAACGAGTAGTTACTCGTTTTTATGGATAATTGAAATGTTAAGCAGCCGTTTTGTCCAGTGTAGTGGGCTGGGTTGCCTAGGTTTATTCGATGGTGATAAAACGAGTAATTGGGCAATATATTGGGTTATTTTCATGATCAATAACCAACTGAATCGTTTTGAGTTTAAGTACGGACTTGTAAACCACTGCACGGCAACAGAACATGTATTGTGCTTTTTGTTAAATAGATTAATAAAACGAAGTCAAATGCATTAACAATAATAATGCTACCTAATTGTAAGTTGTTGTTTGAACGAATTTTTAATTCGTATTTGTGTGCTACGATCGATTGGGATGAGGGAGACTCTGTTTTGATCCAAACGAAGATCATTAGAATGTGGGATTTTGCTTATTGTCAGGATAGCTGTCCTAAAATGACATCATCAGAATACTCAATGATGTATTTGTTGTATTGCGTTGGTGTTGTTTGATTGGTGAGCTGACAGACCAGGTACGCCCTGGAATATGATGGATTTGAGTGGATTACCCAGGTGGATAATAGATAGCTTGGAATATTTTTATGAATTTGTTTTGTTACGTATCAAATTCGTTCCTTTTTTTTCAAATGATATATGAGACATTTGTTTTGTTAGCTTAATGAATGCTACCTTTATCGCGAAACGAATTGTCTCCAGTGACTCTGCTTCATCGAAGGAATTAATTTGAGACAAATCAAAAAAAGTGGTTAAAGTATGCTCTGAAACAGGAACACCAGCACCAGCTGATTTTTTTTTGTATTTCTTGTAAACACCTCATATATCACACGGGACAATAGTGGCTTTTGTGTTGTTATGATGATTGTTTTTGAACTCGATAGATGAATAGGAAAGCGAATAGGAGCTGACTGAGCACGGTCAAAAATGCAGCAGATGAAAGCATGAAAGCAGAGGGTCTGCTATGATCTTCGAAGATATGATGAGGATAAATGTGTGGAAAGGATAAATGTCGAATTTTTGTTCGAACACGATAAATCGTGTTCGAACAAAAAAAAAAGAGTTACATTCCATTCGGTTGAAATGGAATGCGATAGAGTGAGGAACGTTGTCATTTTCGTGACGTTTTCGTTGTAGTTCGTTGGAATTTGGCCACCCCAGCAATAGGTTCTTTCATGTACTGAGAACTGAAGCAGAAAATTGACTTCGTGTTAAAACAAGTTGTGATTTGATATTGCGAATAGTTTGAGGTATTTGAAAAATGATTTTTAAAAACAGTTGTTCCGCGAGGATTTGAAGTATGACGTGTTTTTTTGAACGGGAGATTGGACCAATCTCATCGTAGAAATATGCAGAAATAGGGATCCATTAGGATTTTTCGAAAACTTTTTCTTGCTGTCATCATTTTGTGAGGGTTTTTAGTCGATGAATTCCCATGATTAGTTGAAGTTGAATTTTGATGAGCATCGATTTTGATAAATTGCTTGTTTTCGATGAGGGCTGATGCAAGCAAAAACTTGTGATTTTGTTTTTGATACTTTCAATTGGCTTAATATCCGATGGGTGATCATTTGTTGTTGTTCCAAATTTTGATTAATTAAAGCGTCTTGGTGCCTCAAACGTGAGGAGTTTGTGAAATGTGTAATGTGGTCGTCGTCGACATCACAACGTCATTGAAGGTTCACAGCATTGCATTAATACTGTTGTTAATTGTTCAACATATTAAACACATACACGTTTGTGATTGTCAATGCAACTTTGAAAAATGGGAAGAGTTAAGTTTTTCGGAATTATGTGGGCACGAATTGTGTAGATTAGTGAGAGCTTGCTTTGAAGAGATGTTTTGAAATTGAGATTTATCAAGTTTCTTGCTGGAAACTATCATTTTCTCGAGTCAAAAACATCTGGAAACGTGAGAATTCTTCTCCGAACTTGTCGCATCGAGAGTTTGTGGCTGAATAACGAACAGGTGCTACTGAGATGAATTACAGGGGAAGAGCAACTTGGTGAAGGGATTTGGACATCTGTTTGGATTGTTTAATCTGAATTCTTGAAGTTCCATTCGCGGGATATGCCCCTCTCCCCCTCGAATAAGGAAACAAGGTTTCAGCTTCATACATCCATTTACAGAACCGTTTTGAGCAATGTTCTGACAATGAGTATTCAAATAGCATCAAAACAGCAAAACATTACTCGAAATTTCACTGAGTGAGTATTGCTTGATCTTCATGAGTGATTAATGAATTATTTTTGAGGATAAGTCACGTTTCATGTTGCCAATCAATTGAATTTCTCCTATATATTCTTGTTTGATCGGATTTCTCATTAAAGTGATTGGAGTTTTTATCGTTTGTTGTTGGTTGTTTGAAGTGGAAAAAATTCGAGATAATGCAAACAAAAACAAATTAAAACATAGTGAAAAGTTGTGATGGTTTTATGTTTCCACAAATCTCGAATTTCATATGTCAAGAGGATGAACACATGCGTATGTAATGAAATTCTTTAGTTACATTTGTACGCATCTTTTTTTTGTTGATGGATTGCACCCATAAGACTGCAAAGTATGACGGTTTTGAGTGCTTTGTAGCGATATTTTACCAACTTTTTCGAACTTTTTATCGCTCATAATTTTTACTGTGTTTGATAATCCACATTTTGCGTGCAATTTCTTGATTTGTCATATTCATTTCATATTTTCCCATTTTCAGCACATTTATTTTTATCAGCGTTTGTTTTTTACGTAGTAGGAAATTAATTGGAAAAAAGTTTTGAATTCTTCATCGTCGAGAAGCTACATTTATAACACCATCTATGGAAATCGATTGGAACAAGCGTGGGGACTTAACTACTTGCGAATTTCATGATGAATTTGGGTAATTCAAAACGATTGCGTATGGTCTAACGATACAATTTTATCTATGCCAATGTTTTTTGAAAAAGATTTATATTTCAGCTACGAAGTACCATAGTGACCGTTGTATTCGCTATCATACAAGCAGTAGCGTTGGTCTGGTCAGTTTGCAAGATTGGATTCGTTTTGTTTTAATTTGTTTCAAATTTTTGCTCCATCCGGGCTGTCTTATTCGAACTGTGAAGTTTCAACAATGCTTAATCCTGCTTTATCGGTAGACTGGATTATTCGGCGGGATTTTTTGTCGTGACTGGATCAGATTCATCAGATGATCAGGTGTTATTACGTAGATATAGGTGGTCTTTTTGGTAGACTGATTTCCAGTTGATAGGAAATTGAAGTTGAGGATCGACCGGCTAGGAATTGACAATTTTAGATCGCAACCTGGAAACAGACTAAGTTCTAAGGGGTTAGGAAAGAAACAATCGGAAAGGTTGTGATGAGTAAGTTGAGTCAAGTTTTAAGGTTCAAGAGAGTAAGCATTTGCGATTTTCTGTTGTTGTCGTAGTGGTGTTGTAAAGAATTCTGGTGCATTGGTTCAATGATGTTGATTGCGTGAAGCAAGTGGATTTCATCGCAAAACTTTCAGGTACGTGCTGAGTTATGCGCCTGGCGGTGAACGAGGTTTACGGTTCATTGCGGGTCTTTTCGGTGGCATGTTAAAGGCAAAATCCAAAACTGTGCTGCCCATTTGAATGGTGGTGGTGATATCCGTATTGCTTCTTGATTCAGAAGATACCTTGTATTGATAGTGAGTGAATGTACCAAATTAATTATTTGAGAATCTGCATCCTCTTACAGATGTTTTGTACAATGTATATTTGTTTTGTAGAGTTTTGAAATTGTTGATTACCGTTATGAATTTTTGAAAATTCATTTCGAATCATTTCGGAATCATTATCAAAGAGCCGGTTATTACTTCTATGATCAAAGATTATTTTCTAATCGTTATTATTGATTCTATGCTGTTTTGTGTTCGAAATGGAAATAATTATGATCAGAATGGATTAAGTGATGATCACATATGAAATTAGATGGTGTAAATCGGGATAAGATAATCGTATCGCTCGTTTGCAGTCGTTTAGAACGTAAGATTTTATGTGGCACTGTCTCATTCCGATAAGAATTATTTTTAATTTGAGAGGTTGAATGTGTAGTATTTATATGATAT
Source organism: Anisakis pegreffii (assembly GCA_035041965.1). Taxonomy (NCBI): domain Eukaryota; kingdom Metazoa; phylum Nematoda; class Chromadorea; order Rhabditida; family Anisakidae; genus Anisakis; species Anisakis pegreffii. Next base: position 63,607 of record JAPYMA010000176.1, on the reverse strand, counting down.
CTACTCACTTATGAGTGGTCACTGTATTGAATCTTATTCAGCTATTTATACCCTAAAACCTTTCGTATCTGTATTTATAAAAGCAACTTATTCAGTAAAATTGTCGAGAAGTATTTTGAGGCATAACAGCAAAGTACTTAAGATTCCATCAAGATGCAAAGTTTCAAAGAAAGGTTCTGGGTGTGAGAAGTCATGCTAATTACCATTCAAGCACTATTGCCCATTCTAGAAGGGCTAATTTATTTTTCCATTTCCAAATCTAAACTATTGTATTAGAAAGAAAAAACATTTGTTATTCATTGCATTCTTATTTGATTTATAACCTCATTTAAACCCATTCATACATTTGAGCTGTTATTGTGCTATTTTCGTGTACCTATCTCATCTTTTGTGATGTTTTTCTTCAATTACTTAATTGATTTGCTCTGTTGAATTGTTTATTAGGTGTTGTCTTATCGATCACGATGATGAAAGTGAGCGAACTCGTAGCTATACGAGGTCCAGCTCAAAATGAAGTGAGCTTCTTCAATCAACTTCACTAAGCACTCGGGTTTACTTTGTGATCAAGTAACTGAAATGATTTCTTAACTGATGTAATAAACACTTAACTGATATTGTGTTTACCTCATCACAGTCTTAAATTTACGCTACAGGCATGTCAACACGGTGTATGTTTAAAATGAAAGAATTTTTCTCGTATGATGAAATTTACTTGTTACTTCTTATGTGTTCAAATGATATGCTGAAACATTTTTAGATCTTTCGCAAGGTATATTTTGATGAGTCCGATACAATGATGATGTCTTTCTAGAAAACTTTTTACAGAAAATATCATTTCTTTACACCCTCTCCCTCTGAAAACTTATTATTGTTTGATTCTTGCGGTGAAAACTGATCGCAATCTGTTTTAAGCCTGCGTACTCCTGTGATCTTTATTTTTATTGTTATGGTATTGTTATCATTTTAATCGTTATCATTGTTGCAGGTTTATCCTTATTATTGTTATCATTGTTATTCTTATGAGTGTTATGATTGTCAAGACATTATTGATGTAATGATCGTTACTTTTTCATACGGAATTGTAATATTTTATGGGACGAATGTATGGTCCTCTTTAGCAACGATTCATTTTGTTGCAATTATTCATTCTGATATATTATACTGTCACTAATAAAATTTCGATGCTTATTGACTTGTTATGTCCAACATCGTTTCACATTTTTCCTATCTTGACAGCGAGTGTTAGCGTGAGGAATCCTGTGTCTTTAAAAAATTCCGATTGGACTATTCAGGTGATTCACCCGTACAGCTCAGTGATCAATGCAACTTTCTCATCAATAAAGTCACAATCTTGCATTAGTGATGCACGAAGCATTTGATATCTTTTCATTCGCAAACCAGGAATTCATAACTCATGACAAGGTCATTTTGTAACAAATGAACTCTAACTGAGCCCGTGTAACACCTGCATAATATATTTGGTACTCTCTAGCAGGAGGCCACAAGAGATTTTAACGGAACGATCCACTGACTTCTCCGGTTTCCAGGATTCCATCAATTGTCAAGTGGTTATTTCGAGTAATCTAGATGGCCAACCGCTTCTCCGATAGTGCACATCAGGCTTCCCTTACTCCTCACTTCCACTGTCATACATAGATGTTAGCATTGGAATGATGTCCTATCAATTACAAATGGTGGACTGAGATCAAATTGCAGAATAAATTGTTCGAATTTAAGTAATCGAGACTGCATGATGTACTTGTGAGTGAGGAATTTTTGTGGCTGTGTAAGAATTTGCAAAAATATGACAAACTTTGATGTGTGTGTTTGGGAACAGCTGACATGCTGACATCCTCTTAGTACCATCATTATACGTTGTGCAGAAATTCATCCTCCTGTTAGTTTAATACCTAGAAGCTGATGGAGAAAAAGGAATTGACGTATTCCGTTTGACATTCCGTCAGTATCGTCACCAATTAGAGCCGGAACCAATTTGTCGATGCAAAATTCAACAACACTTGTCTGAATTCATCTTCAGCCTACAACTAATCAACCGTTTGCACATTGCCGGAATGTTACACACTATCGTGAGCTGATCAAATCTGCCTAAAGACATTTAGCCTAACGACAGTTTCCCTAAAGACACATTGTCTAACGGACAGTTTGCCTAACTTACGGTTTTTAATGGATATTTCGCCTAATCGGCAGACTATTCCTTAGGCAAACTGTCCGTTAGGCTGAATGTCTTTAGGCAAACTGTCGTTAGGCTAAATGTCTTTAGGCAGATTGACCGGGTATCACACACTTCAAGCAGCCCGTAATGATCTCCTTCGGATGAAATGCATCTGTTTGTTTAAGTCGAATACCATGTCAACAATTTCATGAGCGATAAAGAATAGATTTGGTATAGGGGAAGCAACAAACAACATGATTAAATTGCATTAGCACAACAGAACAACGGATGAAGCCAGCTTTTTGTACAGATAACATATCGCATTCACACGTGATTTTTATGCAGTGTTGATATGGTAATGACGGTGATATCGGTTGAATTTGATTGATTCGTTATGTGGTCATCATTTTAACAAATTCCTCGTAGTTGATCTGAAAGGTGAACAAATTATCGCGAAAAAACTGAATATCTATGATGTACCTATTTGAATCCTGAGCCAGGCTATGCTCCTGCTTGTATCTATTATCTAATTATCTGTTCGGATTCTATCAAAAATCATTCAATTGTATGACGTATAATAGGTGAATTTAGTCTGACTGATTCTTATATTCGGAACAATCAACTATTTATCTATAATTAGCTAATCGTCTGATCGTAATTAGGTTTGCTCGAAGCTTCAATTTCTTTCAAGTAAAGAATGTGACCGAAATTGAGCAAACGATCATTTGATCTATAATAATGATCAGTTGATTCAGCTGAATATCCTGGCTCGATGAAAATTTGTTATTGTAAACACGAGAGTCAATCCATTGACTTGAATTCACGCCTGGCTTCTTAATCCATTCAAGGTAACGACCATGTTAATTCAGGCAGTCCGAGTCTCCTATGTTAAAATTCATTGCAATCGAAGAGTTCATTTCCGTGATTTAGTTTGTTTCACTATATTATCAATGCATTCATCAATTATTGTCAACAAAGCAATTCCGACTGATTTCTATCAAATACATTCGGTTGCTTCAAAAACAGTCTGGTTTTTTGTATGCTGCTTTATCAGAGATTATATTTAGGTTGACAATGAAATCTCGGTCTGTCGGAGAGGAGGGAGAAAACCTCTATTTTATGTGGTAACTTCAGGTAGGTGAATCTCTTCGGTATTTCTTCAAATGCTCCCCATTGAATTTTAGTCATTTTGATCTGAATTTGATCACGACTCGCCCATACGATTTGTTGCTACCGCTTCACAGATATCTTTATGCTCATGTCGTTTCGATAAATTGATTACTTTAGATGTCGCTAAACTCACGATCAGCACTTTCTATAGAGTCCAGCGAAACTATGACTGAATATTTCATGGATTGGATATTCCGAGTTCTTGATTCTCATTGCATTAAGGAGAGAATGAACCTCTCGTGTGAACTGCATACTGATGAATTGAATAGAGAGTATTTTAATGAATTGATATGTTCCCTTTGGATAAGAGTAATTTGTTGCAATGAATGCATTCATTAAACTCAACTAGACGTTATTCGACGTCATCATGTTCTTTTCCTACTGAAGTCATTGCTGAAGTCAGTCGATCATTATGTCCTAAATGATTAATTTGGTGTAATCGTATTCAGTATCTTGAGCTGTTCTCATGGAGGATGGATAACCTCGATGCATGCCAATTCTCTCGAATGTTTCAGATTTCAAGCTTCTAAGCCTGCAGATTTCAAGTCGTACTTGCGAGAACGCAAAGTATTCCACTCAAATCGGTATGAAAATTGTTCTGACAGTGATATAGATTGTGATTAGCAGTTGCTTCTCTCACCTGTCCGTCACCATCAATATCCACCTCAGCAATAATCTCGTCAACTTCTTGATCAGTGAACTGTTCACCCATATGCGTCATGAAATATCGGAACTCATCTGCCGTTATGAAGCCGTTACCGTCTCGATCGAACACCCGAAATGCCTCGCGTATCATCTCGCTATCAGTTTCCTTAAAGTTGAAATGTTTCACCAGAATTCAATAGATTCAGCAGCATCTTGAGAGATTAGATTCAGGAGCATCTTGAAGGGGTTCGATAAGATTCAGAGGCACAGTCACTTAATAGTCACCATTTTCATTATCATATGAAGCGTAGAATGAATAAATTTCAAAGGCATGATATCATTTACACTCAAATCTTGTGGAAGATTGATCCCGAGTAACTGGAATATGTCTCACATTGGCTTGAATGACTGAAGCTCTAACGGACAGAGAAAATGCAAGCAAGACTGGAAAATATTCTGTGATCAATAGCATTGGAATGAGGAGAATCGCTCGATAAGCACATGCTTAATTGGTGTTGGTAAGCTGAAGAAGAGAAATTTGCGGTAATTTTAAGAAGTTCATTTGGTTTCGCAAGCAAGCATTAACCCTTTATATAATGCTTTTGATTTTGCGCATTGGTGTGCGATTAAAAATGCCCATGTTGAGAAACACGAATGAAGTGCATAAAAATATTTATAAGATGTGAGCTCGATCTGATACCTTATCCATTCGTTTCATCATTTGACAAAATTCCGGAAATTCAATGGTGCCACTGCCGTCAATATCCACTTGATTCACCATATCCTGAAGTTCTTGTTCGGTGGGATTCTGTCCCAGTGAACGCATAGCAACGCCGAGTTCCTTCGACGAAATTGAGCCGTCACCATTCTGTAATCAATCCTTCCATCAATTTATTAATTATTTAATCAGCAAATCAAACTCATTACGAGTTCAAGCCTCTCTGTTATCACTAATATTACTAATACGACATTCTTCCTTCCTTGGCATTCTTCTTGCTGCGTAGCTACTGATAATAGCTTTTGGAATCATTTGTGTTCATGAATATCGAACTTGGATTATTGATATACTTCACCGTAGCTTGATATTGATATATTTGTTGCAATATCATATATTGATAAATAACAATCGCAAATGTAGCGCAAATCAATACGCAAACACGATCAGTTCGTGAAATTCTCTCATGATCTCAACTGCCACGTTGCTCTCGGCACATATGCTGGCTTACTGTAACTCGTATGCGCATTCATTAATGCAAACAAATCCGAACAATCACAGTCCAGATTCGTTAGTGAAGAAAATCTCACTGAATGAGGAGTGCTTCGAAGTGCAGAGTTTCTATTGATCTGGCAACGATAAAAATTGCAATCGTATTCCATCAAGGCGCAAATACAGCTGAAATGCCCCGAAAAAAAAAGATGAAAAAAATCAGCAAGTGGGCACTTCAGCAAGCAATCTTGAGGAAACCTCATTATGCGGAAACAATTATTGCGTTCGTGTTGTTTACATGAGGCTGCGGAAGTTTTTCAAGCATGCCACTCTTAAGATTGTTTCCATAGAAATACAGTAAATGAAATTAAAAATATCACCAGTATTAATAGCGATAACAAGAATAGCCGATGAAATGTTTTAAAAAATTCATTGATAGCAACAATGTTGACGAGATAACAGGGGAACAGTAATGGTCTGAACGATATGAGCGATGACAACTCAGCAAAATTCATAGCAATCACTTGGTACAAATATTCCAAGTAGCAGTGATATCCTCATCGATAGTGGTGGCTGAAGGAAGGATATCAATCATAATATTTGATTAGCAAAAATATTTCTTAACTTTGGATGAGTTGCATTTTCATATAACACGATTATTAGAATACAAATACTAACATATTTTTCAGATTTTGAAAGTGAAATCCATTCAATAGATCCGTGTCATGTTTAGTGACTGTACTTACTTCAACTCACAATATACTTCAACTCATTTATGAGCATCGCTTTCGCTTTATTAAATCTAACCAAATTCAATTGCATTCACCAATTTCGTCTCGAATATTTCGAAATTGTTTCATGAAGCGTCCAAATTCTTTCTTTCCTACTCAACTAGACTCTTTTCAAGCAGCACCACAATAAAAATAAAATTGCAACGACCAAAAGGACTGATTAAATGAAGTTTCGTTACAACATTTTTCGCTATATTTTAATGTGTCTCAGAATACATATGAGGAATTGCAAATTCTATTCACGTTCAAAAAACACCGAGTCAAACGTGCTCAACTCAACTGAGCTAATGACAAGTTAATTTAACTACCCAAAGATGCCTTATTATCATCTAGTTAGTTGCTGTTATTGCAGTGGGATAATAAAAGGGATAATAATTGGATATGTCGAGCACTTCAGTCTTAAGAAAAAGCATAAGCAGAGGATAATTTTTAAAAATGTTAATAAGAGGACTACGTGAATACCCATGACTGAACTGTATTGTATGAAGTGCCCACAATTGAGCTTTTAAAGGTTTTTGAAGAGTTCTATGGTTTGGTAAGATTGGAATATCGTATGCTTAGGCTTCTCGAGGTCTTAATGGGAAGGTTCCATGCGAGAATGAAATGCATCCGATTCACAAGTTGCTGTAATCATGAACAATGATCACTGTTAAGAGCATTCATCGGACTGACCAATAGAAGGTCGATAGATAGGCAGGTAGATAGAAAGTGTTCAAAAAATTTTGCTTGATATGGTGGATTCAGTGTTCGAGACTGTCTTCGATTGGAAAAATTCTCATAGCGCTGCTCTGTGTTCGTCTATGCTGCACTCCATGGAATTGAGGGGATAGCTCATTGAAGCATTTTATAGGAGTGTTCCAATTTGGCCTCGTTTAGGCTCTATGTTCAGTTCATCCGTAGTGAAAGTGTTCTTGCTCATTTAGCTGTTGTTATGTTTTCATTTCACAGCAATCTATCCATCCATCCATCGTTTGTGACTGCTTGTGACATAGTCAATCAATTGTCTACCAGCACAAAGAGAGAGTTTCTTTATCATCGCAAGCAATTTGACCATGCCTATTTATTAGGAGAAGACCAAATTCAATGAATAACAAATTGCGAAAGCAGCGAATCAACAAAATGGCCAAAAAAAACGAAACGAAACGAACAAAAAAACAAAAATTTTCAAATGACAAAAATTATCAGCGCATTCATCACCACCAACCAACCATTCCAATGCATACTGAAATGCTTCGTCTTTCATTTGCATTTCTTAACGCTTATGCACAAAATTTGCAATTTTTTTGTGGAAATGATGTTGGAATGGCTGGAAATTTTTAAAAATTATGTTACAATCGTGTGGATTTCGCCAAAAATTCAAACGAACAATGCTTAAACTGCTTGTATTCTGAACTGCCTAAAAAGTAATAGTCATTTCGAGGTTTTGAAGTTTAATTATCTCCATGAATCATCTCAGAACGATGTGAGGAAGATGTACTGGATTGAATCATGGAGAATTTAGATATTTGAGAAGTTTAACTGCATAGCGAGTATCTGAACACGTATGATGATTGGGACACTGAACGATCGGTTGCCTAAGGATAAACCAATTTTTGTTTTTTCACGAGATCAAACCGTTATCATCTACGATCGAATACTACTATGAATCTCTCGCACACTTAAATTGTGAGCAGATATCTTGGGATCAACCTCATGACGTTTACGCTTGTGAGGAGAATACATTTAGTGACCTCGACAGTGGTAAAGCCTAAACACGGGCTGAACCCAAGCATATGCTCAGGGCAAACCTCAACATAACAACAAGGCCGGGTTAGGCTCAACCATGACTTGAATTAAACCTAGACTAACCCTAAACTTAAGCCTTAGTCTGAGCCGAAGCTGGAGACGAAGCTTTGCCCGTATTCGTTTAAGGCTGTTTTGACTGAGGCAGTTTGAATTGGCTACATACAGTGCATAATGGTCCTGAATCTCGAAAGTTCCATTCCCGGTGTATTCTCGCACGGACAGAACAAGAACTCCACAATGAAATATTGACGAGACAACCAACCTTATCAAATAATCGGAATGCTTCTCTGTACTCAAATAAATCCTCTTCACGAATTCCACTGTTTTGATTATTGAATGTTAATGTTTTCCACCGTGCAAACAGTGAACTTTTACTTTTAGACATCACGTCAGTTTACCAAAAACGACTAATATTTTAATATTTTTTGTGAAATTTTCACAGAAATTGTGTAATAGTAGCAGCAGCAGCAGAATTAATAGTCAGTAGAATATCAATGATTCTAGAAACAACTTTTGCACTGATAATGGCAATACTACTCACAATGATAACGAAAATGACAATATTTGAAATAGCGGCAGTGGAATGCCAGAATATTGATGACAGGTTCAGCCGTAATAATTGCAATAACAGTAACAATCGGGATCACTCGTAAGTTTAAAACGAGACCAACAAAACTGCCAAACGAATAGGCGCTTGATTGAATACTTCAACGTAGTAGATTGAATGCTTCAAGGTACAGTACGATTACGCAGAATAATTACAGTTAGGCGTTGAGATAAGAGCTATATGATTCGCATGAAACTCATACGAACGTTACGGTGCTCTTAGTGACCCGAGAATATGAATTAGAGCCTGGTGACCCATCTACTCTCTTTGAACTGGTCCCTTATGGATGAATAGATCTAAATGTGATTATCTGTTTATTTTTTTGGGATTGTCACAAACAACTGACAAATTCAGGGCCGCCCAATTTATACCATCATCACCAGCAAGCAGCAGCAACTCGACAATGGTTGATTGCTGCAGCAGTGACCGCCCTTTAATTACGACGTTCTCTCGATAGTCTAGACAATTTGTGCCTTGAAAGGAGTCGAGAGACTGACTTCAACTGCGATCTGCGATTGGTTATAAAGCGATAGGGTGAAATCTTATTGTGCAAAATCATTTATTTCGAAGAGATCGTCGTAGAAAAACCAATAAGTGGTGTTCTTGAAATGTTTTGTGTATCAATCATCAAATAATTTTTAGTTTTGGATTGGTGAGTGCATGGCACAGGCTCGAATTCACCACCAGCATTGTGTTGTGCGATCAGAGAGAGAAGAGGACTCAAACACCTTCCAATAGATTATGCTTTTCAGTGAAGCATAATCCGAATTATCTCCTGATCAGCTCTTTGGACAGGGTACTTCTAGGACTTATCAACAAACAATGAATATGCCCTTTCACAGGGTTCATCCCCCTGCATCCGCTTCATTAGGTCACGAGAAAGAATGTGCTGTGGTACTTATGTGGATGTGTGCACTTATTGCAAGTGTTTCTGGACTATTCATGTCACTTTTATCATTATCATCATTCTTATTGCGATTGTCATCACTCAAGTGATGACTGAAGTAGTGGTTTCAAATAAATAGGCATCTTATTGCAGCCAGCGATACACTCCGAACAATTAGAGTTCATCCATCGCCCTCATACACCACTTTATCATGTGCATGCAGCAATTATTTCTGAAAGCAATTCCATGCAATTATTCATCTCAACAATTCATCACACTAAGCAAATGCATTTCGTTCGTTCGTTCTCACAATTCACATTCTTATGCGTTGCGTTGCGTTTTTTTTTGGCGATAACGTGAGGTGAATCCCAAATGACTATGAGAAAATGAGTGTAGAATTACTCGCTAATATTCATCATTTTCTCACACTCACCTTCTTTCCCACTTTTTCATTCAGTCATAGCTGTGCTATGACAAGATTTACTTGAGCATGTATATCAGTTGTCGTATAACAAAACATTCGGTCCATATCAAACGATTTATGCTTTACATGGGATCATCCCGAGTCAAAGCAACACAATCGAACTGAATGAATTGACATCGCAAACTTTATCGCACATCAGTATCAATCGTAAACGTTGCACAAACTTCATTACATAACGTCTACACTCATTTGCCTTGCACACACTCCGGATAAGACAATACCGTGTCATAACAGCGTCAATAACTTAAGGAAAATGACTGAAAATTACACCGAGATGTGATATGCTTCTCTTGAGAGCAACTTTCTTCTAGGGTGGTCAAAACTCGAACTCAAGATCAATAAGAAAAAACATGTTGACTCAGATGCAATGTCAAAGTGGCGATCAGAATGAAATATGCCGACTGATCATATTAGGGACTGCGTTTCAGCTGAGGCTCACATCGGGGAACCACGGGAAACATCTATTTGCTTAGTGGATATCTCATCCGGTATGAGTTTCAGCCCAAGCATAAGTTCATATATAACCATCGCAAGATTTCACTTTAATGATTAGCAATTGTTAGGTTCTACTCTCAGTTATGATAAATAAACAATAGGGCGAAACAAAATTGAAAAAAAACGAGTATAATTTTATCAATGAATTGCTAACACGTCGAGTGATAGAGCTAAGAAGGTGATAGGTGAAACGATCAAAATTCAGATAACAAGAAAAGATTCAAGAATGTCAGTGCAGTCATTTAGCTCAAAGTAATAACTTATCTCAGTGATAACATCAATATCATTAAATAAGAATAATCATAATGACAAACATATCAATGCTTACAATTTGAGCAATCAGGAAGATTTGATAATGATAGTAATCGTAATCGATAACAATACTTTCACTCGCTCACGGATAGTTAACTGAGGAGTAGCGGCATAAGCACCACAAAAACACTCGATATTATCGTATAAATGGGTTTTTGCTGAACCCGCTGCTTACTGTTACATCGATTCACTCTGCAGCAACAGAAGCTGCTTCGTTCTGGTTCATTGAAAAGACATCCTGTGCGATTCTGTAATATTTAAAATTACCCGATTTCTGAATCGTATGTCTCCCCGAGCCCACCCGAACATTCCATCTGAGAGGGGCAAGGAAAAAGAGGAGAAAATGGAAGAAAAAAGACAAGAAAGACAAAAAACTCCCAGGAAGGTCCACTTGAATAGTGGGTTTTTCGTGTCTCATTATGAATGCAGCGAAGGACATATTTCATCTCTCTAAGCATTTACTTATCTCAGCTTTTGAGACCTCATCAAGAAATTGATTCATTTTATTTGAGATGCGTTTCTCTCTTCCCTGCTGAGTCGTGTTGATTCAAAAGAACACTTTAGTTGCTGTTACCGAAGTCGTTTTTAGGCTCATAATCAGGTCCCCTTTGCAGTCCTGCCCTCCCCTCCCCCCTCCTGAATACTTGGGTATGGAATATTCACTTAGGGTTTTTGTGTCATCCGACTGAAGTTAAAAATATCGAAATTTAAGAAAAGTCAGCAACCTTACACCACCCAGCCATCGCACATCCACGTTGCACCGTGTGATAAGCACCTGAAGTAAAAATCTCTGCGCAATGAGGAATATCGGAGCAAGAAATGATTAATCGAATCAATGTCCTCAAGCATGGTTAGGAAAGGAGAGTCCCAAACAAGGTTTGCTCAAAAATAGGCATTGATCTATCAATATTGATCAATTAGTTTATCGAGAAGCAGTTGACATCGAAACTATTTGAAAATTTCTCATTCCACTTAGAAATCCCTGACCGTTAAACATGGGGTTATTCGACTGATACCGCAGATTCGATTAAAATATCTAATGTCCAATTGTTTCCTGATTGAACTAAATATTCCTCACGATCAGTATGATTTAGCATCTAGTGCTAGAAGTAAGCTATGCCTTATTTCCTATGGCTTTTGGACATATCCGCCAGATATCTTGTGCCTTTTCTTGTGTCTCGAGATAGAATTTGCTGCTTTTTCCTTACTACATTCTAGCAGTGAACAAAAATCATAAGCCTTTGTGGAGTATGAATGCATTTACAATTATACTCCTTATGTTGTCCACAAATCACCTTCTTATGGCATTGTAGAGGGATAAACACTTCATTGCTGTGATCATCAATATCATATCATTGTCATCACCATCCTATGATCGATGACTTCATCAAAGTCCATAGGAATTATATAATCAATTTCTACGGAGATCGGATTAGTGGACCTGTTCATGAAAAATTTAAAAGTATTTGCCAACAAAACAGGAATGGAATGAGATATGATGAGGGAATGAAAACCTTCTTCCTTGAACTCTTTATAGCAGAAATTATACTCAGGTTCACAGTCACGAGTGTAGTATTGTGGTATCGTCTCAAAAATACTCCCCTCTTCAAATCCACTCATGCATTTCAGTGCGTTATTCAATTGTGCCAACATCGCCACTATTGTAATTGTGCGAAGCATCTGAAACTGTTTAAGAGTTCTTCACAGAAGTCACAAATGGTCAAGATCTGCAGCAACTATAACTGTTCAGCCCAAATTCATGAACTGGAATTCATTATCTAGATTTATACCATAGTCATTCGATGGGAACAATCTCTGCTCATTTTTCACCAAATTTTTCATCAGTTTTCAGTTTTTAATTAATCAGTGTGATCGCAGGAAGGGAAGAAGTCACTCGTCGCGCAACCTCAGCAGATTCTTATCTGATTTGCGATCTAATTCGGCAGTACAACAGTGAATTGGCTCGAATCGAGTGCATGACATTCAATGTTCAGCCATTTCAACGACCCATCAGAGCGTCTTTTCCGTTCTTTATTTGAACTGTCAGAGCTTTGCAAGAGGAAGCGAGGAAATTACTGAGTTTCCTGATCGCGTTGTAAACGTGTCAATTCTATTTCACAATCATTTCGTTTCATTTTCGAAAGGGTTTTGCTGAACTGAAAGTTTATTACTCAAAAAACTGATGTTAGATCTTCCAGTTTTTCGATGTAATTGATTCTTTATCGAATTGAAACCAAAGCAAGACAAATAAACAACGAAAAAGAAACTTTTTCAAACCTCTACGAATATCTAAAATAGAAAGCTGGAGAGCAATGAACATTCCGGCTTTCAACACATTTATCAAAGATTCTTTACTTTCATATGAGCATTTTAAAAGATTTCTTGTGAAGCTTTCAGCTCAGTTTGATGATTGCAAAAGAATTTAGATCAGTGATCGCGAAATTAGAAAAGTTATGGTCGTCAGTTGATCAGAATGATCAATGTAACAATCCGTAATCAATATATCTCAAAATGAGTGATATGTCAGTTTGAAAGAACTTCTTTTGGTACCGTTGAGCGGGTTTTTGTTCGCTGAATAATTGACCATAATAACATCGATAATGAATGGTTCCAGTTAGCGTCAATTACGTTTCAATCAAACCAGTTCAAAGCCGAACGAAACGACCAATCCGACTGAGTTCTTTACCAAATGAAATGTACTCACGATCAGTAAACCTAGCTCACGATCAGTCCCACCTCTCAAGTATGCAAATTCCTGGAATCGAGGGCATAGAAGCTGTTAAATTATTCAAAATAGTGGAATATATTGAAATTAGCGAATGATCACCTCACGAACGTAGGAACATTGCACTCTTCACCCGAAATGAATTTCAGTAGCATGCACTCAGTTCACTGCGATTGTTTAGAGCAATGGCTCTCATAGAGGGTGAACTTACCTATTTTGGGTAATTTGGAGATGTCTCTCCTCCAACGAACTCCCCAGATTCCTTAGATTCAGAATGTTATGTGTCGGTGTTCTTAAAAAGCAGTCTCTTAAAGCATCTCAAAATTTCCTGTCTTGACGCAGCACGATGAAGCATTTTCCAGTGCCGGCCGCTAATGCACCGTTACGGACGTTCACAGCAGAAGATGGAATATCCAGACCCTTTACCTTATGTTATTTTTTGAGATAATGCTCTGTGAGTTGGTTTTTCATCATGAATTGATTATCATATTTTGTGGATTCATTGAAATCACATCCATCTGTCTATAAATGGTGTTCTGACACGGGTTTCATTCTTTTCCGTGCTGTTACAATCGCTCTCATAGCTTTTATCACCAGAAGTGTTCTCTTCTGCTAATTTCTCATTCATTTCACTCCACAATTAAAGTCAAATTCTCATTCTATTAAACACACTCTAAAATGGATCATTTGACTGTCGAACGTTGTTGAGCAATTCAATTCGATTGTTGTATTGTTGATTTCGGTTGTCAACATTCGTCAACGTATCTGATAAATAATATGTGCTACAGAATGAGAAGTTGACTCGAACTGTGAAGTGAAATGAAACGAAATGAATGAGAAAAACTCATGAAGAGAACGGTATTCACATGCAATAGCTATGAGAGCGAATACAACACGTCTGAAAAGAATGAGAATCCATCTAAATCAGTTTGAAGTGAGCGTGTCACAGACAATAGCTTTCCATGCAATCATAATCGATTGCAACAATGAGCAACACAATTGTCTAACAATAAGAGAAGGCTAGCAATGGTGAATACCATCCTTGTGCTAACAAGATCTGAACGTAATGGTCATCTGAACATAACCTATGCGATTTCCATATTCAATAGTACTGTTAAGGAAATTTGAGAAGCAGATTGTTTAGCGAGACTCGCGATGATGGAATTCCGAAACGATAGTAGAATCGGCACTCTACGGCGTCAGTTTCGGCCATGAATGGGTGGCAGATGGGATTATTCAGTCGAATAGTCCCGATTGATTGCCTGTGACCTCTGATTGAACCAATACTTCTCACGATCTAGCGCTCCGTAACCTTCTTCAGACGTGTGACAGGCTGTCGTACTCCCTCGAGCAATCTCTGTGATTACGATTACCCTCTTTCGCTGATAATTGATCAGTTCTTACCAACAAATCAGTGGAGAACCAAAAAAGTGATCTAACGATCAAACGGACATCGCCTGAGAACTCATCGATTGTGTCGCAGCTATCAATTCCTTTTGACCCATCAAGCTTTTCGGGAACAATACTGTATAAATGTGGAATAACTTGCAAAAAAGCATTGAATTACCAAAATACCCAATCCTGCCTTCAATCCTGAAAAGCCCCATCAGTGGAACTTCCACTCATGATTATTACTAAACTGGATTATGGGTGATATGGAACCAAATTGATGAGTTGCTCCACCAACACTTCAATCTATCATCAGTTGCTCTCGGACCATTCCTTATTCCATATTTCATACGGATAAAAGCAAACGATAATGAATGGTTATAGTGATTGTTCACGATTAATATATAAGACAGCGATGGGCATTTGTTGAGTCGACAATGCTCTTTATTCATTTTCTTGTTGAGTCGTTGTAGATCGTGCAGCACGAATTATCTTTTAACAAAAAACATATTTACATTGAACGAAGGCAGCAAGCAAATATACAGTAGTGTTCTCATGAAACAGTAATTACTCTTGTGTACAACAGACAACCATTTGACAAGAGATTTGAAACACTCACAAATAATTTCTCTTTCTTTTCAACCATTTGACAATTTTGTAAAAATACAATTGAAATTCCGATAAGATAATTGTGAATAATTTTTCACTGACTGCATAAAAGTGTCACATTTTTAGTGAGAATTCGAAAAAAGATCCAGAAACACGTAAAGAGTCACGCTCTCGTAAGGGAAAGCTACGACATAAGGCCTTTCATGAACACAGTTTATCTCATATCAGAGCAAATCGTTTGAATCGGATCTTGGAGATTTTCATCGTGATTGCACATATTTTCCAGTGCATAGTCAGAACCAAAAAGTGACAAAAAAACCCAAATGAAGCCACAAGAAATTCGATGAAAACGCATGGAAAGAATACCATCGTAATCAGCAGACCAATGACGAGAGGAACAAATGAACAACCAAATGAAAAACAGAACAAAAAAAAATTAAGACATGGTCAAAATTGTAAGAATTTACAGCACATTACAATTCAGCTTGCATGTGTTTAGCGAAATTCAATAAGACTGACCTTGCTTGATTGTAACTTATCAAAATGTTGATAATAATGAATAATGCGAAGAGAGATCATTGACTGATGGTTAGCGTGATAAGAGTGATGGTTAGTGATATTAGCAATAAAAATAAAATAAATAATAACAATAATAATAATAACAATAATAATAATAGTAATAATAATAATAATAATAATAATAATAATAATAATAATAATAATAATAAGACATTATATAATCCGAGATATATGATGTTTTGAATCACAAATGCAACAGAGAGAGTATTGACTTGAAACATTCATTCAATAAAAAACAAAAAACCGAAAATTTTTTTGAAGGCTTGAAAAGGCAAAAAACATGGACGGAACTGCAGCTGACAGCAGATGTTTTGTGTTGTTTGAAAAGAATGCGGCGAATCGAATTACAACGAGCTGCACGACCCGACGATTTAGGCCTGAAATTGAGGGAATTGAATCATTTTGCAGATTCAACTTTGAAAGTTACCAAAAAATAATCTATTGTTTGTTTGTTAGGATGGAAGTGATATTTTTTGATTCTTAACAAACTCTCTTAGTTGATTGGAAATAACAGAAGAGGTAACGAAATTAATTAAGAGTAAGGGAATGAACCTGTTGTTTTGGATAGGATGGTCAAGGGCTGTCATGCTGTCATGATGATGTTGTCATCATCTGAACGAATTCTTCATAATTTATCTGAAAGTTTAGTAATCATGAACGATTTGTTGAGAGCACTTTAAGAAGCTTTCAATATGGCGCCTGTATTAGGTTAAACCAACTGATTTGCTGCATCTTATCGTGAATCGTTACAATATTAAGGTGTTATTGTAATCTAGTTATGTGACTGATGTAAATTCACAATACGGTAAAATGTTTGTGAAGCAATGTGACTCAGGAGCTCTTAACAAAATCTGAACACATTTGTGGCTGAAACAAGGCCTAAAAATCGCAGACTTCTCTTATCAGTTACTATGTATCTGTAGTAGATCAAGTCCTGGCATAATGAAACTCATTTACGACAGCGTACGTCTGTTAGTGTTTTCCTAAAAGTTATCATATCTGCCACTATGGATTACCCACTAGGAGCGTGGAAGCGATTCTTGGATGCCAGATTCTCATTTATATGTCACGATCCAGAAATACGATATTGCTGATAGGTTCTCGAAGCTCCAAATTTTACGGTGACTCCCTTGTGAGATCAGTTAAATTGTCACAAATTGTTTGAAACATACAATTTCTTATACATTCGTCAGGAAAATTGAGGGATTATGTTAACACTGTTCATTATCAATATCTTCATCACATTTTATATTGTCTTCAAAATACCCTTATGTAGCGAAACATGTTCACTTATTGCTATCATCACTGATGCATTAATGAAATGAGAATATGGAATACGCAAATCGTTTGAATAGAATTTACAATTTATCTCTTCCTTCAAGCGGTTTGTTTGATACGCATATGTGTGCCCAATTCATAAAATGTTGCTTATTGCCATTAAAGACTTGTTCAGCAAGGAAATCATTGACCACTGCTGACACAACGGAGTTGAGAAACTTAATCACTATCTCAAGTTCGTTGGAAGAGTGCAAACATTGAACCTACACGTCTCTAGCGAACGATTTGATAGGGTAAGGCAGATCATTTAGAGTGTTGAGTTGGATTAGGGTATTGATAGATAAGGAAGGTCACATCAAATTTAAGATTTTCTCTGATGAATCTGAAGTTAATAACTGAAGTCAGTAACCGAAGCAGCACTTAACTGAATAGTGAGGAGGGGAATTAATCTCACGATCAGTGAATATTTTGAATGAAGCCGAGTGTAGGTGTGTAGCTGTTCGCTTGAATTTTTCATGGTTTTGAGCGTAAAATGAATTGCAGAAATTTGGATTTGCTTATTGTTAGCAAATTGGGAAAGCATGAAAGCCTTATGATGGATGAGACAGACGACAAGCACACACACATAGAATACATCTCAGAAATGTAAAAATATTTTATTTATATGAGAAAAATTGTTTGTGATAAATAGCAGAATCGCTCATATTCAATATAATACACGCTTAGTAAATCCACCACCACATTACTTACATTCAACGAAATAGTTTTCTATGTTCAACCGGGGAACGTTAATCTAAATGAGGCCAATAAAAATATTGAATGTCGACAGCCGTATTCACAAACAAATCCTATAGGCTGAATTCTATACCGTTTGAGATGTTATGACACGATTGGATTATTGAGCAGGATTAAGGCGAATAGAGATTGATATTTCTGGATTATATCGTGACTGTTGATGCGAATGTTGTTATTGGTACCATCGAAATTGTCGTCATTAGCATGAGGCAATTGTTACTGTTACCCGTATTTATTTCATACTGTTATACCACTTCTTTATCATTTCTTATCGTTCTTCCCCTTCCTTATCATTTTTACTGTTCAGTCCCATGGTTGCTACGTCAAATACATAGCAGATGCCTCTTTTTCTATTTAAATCTTTGAGTTGCTGAACTGTAAGGGAATTTCATGATTCAACCATGACCGAATTGCACTGGCCTATCAGTTTATAAAGGAATAATTTGACTAAGTCACTTCCTGAACTGGAAATATGATGCGTTGAAAATCGAGTCAGTAGAGGTGCGAATGAAAGAGCACAACGAACCTGACCGTCACCATCGATATCAACCTCAGCGATCATTTCGTCGACTTCCTCATCGCTGAATTGCTCACCCATATGTGTCATAAAGTATCTGAACTCTTCGGCAGTTATGAAACCGTTACCGTCTCGATCGAACACACGGAACGCTTCACGGATCATTTCACTATCGTTTTCCTGAAAACACGCATCTTGAGCAGATGTTTTTTCAACTGATTCGAGCAGATATTCGCCTAGAATCTGTGCCAAACTGAGCGCATTTCAGAGTTCCATTGCATTATTCTCGGCTTTTCTTTGGCTGAATTTACATCCGAACTTCGTTTCCGATTGTGCCTAGATCTCAAAATACTTTTTTGCCACATATCATGACAAAACTGACAATGACATGACAAAAATACTTTTGACAACGTTGTCAAATTTTTTGTCAAGTCATCTGTTGAGTACATTGGATGAGCTGGACAACTCAAAAACGTTCTCGAAAAAAAGTGATGAGTGCGAATGAACTTTCAATAGTGCAAGTTCAGGTTTTGAAAACTTCATCAGGTTTTGCTGCTCATCAACTCTTGCTACATACAGCTGATGAATTGCTGGGGTTTTGAATTTGCTCATTTGCTCAGCAATTTTGCCTAAATCCAAATCGATTGCCCTTCTTGTACCAGCATCGTTTTATCAGACAACTGACGTCAAATTCCAGTCGCACATACGATTCGCGATTTTTTTTCAATTTCAGCATACAATTTATCACCTCGTGTTGGCTGTTTCGATATCAATCATGCATTCCAAAATAATGTTCTACATTCATTGAACCTCCACATTCCGGATGCCGACAGGCACGAATAGGCTTCTATACAAGCATTAAATCCTTCCAGCATTGGTGACAAATTGTCTAAGACTGAGATAATCGAATGGCGAATGGATGGATGCATTCAAACAAGAATTGATAGTGAGTTCGGAAACTGAGGAGAGCAAAGAATAATGTCGGTTTGAAGTGCTTTGCAGAACGAAGATAATCCTCTTTTCTTATCCCTGACAAGCTCTCGTCTTTAAACATTAATCTGGAGCTGTCGATGCGCATTTTTGAGCCTAATAAACATCTTTTTTAATGGAAAATAACAGGTGATTGATAAACTTCGTGAGAATTCGACCAAACTGCTCAACGATCTACTCTTTTTGTCATCTGTTCAATTAAGTGAGTGTGTGTTCATTAAAATTTATTCGACTTTTTTTTAAAGTTTCTACTGACGATGAGTGGATTTCCAAAGTGTTTATTATCAACTCATTAACGCTATCATTGCTTTATCGTACTGCTTTTCGATGAATTTCATCCATTTTTCATCATGTATACATATTCAGTTGAAGTCTAAATAGCTCAAAAGCAAAAACAATGAAAGAGATGAGAAAAAACTCAGTACAATGAAGATGACCGACAGGTACAGTTATTAATAGTAATACTCTTAATCTTAATCCTCCCCCACCCACAAAAAAATGCTTTTCGATTGTCGGAAATATTCCTCAGCGACGATCTCGTCGACCAGTAAGATCGCCCTCATTGCCCTCTTTATCCGAATGAGCAAAGCTACTAGACACTACTAAAATTTTGACACAACACAATGATTAATTGGTTTCAATTAAGTCTTGTTTAGAGATAACTCTTCTCTGAAATTGTCATCATAAATCTTCGCTGAAGCATTTCTATTGCTCATATTGAACTTTAAGAGCAATTTTTAAGTCACGCGATTTCGATCGTTTTTTGAACTGTGAATAATCAATTTACGGGAAATGATAAAGCAATCTAACAAGCTGATGAGTTTGTGAGAATAATCTAAACACTGAGAATCAAGCTCGAACAGCTGGTACATCTTTTGATTGGTGTTGATTGTTCTTGTTGGTTAAGTTATGGAATGCGACAAATAATGTAGTGATTATTTTAAGCAGCAGTGATAAACAAGAAAGTAACTGATAAACAAGTTCAGTGAAGACCTAATCGAAGCTGCCATTGAATTGTTTCATTCAGTTGCCACAAGTTTCAATTGCACACTGTTTGTGGACACTAGAACGCTGAAGACATCGGCGCAATCAGAATATCAAATGACCCTATTTTAGACAGCATGAGATGAGAGGCATGAAGGTGCCTTGCCTTCATTGGTTCATTGCCTCCATATTTAAACATTTCTTTCTACGAAAACTGTTTCAGTCCCATCGAGTGAAACAGTTCCCAGAATATATTGAGAAAATAGCGATCAACGCGATGAACAGATAGTTGAACGAGATAGGTGATGAGCTATTGCTTTATGAGGAGATGTTACAAGCCTGTGTCAAATCCATCAGATAAGTCATGCGACAATCTGTACAACTCATGCAAATCATCAATTATGCGAAGGTTTAGCACTGGATTTTGCACATTCCGTAATACAGCAACAGAATTCGTGTGCTTTCGAAGCAAGAACAAATGCACTGAAGGAGCGCTCACCTTATTCATTCGTTTCATCATTTGACAAAATTCAGGAAATTCAATGCTTCCACTGCCATCGAAATCCACCTCGTTGATCATATCCAACAGTTCTTGTTCGGTTGGATTCTGGCCTAATGTCCTCATGGCAACACCCAATTCTTTGGATGAGATTGAACCATTACCGTCCTTAAAAACAAAACGAATGAAGCTGATAAAACTTTACGTTCATCACATAAAAAAATAGGAGAATCTGTGGTGACTCAACCGATGACCCTTCAGGTTTCTTAATGTCCTTCAGATCAAGCATCACTCTGCAATTTTCACCAGAGATTTTTTTGCGGAAACATAAATCAACATCATTTGCATGGGAACAATTGTTGTCGTTGTGATTCGTGTCCGATTGAAAAAAATTATACAAAGGATTCTTTTTTTGTCCGCGTAGGTGAACGAAAACACGCGGCTGACTCAAAGGCATTCAATCAACAATATACTTGTCAATATTCCGAGATGCGTCGGCATCAAGGCTTAAAAATATCGCAAATTGAGGTGGGCATGAGGTTGCAGAGGAATTTTTTCCAGTTTTTTTTTTGAATTTCCGTTGGGATGCTGAATTCTTGAGATTGAACTTTTCGCTGAAAGTTGAAATTTGGTAGCCTCACATTTCAAGCTATAGAGCAAATGACCCAACTCAATTCATACAACCTCATTTTCATGGTGTTCCCTTATGTTACAGTTACAGTTATCATGGAGTATTTAGCAAAATTCCGTTGTAGTCAAAGCTTATGCAGTCACCAAATTACTTGTATGGTCCAGTGGTTGCTATCTCACCGATGAAAAAGCATTGAGCCAGATAAAAATTTTCGATTTCCAATGAGATTTTTAAACGATTCATGAGTGGGATGCTCAATTCCAGTACAATATTGGATGCAGACTATCTTTTCAGTCATATCTGGATGATCATGACTAAAAATATGACCAAAATTAGTGCGACTTTTATGAGCTGCATTAGTGTGACCTGCATCCTCCCACAATATCGTTATGATTGTTAATTAGCCTTCATTTATTATCGACTGAAAGCCGAAATATTGTTGTTATTTGAATGTCACTTGAATCGGCATTAAGGATTGTCTATTTACGTCAGTATAGTACGAATTGTGGGAGGATGCAGGAGGTTTTGATCAATTCGAAGTGATGATCTTCGCCGACCTTCGCAGACAAATTTTAGCTGATAATAAATTTTCCTCTTGAAATGAAGAAGAATGATGTGATCGTTACAGACGAAATTTTCCGTGGCAAATTTATGATTATTGTTTCAGTTTCGACCATCGTTATGATTTTTCACGTTCTCCGAATTCACTTTTTTCCACCTTCATCAAATCACTTTTTTTTCTGCTTTCATCATTGCTGATTTTGAGTTGAATCGTATTCGTTACTATTTTTAATTTGCTTTTTTTCGCAGATTCATTTGGAATGACAAAACTCAGAACTTTAATTCATCCAAAAGTTTAGGGTCGATTCAACTCCGGTATTGGATTCTAAATATTACTTCTCTCTAATGTTTATCACCTAGGAGAAAGCAATAACAGTTGTCTGAACTAACACTAAGATTATGGAATAACAAATGGGTGAGATCAAAGGAAACTATCTGCTAATCAATCCAACTCAACAGGTATGAGGTAATCGAAAGGTAACAAATGGGAGTTCATAACCGAGAAGATCAAACACGTAAAAGCACTTGGAGGAATCAAAATTCAGCTTTTAACACTCAAAACGCATCAATTAATGGATTTGTTTGCATCAATTTTCAGGTAATACATTTTAAAAAAAAGATGAAAAGTCAACAGTAATTAGAGCACCGAACAATTTGATCTTTTGGTTCATCACGTTCTTATCATTCAGCTAACTTCTCATCGTAGTTTTTAGAGGATCGATGAAGTGTGATGATGTGCCTTAAAGATATCCCTACTTTTGCAAAATGTTTTCAAAGAATTAGCTTACGCTTTTAGTCTCGATGAATTATTTATTTGTACTTTTGAACATTTATTGTTCGCACATGAAGTTGATCGTAAGAAATTGTTTTCAACACGTTCATTTCGTAATCAACAGTGTTATTTTGGGCCTTAATCGATACCTGCCTGCTTTCGTATATTCCAAAACTTCATTTACTCATTCGTGTTCATTCATTTAGTCATATTTTTGACAGTAAACAACGAACAGGAAAGAAAACTGATCCAGTAGAGTGCATAAATTCAAGAGTAACCCATCATAGCAGGAATGATTTCAGAGCCGAAAAACACTTCTAGGCATGTAGCAATAGCCAGTGGTATTATTGACTAGAGCATAATATTCACTATTCACACCCATAAAAATATTATATTCACGCATTCAATTACTTGCATACTTGAATGCTTGTTTAGCACAAGCACTGGAAAGAGGACGACTGGAAAACAATTTTATTCACCGCTGATTATCCGCATGCGATTATAATTTATTCATTACGCAACTCCAGAGATAACACTTGAATCTATGCAGTCACTGAATTGTTTTCAAGTACAAATTCCTGATCTCTGGCAAATTAAGTGAGTTTACTATCATTTAAGACGATCATACAAACTGCACGATGAACTGTAAAAACTCAAAAACAAAATCTCGCAGTTGAATGTGGGATGGCCGAAGTGGAATATAGCGATGAATTACATTTGGACATAGGCTTAGGATGGAATGCATACTGGGAAATCACCACCGATTTGTTGATCCAGATAGTTTATCCGAGTATGATAGAGTCATTCAGTTGTTTATTGGGTAGCTCATGGTCGTTATGAGCTGCTTATGTTCAACTGTAACCGCAACTATCGTTTTTAATGTATTTCACTGTGCTATCACCGGAACTTCCCAATTGCTGCTGGAAGAAAAGACGAAATTTATTGTCTCAGCTCAGTTCGCGTGCTATCGCCCCTGTTCAGTTTTTCTCCGGATATACTCAGTGATTATTTTTGCTAAAGTTGAAGCGATCAGCCACTCTTCCAATACAAGCTATAAATTTCACACAGCAGAACGCCGCAAGTATTGAGTTTCACTTCTCATTTGTTCATCAATTAAGACAGCACATATCAACAAACAATCCGACAAGCAACCAACACATGAACAAGAGAGGATGAAAGGCCTCTGATTCATTCAACCAATAAACTTGAAACTGAATCCGTTAACTGCGTTCGCGGAGTTCATTTGAGACTTCTAGATAGCTTCCAGGCTTGTCAAGCAACTCAGGCTCATTGCTGTGTTAGTATCACTTCAGATAATTGTTTAACTCGGTCAATTGTGAGGTAGGTAGGTAATTGGATAGCCTCAGCTGGTCACAGAGATGGTGCTCGTTACTTGATATCAACTGATGTTCATAATGTCTAGAGGCACTGCGGGGGTTCGATGAGAGTGAGATAATATTAATTACAAATGCAATTAAGCGTTCATTTTACTACCTTGCTCTTCAACACGTTTCTGAAGCGTGCGAAAGTTCGCGTGTTATGTTGATAAGAGATATATGTAGGCAATGCGATGAAGCATTAGAATCCGGAGGATCTATTAGATCTATGGGACCACTCTCGATGTGTAACTTTTTTTTGAATCAGCAATTCACCGTCATCTGCTCATTACCGTTACTGTGAAATAAACTCGATTAATATTACAACGAAGTGATTATCTTAATTGATGTTAGCCGGCTGAAATGTTAATGAATCAATCAGTTGATCAGCTTTCATCAATCAGTACTGATCTGATTGATCATTACGAATGAGATATGCCAGTTTTCGAGACTGAATCCGTTTATTTAATGCGATCTCAAGTGGGCAATTTTGAAAGATTCACACAAACAAAGACCGTTGAGGACTATAGCGGATATAATTATAAAAACAACAAGATCCAAGCAAAAACTATAAATTATCCAATTGGCTTGAGTCTTTCTTCTTGGAAACATCATTCTTACTTCTTAAGAAACATCCTTCAATATTCTATCAAAGTTTTTGTGACTGCTGGCTCCACGCTGAACAATCGCTCAGATCGGAACGAACTGATTTGTGGTTCTGAACTCGTTCTTTGGTGTGAAAAAGAGGAGGATAAAGAAAATCGCAGAATATTCTAAGAGAACGTAGGCAATCAATTGAATGCTTGTTTATTCGATCTATAGATTTTCAATGTTATCACTACTGGCAGTGATAGGCCAGCCACGTTTCGTAATCAGCTTATCACAACCAGGCTCCGATTTGCTCTGCATAGAACATGACAACAAGAAATTCGACTTTTTCAAATCGTATCGTTCACGAAGATCGATTACAGCAACATCGATAACACTGTGTTCCATGTTCAAAAGTTGTTTTCTCTTCGTTTATTATTGCGTTTAGTTTGCTTATTTCCCTAAGTTCGCATTATTTATGACTCTATCCAGCTATGAAACAGCCGGAAAATATCGAACAAAAAAAAGAAAATGGACGAAACAACTTATTTATGTCACCTAATAACATTTTCACCACTTATGATTGATGATACGCGAAGGCGGAGAACTTAAAATGAGAAACATTCTGGTCAATTATGCCCCTAACCAAATTTGTTTGTTGCTAATACTAATTGAATCAAATGTGGCGGAGCAAAATGATAGCATTTCATCCATTCAATTCAACTTTTTTAACATAAAAATGTTAGTGGCGATGTCAGTCAATTAGTGAAGAAGTTGATGTACATCATTAAATGAACGAATCTCACATAAACAACTCCAATTCGACAATGAATAGAAAGCAGTCAACTGATTTCATCGTATTCGGCACTAAATCACAAGCGATTCGATTGCTTGCTAAAGGAAACATGTGCTTTCTTGCCTCGTGATCATTCTCATTCATGAGTTCGCTGGATAATGCACTTTTGTCCTGAGACGTCATAGGACTGAGGCGGATTCCATCGCAAGCATATCAGTCAGCTGCATAATTTCGACGTGCTAGTTCACGAGAACGTTCTAGTTCAATTTGAGGAGTTCTCAAGAACTTTGCTAAATTATTTTACAATTTGAGAATGTTTTCTGGTTCACGTCAGTTTTCCAATGCAAACACCCTCCCTCCTCGTATGCGCACAACTAACTCATCAACGAGCATGAAACAATTCAATCAACAACATCCCAAATGCAACATTCGTTCACTCACCATGACGACAGTTTAGAAGTTGAGATATTTTCCGCAAAACCGCAAAAAAAAACAAACAAACAAATAGATCCATTCGAGATTATTGGCTGTCAATGATGAACGTTTAGCATTCAGACGAGTTTTGACGAAAATGATTGAAGCCACAAGAACTAACAGAAAAGTTTTGGTGACGGCTGAAAAGCAGCTATCACTCATCAGTTCTCACATCATTTTCAAAACTTCACATAGGCAAAAAATCAACCACTAATAAATTCTTTAGTCAATATCGTTTAATAAATCAACCACATGCGACTAAGAAATGAAACTTTTAGTAATGCAATTCCAGCACTTTGATCAGGCAGTAGCAGCAACAGCAGCAGTATTTCACAGTTTAGATGAGATGAATGAAGCATTTTCCGTTTCATAATTGTGAAATAATTATGATGTTGTTGGATGTGAATGTGAGTGAATGAATTTATAACTAACCTTATCGAATAACCTGAATGCTTCTCGATATTCAATCGCTTCCTCTTCACTGACACCTTCCAGATTCTCATGTGTATTCTGTTGTTTCCACCTGTTGAACAAAGACACCTTTCTGTTGGTTGACATCACGTCCTTGAACGCATCAAAAATTACTGTTATTAGTTTACTGTTTGATAGCGATATTCATAATAATTGACATATGCGATGAGGTGATTCGATAGATCGCGATTCGAACGATAACAAACAAATGACAAATGCGATAAACATAAAGGTGTTCGTAGAGCGTAAGAAATACAAAACGATCACGTAAACCGATCACTCTCGATCATAATGTAAGATTGCTACAGATCAAGTATCACTGCTGGAGAACATTCAAAGGCAATTCCCTTCTGGATCGCCTTCTATTTTGAGGATGATTTGACGGTGAATTCATTCGAAAAATTATCCCGAATCGATGAGCGCTCATATTTATGCATGATTAAGTTGGAGTGATTGTTTATTGAAATCATATGTTAATAGCAGAACGTTTCCATGATTATTGATGCGACGAATTGCCTTCGTTATTAGTGATGTCATCGAATCAGCAAAATTAACTTTGTTGTTCAAATGGGAAATTAAAATCAGGCCAACCGGGCGAGTGGTAACAATGAGGAGATAGAAAAGTGAGTTCAATTGAGTAGTGCCAGGCGTGTGATGGATGAGAGGAACGAATCATCTCGGCAAGAGTACTTTCCAAGAGCGCAATCAAATTTCCAATAGATATTTTCAATTAAATTACTATCATTTAGCCGAGAAGGAAAATAGCTGTTAGACGAAACACTGAACTGAACAGCATTAGCTGGAATAATGATGAGGATATATATGATGATGAGGCGCTCGATGCTTTCAACAAATGCGTGTGTGTGTGTTTGGGTGTTTGTATGTGTCTAAACGATCGTATCTTATCAAATTTTTATCTCCACAGATATCGACACAGCTACACGAAAGCTGGCGCTTAATTGATTTAATTCATTTAGAAATTTAAAAAAATCAAATTAAAAATGTAAAAATTGAAATGGGTGGATATAAACAAGTATATAAACAAGTGCTGACTCGATTTCTTCCGAGAATTTAAATGGAAAACTTTAAAAATTGAAACGGAAAAAATTTTTCGAAGTTTGGTTTTCGATTATTTTGAGTGTCTATTATTTTGTTCAGAAGCATCAACATGAGCAAACAACCGACGACACAATGGTGGTAGAAAGATTGTTTTGCGGAGAATCTAACATATATCATATTAATGGCTCTCATAAAGTCGAAATGTCTAGTGGATAAAAATTCGAGCGCATTGGATGCGGTACGAAGAGAGTCGGTTTTAGAATTGATTCAGAATGATTTATTTCTGAAAATTTAATTCACACAATGAAAGTGATTCGCTCGAGTTGTCAAATTTATTCACAGCTATTTGATGCTGTTCTCGAAGTGCATATTTCATCAAGGAATGAAAATTTATTTTGATATTGCTGGAAAATCTTGGTCGACAGATCATTCCTTGTAATAGATTGCCTAAAAGTAGATTGGTTGGAAAGCGGGGAGAGGATAGCGGTCTGTCACATAGGACCATCTACGTGAGGAAACTCCAGATCGTTAGGTGGATAGCATTAGGCGATAGGAGAAAATGATATCTGGATGGAAAACATTGCGCATACCTGAGCACGGAAAAGCCTGGAAATAAATTCGCTTGACTTCACATCTGAATATTACAAGCACAATTGGGTGTAAATTAGTTCAGTGGGCATATTCCTAATTTCAGTCTCATGAATCGATCTCATCAATCCATCTGTCAAATGATTCCTTGAGATTTGTTTCCATTATCAACAGCGCGAAAACTGCGTAGTTGATTCCTACTTTTGCAAACTTCACATTCGCACGCAATCACATAATAGAATGATCGCCTTCTTCTGTATTTTGAAATGGCATAACATCGATGCAGTGGAACAAAAATGCATGAAACTGAGATAAGTTAGTGAGCGAATGAGATGGTTTGGGCATCAGATTGGTGGTTTTAAGCTGAATATGATGATAAGTGCACAATGTGATATTCTGTTCTCGATAATGTAATATTCTAAAACAATGCTATTCATTCATTCAATCACAAACTGATACACACATGGATACAGAGAGAAATGCATAACACACAAAAGGCTTAGGCTGCTGTTGCTGGCTAAAACGGCTGAAACGATCCTCTTCAAGAGCATGTTCGCACCTATTTTCGTGAAAATGAGCTGCTGCTGCTATCAATAAGAAGACTCATCGGTCGTAGCACCATTCATTCACATTCTTGGTTTGTTCATTTAGTTCCTGCTCCGCCTTTCATTACGCATTTGATTCATAGTAGAGACTTTCACTTCACTTCACTTCATTTCACAATCCATTTCGGGAGGGAGCAACGAGTTTTTTGGTGAGTGAACAAGCAGCAAGCATAAATCGCTAGAGTTTGCGAATTTTTGCGGTGTTTTCAGCATCTACGCATCTCATGGGATTATTTTGTGAAGAATTTCATTTAACGGTTGGATGCTCGAATGTGACAAATGATAGGTGATGCAAGTTTTGTAAGAAGGAAAGTTGTTTTAAAAAATTTCTGAAATGCAGCGATTTTCGATGTTCAAAAACACCGACGACCGACAAACACATCAATTATCAGTTTGCCGATTAAAACGATCGAAATTTAGAGGATTACGCCGCTGTCATGAGATTTGACGTCAGAGGGCAATAAATTGTTTGAGCCATATTAAGTCAACAACATTAAAACGTGAAATCCCATATCGTCAACTGAAGTTATGCTATGGTGGCTATCAACATTCTTGGTAACATTCAAAATACCGCAATTTATTGCGGCATCGTTTCGGCACTTTTCAAGTTTTGTTTTCTTTCTTCTTATTTGATAATGCCGCAATCATTCAAGTAGTTTATTTTATTTCTGTGAATATGCTGCTATAAAAATCGAGTTTTTCACTCCATTATTATTATTATTATTATTGCTGTTTAAATTGGTTGATATTACTGCCGGTGAAATGCTGCTGACTGCGTCATTGACGAGAAAGAATATCAATCAGTGAAAACATTCCAGATCTGAAAACTTTCCATCCCGTTGATGGTACCGTTGGCTTGTTCAAAAAGTTCAGTTGATGAATGAGCGCTCCAATGATATGCTCCGAAATGATCCTATGAACTCCAACCACATTTCTCTTGCAAACAAACGAATCAAAAAATCTTTCGCCGAAATAATTTTACTCAGCAGTAATAATAGCATATCAAACGTTGATGATGTTTTTTGATGTTGTATTCGTTTAAGAAATCATTTCGCTTTCGCTGCTCAACTGCTCCTCTCAATTCAGCCGCATGACAATGCAATATGAAAAAAGCTCTGAAAATTTTTCGACTAAGATAGGCATTATGAATTATTGAATGTGCTGGTGCTCTCACGCTTGGACAACATGAAAACTCGAAAGGAGAAGTAAAAATATTCTTAGTGATAGTGATTTCAGCAGGGAAATATCAGACAACTGCAACAATATCGTATTTATCCTCAGAAACACCACTAAGTGGATGAATACAAGCAGCAGCCGGATTGCGGATATACATGTAAATAGACATGATTGATTCATGTATTTTCAAAGAGTGTATTGCTTTGAGTATTCGTCACTTCACTCGAACGTTTCACTGAAAATGTTTCATTTTGGAATGTGCTTCTTGTGCTCATTTCAGTGCTATTTTCATGTGGCTGTTTTCCTATTCGCATCATCACTCGGTTGCTGTGGTGAGTTCACGTGGTTGTCAAGCTTAAAATATAGCTTTAAATATTCCATTTCTTAACGATGAATGATACTTAACAATGTCACTTCCAGTAGAACCTTACGATTAGTATAAAAATATGGGTGATTCTAGTAGAGTTAAAGTGTTCAAACAATCTTCTACTGATTGCTTTTAAAGCTTTCTTCTTCAGCAGCTTACTAGCAGCCTTGTTGAAGGCGTTTGCCCTTTCACTATGCTTAAATATGACAAATGATAGGTGATGTAAGTTTTGCAAGAAGGAAAATTATTTTAAAAAATTTTTGTGAAATGGAGCGATTTTCGATGTTCAAAAACACCGACGACCGACAAAGACATCAATCATCAGTTTGCTGACCAAAATTTGGAGCATTCCGCCGCTGTCATGAGATCTGTCACGATATCTTAAGATCGATCCTTTCTTGATGACTTTATTACTGACGAAAAGTTCACATTGGTTGATGACTTTATCAAGTGTAATTTGAGTGCAAAGTTTTTTCGGCAGACTCAAATAATTGCAGCGCCAGAGATAGTCGTCTATAAGTCAACGTCTGAATGGAAGATAGAAATGTGCACTAGTTTTTTTGTGCTTTTCTGGAAGTTTTCTTGCCTGTAATTTTCGCTGAATTCTCCAACGAATGCAATCGATGACACAAAATTGTTGATGAGTTCTTTCATTGAAAGTGAAGAAGGAAAGAAGTGAGTGAGTGGCAGCATGGTTTAAATGCATTCTTAATTGGACTCTTCGAGCGTGTGCTCGTTCTTCTTTGAAAATTATTTGGCCCATTCGCCGTACACTATTGGCCACCGCCACGAATCTGTTTCAAAATGTGCTTGCTAGACAAAACAGCAGCAAAACCTGTTGCTGTTGTGGTTGCTGCATTGATTCACTTACATCATATGGTGCTGCAGTGAGTGCATCTCATGAATATACAAATTGTCTTTTTATGAAATGCTTCAAAATGAGCGGAGCACTCTTTTGGGGTTTCGGGTTTATATTTGTTTTCATAATGAGACCACAATGGCGCAACGAGGAGCATCGATCGAGCTGCACGCCCATTGAAAATGAACCAGGAAACTCTCTTCATCGGAAATTCTTCCTAAATCATCATCTCTATTGTGTGGGCAATTTAGCTTTTGTTCAGGCGGCCGAAAATGACACATAGTGGTGTTGTGAACATAAACGAGCAATAATATTAATGAGCATAATGACACCTTAATGACAACCCGTCATACTGTAATGGCAGTGAAAAAATGAGACAGAAAAAAAGGATTTGGCATTATGTTATTTATCAATGAAACATGTTCTTCTTTAATGGAATATTTGTGTGATAGATCAAAGTGTTTCGATCAATTCTACAAAATAAGTTTCTTTTTGAAGTTACTTCAAAAAACCGCATAACAACCGGTCGAAAAGCCAGAAATTTATTGGAAAGAAAAACTTTCTCGATGAAACTTGATGCGATTGAATTTGGAATGATGCAATTGAACGTCTCAAATATGTACAAACTACACCAGACACTGATTCATTCCAAGTAAAGCAAACAAGCCCATAACTCAAGAATTGTGATGTCAGAAAAACATTCATTCGAGACGTTTAATGGGCAGACAAACGCATAAATGTTGTTTTGAAGCGTTTATGATCATTTCTTAAAGGACATAGAAAAATCCTCTCCAAGCAATCCCATGCATTGCAGTTTTAAAATCAGCTGATTTCGGAAAATATCTAACGAGAAAATATGCCATGAACATTCGCCATATGATATACTGGAGTTGCAGAATCAAGAAAGATTAACGGATTGTTCAAAAGATGAGAAAATTAAGGAGGTGTAAAGTGACGATAAGATAAGATCCCACACATCGAATGAATGAATAAGTTACCTGCCTGCTTCAGCCACTAGTATTGATCATCATGACGATGAGAATAGCATTCACAATGAGAATGAGGTTGATAACAATGATAATGATAAAAGATAGACGAGAGTAGCACTGAAAAGTGCGAATAATAATAATAAGAGTGGTGGATGGCTTGAATGGAATGAAGTTTGTGGTTGGTGGATTCGACTGAAGAATAAGTTGTTTAATTGAACTGAATGCTTTCGTTATTTATAGGAGCTTCGAACATCCATTGCACAAAACAAAAGAGTGAATATTTTTCTTATTGTTAGCTGACGCATACATAAAGTTCAGGCGTTTTTCTGTTTCGTCGTTCAAAAACTATCATCAATATCGTTGTGCGTGTCGTCGCTTATATGAGGAAATGATACTGATTCTAAGCAAACAAATGAAAGCAATTATAACAACATCTAACTACTACAATTACTCTACGAACAAAACAAAATGATTTCCGAAAATGATATCCTCAAATCCCTCAAAAACTGCTTTGATCTGATCGTTTCATTCACTCAGTCACAGCAGAACAACAAAAACATAATCAATAATCAACACTTCAAAAAAAGTACCGTTTCAAACTACAATTGTGAAACTTGATTAGCCAGCAACAAAAATAAGCTAATGCAAATGCTATTAGAGTGCAAACCTATGACGAATTTATTGCGTTTCCGAGTGATGATCGCTGAGAGTCGGTCACGTTCAGTGGGTGAAATTTTGGTTTCGATTCGATAATCCAACTTAGAATTTCATGAAGACAACAGAAATGATACCCAACGGGCGCAGTCTTAATGAAGGGGCGAAAAGGTGACCACAAAATGAAAAGTGAACCCGACTGTTAAGGTGGATACTCAATTGCTGTTAAGTGTGCCGGTGGTATCATTAGTTGCGGGCAAAGAAGAATGCCAAGGAAGAAAGAATGTGATATTAGTGATATGGTGATAATAGAGAGGCATAAATCCGTAATGAGTTGGATTTGCTGATTAAATAAACGAATGAATAGATGAGCTTCGTATCCGAAATCTGCTAGATGAAATTCGGAATAAAGAAACGCTCTGAAGTGATTTGATCTGAAAAGCAGAGATCATAACGAGTCTCGTCATGCGACAACGCAGTTGCTCGAACTGCCGTATCGTCGAGAACACTCTGTGCAGATAATAGTGAAGATCCAGCAGGTCCATCAGCTGTTCTTCACCCTGATCTGCACACAACTAATCTGAATATCACATCCTTTAATTGTTCTTCATTCACTCATTCAAATCACTCCTCCTCCCTCATCATTAACATCCTTCAATGGCATCGCATCGCATCTAACTAGATTCGCTATTATTCGCCCAAATCCCTCCCATTTTTCATCATTTAAACTCTTTTACAAAAAAAAAAGATTCGTTCATCCGTCCTTTCATAGAGCGACGCGAAATGGCAACATGGAAACGTGGATACTATGAAACAATGCATTCATTTTCATCATATTTAAGACTCAAAACTGAGAAATGATTCCCATATTTCAACATAATAATAGGCGATTATCTTTTCAAAAACTAATGCCTCGTTATGAATTGAAACACGATAAAGTGACATTTTGAGTCGGCAGCACAATCACGCGAAATGTTGATAGATATGAGTGGAAATTGGGTGGATGTATAGTATTGAAATCAATAGCTGCGGTTTAATTGTTTCGCATAAAACGGAGAATTTATGAAGTTAATGAAGCGATCCTGAGTGCTTCTGATGACTGTACTGAAGAAACGCAGAAGCTTTTTTTTTGGTGAGAGCCTTACGCTTACTTGGCTTAAGAATGTGTGGAATGAGCAAAGTAGAGCTCATTGAGACAGATTAACGTCGAACTAGATTCGTACTCATCAGCTAGGAAACTGGTTGGTTCCACGAGCCTCATCCAAACAAGCAAACAAACGAGCACGACTAGATTAAGCGGCTTCGAACAGCAATGAAAATAAGTAAGTTAACTTAAGCAGCAATTCAGGTAGATGAGTTCCAACTATGCTATGTACTGAAGATTATATCAGTGATTTTAAAACAAAGTTCGATAACTTGTCCAGCAATACACTCTGGAAATAATAGAGCGGTGCTCGTAACAGTACTAACGGTTCCATTCTGATTCATAAAATATCTGTGGTGATTTGCAGCAGAGCTGTGTAAAAACCATTCCAGTAACTGGTATCAAAGTTCACCAATGATACATAGCAGATAACGGAGGATATTTTTCAAATATTGATTGATTAATAGATACGGGCGTTTCTCGAAAGGACAAACGAAGAGATTTCCAAAGTTATGTTTCAAATTTGAGCACGACTATCTCAATCAAATGGTAGCAATGCGGATAACGGATATTTTGTGGAAATAAGACCACCGTAATGTTTTCAATATGTACAATGTTCAGCGGCACCAGCTATGAATAACACCAAGGAAACAAGGTGAACTTGAAAATAAATGGAAACACATCGAGATCGTACTTTTAAGCGGCGTAAATGACTTACGAATGATTCATAACGAATGCAGTTGCTTTCATTTGTATTTATCAGTTGGATCTGAGCGTATAAATGAAAATTAGCAACTGAGGGTGAGAGTGTCTTGGGAAATGTTTTCATGCACATACATCGTTAGGTGTGAACGCATATTGTTGTCAATTCAGGTGAACACACTGGAAATGAGTCGTTAAACTATATATGGATAATGAGTTTAGACGTTTTCAAGCATTCCTTTTGTCCGTCCATGAGACTCGCCACAAGATACTATACTATTATTCAGAGATCAATTCTGCAAAATACAATCGAAATCTGAGTAAACAATGTGGAAGAAAACGCCGATGAATGTGCTGAGCAAACAAAACACCTGAGAGTATTCTCATAAATATCAGCTATCATTGACGAGTACTTTGCATTGTTTCATATGTGAATGAATCATTTTTATGAGTCATTTCACTTGTTTTCATCGTATTTATCGTAAATAAACCAAGAAATACGGACTGTTATCAGTGACAGATTAAATGCTTTATCATATCTAACATTAGCCAAGTTGGCTGAATCATCCATTATCAGAGATATCTGTAGGCTCTTGACAGTTTAATGTTGTTCGTTCGTTCGTTCAGCAAGAACCAGTACTTTGGTCTCAACATAGGAAGTATTTGGCTCTGATTTGATTGAGTTATACAATCAAATCAGAGTAGCTGGCATAAGATTGAATCAGTGCAAGTGATGCGTATTATTGGTGTATTTTGATGAAATTTTGCAAATTTAATCTTTTAG
Organism: Anisakis pegreffii; assembly: GCA_035041965.1. Taxonomy (NCBI): domain Eukaryota; kingdom Metazoa; phylum Nematoda; class Chromadorea; order Rhabditida; family Anisakidae; genus Anisakis; species Anisakis pegreffii. The sequence continues at coordinate 28,091 of JAPYMA010000176.1, read as the reverse complement.
AGCGATTAGATTTTGCAAACTGTTTCAAAGGACTTATCGAAAGTACAACGACGACTGGCGGCATACTGAAAATGAGGAGAGAGTAACAGTGATGAGGCTTTCTTAGTTTCTCGGATGGAAAACATCTCAAACGGAAACTTCTCTCGACTCTTCACGAATGAAATAGTGCTGAAAGCAAAAAAATGTGAGGCATGGACGAGACGAATGAAAACTAAATGGACATAACGAATTGAATTGAATGAAAAACGATACTGGGCGATCAATGCAGGCGATACTGAGAGACTGGAAAACAAATTCAATTGTTCAGTTCAAGTACTGTTGTGTTACCAGTCGTTGTCCTCCAGGATGCTTAGCGCAGCAAAATCCAGCTGAATCATTGATAAGTTCAAAGGACTTGAAACTTATGCAAGGAGCGAAGACGAACTTATACTTGCTCTGTTTTGTCTTTGTTTTGTTATTATCTTCAAAGGACTTGAAACATTCGGACTTGTTCAGTTATTCTTCAGCGACACTCGAAATCTGGTCATAATGAGGCAGACAAGAGTCTACTGCAGTCTACATCGAGTTTGGCGACGAAGTAATAGTTCGTCTGGATTTTTTCGGGAGGAAAGACTTAGTTGCGATAGAACAATTCTGCGATTAGTTCCACATGCGAATTGCTCCGAGACATGCGATCAAGGACAGCTGAATGGAAGCACGTTCTAAGAAGATCGCTGGATTTTGAGGCTGAGGCTGGATCTTAATCGGTAGGTTCTAATCAATCGAAAAGGTAAATGAATGAACGAGGTAGGGTGATGACAGGAGTATTTACGCCACTCATGATCGCTTCTAATTGTTGCTTTCATTAACAAAACTTACGAAAATGTTGGATTGTAAATTGGATTGTAATAGGACTTGATCAGAGTTCATCAATAGTGCCTACGTTACAGTAAAGATGAGATTTGTTTCAAGATTAAAGCTTGCCACTTCACAGATAAATAAATTCTTGTAAGTCATCGCAACTGAAAGAACACTCGAAAGACCGCTATGAGTAAACATGGCGGTGAAATCACATTCCATTGTAACATTCCTTTGACATTACACTACTTCCCTCTCACAGTAAATAGTTTACTAATCCGAAGAAAAACAACAATCAAATCCCTTGAGGAATGCTGAAGAAAAAGTCCACAAACATGAGGAAGTGTCAAATCTCGCTTCAAATTTAAGATTATGAATGAGCAGAAACCAAACAAACAAGGTGATTCTTTCCTAAATGCGAGATTAAGCTGATTTATGAAAACTATACAACTATAAGAAATCTATAAGCTGATTTATGCATGATGGTATTTGACCACTCAATATCCATCATGAGTGATGGTGTTCCATAGTGCATGATATATATCATCAAAATTCAAACGATTTCTAGCAAATTTCTCATTCCACCTCCATTCCTCACTACCAATAGATCATTTATTCCTTTATTTATTCAGTTCACATCATTCGTTACGGATGAAAACCTCCTTAATAGTACCACATATTCATCACACTGACTAAGTCACGAAAATGCTGGAGTTCGATCACATGACAAAGCAATATTATCAACGATAGGAGCAGTTACGGAAGCACAGAACGTCGAAGAGACACACATGAACAACTGGTAGATATCGAGCCGAACTGATAGCTTAAGCTCAAGTCGAACAATTTAATTGATAAAGAAATTGGCGTCACTGAGGCGGTTGAACAATTTTTGAAGTTAAAATTATCTGGAAAAGTATTTGCTAATAAATAGTTGTTGAAAGGTAAGTGAAGCTGTTCCAAACGATCTTCAAACAGCACCGATAATTCATCATCAAATCTCATGCTACACATTACGTACCTTTCTCATCTAATTTAACATTTCGCTCTCCTTACATCTAAATGCTTAAATCATTTGAAACTGAGCAATTTATCAGTGCCGATACCATCACAACTATAAATCAAACGGAAACACACCTTCGAAAATATTTTTCTATTTTGTCGAATAAACATACAAGAATTCGAACCTGAGCACATTCCTAACTGTTATACGCCTAGCAGTTGGAAAACAACGAATCAGTTTTCAGTTAATAGTGATCATCAAAGAGCAAAAATGAATGATCTCATCTCAGATAACACAGCAATAATTTGTCACTACTGATCGACTCGCAGCTAACAACGACAGCTGATAAGAGCTTTTATCCCATGAACATCAACCATCCAATTACTCGTTAATCTAGTCCCAGCTAAGACAACCTCATGATAATATATCAAATTTAGATACTTTCAACGATCAAGTCTTTATTCATGGACGAGCACATGAGAACTTAATTATTCGCGGATCTAACGATAAGCATTTGCGCCAATCCGACACATGCTATCGAATGAATATTTGAAGTCATTTTTTGTTTTCAATTCAGATTATTTTAAGTGCTAATGAATTGTAATTTAGAGAAGTAAAAGTATAAAGCACTTTGCATTCATTTCGCAGTTCGTTTGCAGTCGATTGCTTGAATGAAAAAAAAACGGCGCATAAAAGCTGTTGTTTGATAAAATAATCTTTGAAAGTTGTTTTCCGAACAAATGAATTTCATTAATCAAGTGTAATCAAAGTAAAAAGCAGAGGGTGGTGATGTGAGGGAAGGATACATCGAATCTTTTGATGAACTCATCAGATGAGTGGTTAGTGCATTCGAGATTGCATCACCTAGCATCATTAATCAAGTCAAAAAGTTGATCAAAAATTGCTTCATAGAAATAATTTCGGATATCCGAACTTTTACATCTCAACGGTTGTTAACGTTTAGCCGAAGTGAACTTGAAAAAAAAGCGAGAGTATAATTATGATGGTGAGATAATTGAAAACGTGAAACAAGTGGACAAATCCTTACTGGAAAAAAAATTGTAGTGGAACTTTCAATCGTGACATTAAGCAGAATTTAACGTCGTGGATTAGAGCAGATTAGACCTAAGATAAGTGAGAATGATATGATCGATAGATGGATGCATATCTGAGATTTTCAACTATCATTTCGGGGTGACTTACGATCTGGATCCATCGAATCAATTTGGAGAGATCCATCAATTGACCTGGAGAAGAATTTTTCACAGTTTCGAAGAGCATTCCGTTTCTCACACCATTGTCAACATTTCATTTCACAGAAGCGGAACTCTCCTCAGAAACACTTCCTTTCCTCGGCTACTGCTACATCACTTTGATTATGGTGATATTTTATGACGACCACATCCAGACAGAATATAAAGGCATTAATTATCAGTTTTATCGAGATATTTCAGTGATAATAAAGAGACTAAACGTTCGAAATTACTGACTGACATTATCATCAGCTATGTATTAAGAACATCACTTTATACTGAGGATAAGGCAGGCAGCTATTAAATACCGCATGAACTGCAAACTATTAACATATTCATGAAGACACTCCAACCGGGTTCCTTTTCCGTGAAATTTCTTAATGACGTTGAGTTGGCGAGCGGAATTTGTGCTGGGATGAAGAGATGAAGCACCATATATATATTCCTTTTGTTCACGCATGAACACTGATAAAAATATCTTTCATGGAAAGTTGAGCATCATGGAAATGTCGTCTGTCTGTCATCACAAAACACAGATGATCTCCTTGATGTTTAGTGATCGTTGCTGCCGCTTGCAAATTTTTTATCGTCGCAAATTCTCTAAAACACAACGAAATGGAAAAAATAACGCTTTGCAGCAGGAAACAGCAACTCGCTTATATTTTCTTAGATTCGCTTGCTGTCGAGAAGCATTCATATTCCAGTTTAAGCTCGATACCAGATATGCAAACGTTAGAGTAGTCGTTGTGTCGTTGGTTGTTGTGTTTTCAGTGCGATTAGTCGTGCTGCATTCATTTGTATTTTTCATAACAAGCTGAATTTTTATTCACAGGCATTTGGATGGACATTGCAGCAGCAATGACGACAACCAATCGAGGATTCGTTATCGTTTATCAATTCCTCCATACACAAGCAAGCATGCATGCATACATGCATGCATGCTTGCTTGTGTGCAGTATAATAGACCATGCTGCTGCTGCTGCTAGAGTTGGTAGTTCTTTGAATGCTTATGAAAAAATGCAGATCAATAAAGGAACTACTGCTAGCGATGACGGAATGGCTGAATTAACCCAGATAAGAAGTCCACGATGATTAATGGTCAACGAAAGCATCAGGCAATTGAGCAATTGAGTAATCGAAATGAGCCAGTGCCTTCTAGGAATTTGCAGATAATTTTGCAGTCAGACAATTGGTCGGTGGTCATTATGTTCTAATTTTCATGCATGTGCACGTTTCCCGTTCGAGTTTCAGCATCTTAATGAGGAGACCGGTCGGTAATGTTTCATAGTTCTAAACTTCTATATGCATCATCATCATCTCATCGAATCATTGATCTTTTTTATAAGGACAAGTCATCCATCATTCACTGCACTGACGACATCTTTCGTGAGCCTAAACGGAAATAAGTAGGTGGACGAAGAAAGAACGTTGTATTTGTGGCATGTGAAAGACATGAATTCTTTACGAGGTACAAGTGCTGATGAAATGAATGAATGAATGAATGAATATAAGCGCATATAAATCAGCCTCTCGAAGATTTTGTTCTCTTGAAGCAATGAATGCACTTTGCTATCTATTTTTATCCGATCGTTTTGATGATTTTAATGAGTGATTCATAGTGATGATCAATGCTGTCTTGATTATCACTGATCGTGCGTGTCAGTTGATCGTTGTTGAGACAGACGGCTAACAACTGATTATGCTGGCTTGATAGCACCTCTCTCTGAGTTAGCACCAAATGAAAACTTTCGCCGATCATTCACTAGAATTAACTATACATGAACTTTTTAGCAGCTGTTCGCCACCTTCTTGTTTGAAGATAATAAAAAAAATTACAACGCATCGTTAACCGATGGATGGATGGATCAAGGCGGCTCGGCATCTGTCATGAGTGCAAACATCTAAAAATTCAGCCATACCTAGTACTATGACAATGTAGCAATCTTTGATGTGTCAGAAAATTGAGCACTGTGTTTGTACTCGAATGAAGTTCAAGACTTCAATTAGGGACACTGATTCCGGCTAACAAATGAAAGAACATCTGACACGAAATTATATCACATGTTCGGTGGATGAATACTGATACCAAATGCAGTGATGTCATTTCCATATAATTGGTTTTGTGATAATTAATGATGAACTTATTTGACGGGTATAGATCACTATGGAACATTGCGGCAATTAGTTACAGTAGAATATTCAGGATATTCACAATCAGGTTTTTTTGACGAGATTCTCAGCTGGCTGCTGAGCGGAAATCACAGGAATGAAACAACCGAAAAAGAATTTTGAACCACCTCCATGTTATAGCAGTCATTTAATGAGATTTGAGCGAAGACTATGATTATGCTGAGCTCAAGAGATCACATTAAGTACACATAGCTGATTGCGTTTCCGCACTGGAAAATTCATCAATTACATCAATCATGAATAGTCGAATGAAATAAATTAAAATGAAACAAAGTAAAAACGACTAATGAGTGAGGGAGAATTCAGTGGAAAATTGAATTTTTCAATAAGCAGTTTAAGATGATTGAGAATTGTTGTTGCGTGATGAATCGATGGAGAGTAAAATTTTGTCGGATGACTATTCGAGAACTCAAAAGCAAAACAAAAAACAATCAAATGAACTTAAAACTTTAGCATGACGAAATTGTTTTGTTTGGATTGTTTGAGAAAAGTGCATACGGAGATGTGGTAGATCATAAATTCGGCAATAAATCCGATGTTATTGCTCGGATTAATAGTCTCAACAATGAGGGAATGAATCCAGCAAAGAAACAAGACTACTTGCTTGTGGTATGCCATGATGCTAGTGCGTATGTCATGCTATCATGATTTTATATGTTCATGACTGGAATGCACAATAAAGGAACCCTTTAATTGTAGCAACCATTTAACTGAAAGGAAATTTTCTTGTCGCTCACTTGCATACTAGACCGGATAAGTTCATGATTTCTTGATAATCATCTAAATTTCACTGCTGAAATTTTATTTTGCTTTTTCTACGGCACATTTCCTGGTGAAAGCGGATAATTTTACGAGTGTATGTATCAAGAGCAGTTGGTAATTATAGGATGAGATGTTTCTCATTCACACGAATTACAACATATATCATGAAAGAATAACTGGATAAGATTATATACATTAAAAATGATCATAGCACTGTCAAATCCCACAGTGAAATAGTTTATCTCAGAATCTGGCAATTAAGGTTCAGCGATAATGACAACATCAAGAAACCTGTTTCAGAAAACAGTACGAGTTATACTGCATAATGATCAGAATTGTAGACTACTGAAACAGCAAATGCTTCCTCGCAATTACTAGTGAATTGCCATAGCAATATTCTTCTGGAAAGGGAACTTCCTCCAAGAATGTTTCCTGTTAATCAGCAGAATGTGAAAGGTTGTTCATCTGTAAAACAATTCAAAAGTGGAATTCAAAACCAAAAAAGTGTTCGTCGGAACAAGTATCGAACTGATTAAAAGAATGGATTAGCAAAATCTAGATGAAAAGATTCCGTCTCACTGAAATTCTCAGGAACTCACCAGAAAGGAATGAGAATTAGAAAGCGATTCGATTTGCATTCACTTATGTTCTCCTGGTGAACAGTGAAGCATAAAGTAGGTGGTAAAGAAATTGTGGTAATGAAATTGTTACATGCACCCACTATCACATCTCCGATGGACTTGCTGGTTTGGTTGCTAAGGTAATTTCATTTGCAAAATTAGATTCAAAGGTCGACATTGATGTTTTATTTCTTCTCAAAGCGAATTCTTGAACAAGCAAATAAACGCTGCTTGATGCTACCCTGATCGTTAGCATATTAATGAATTGTGCGTAAATGCTAGAAATTCCATTTGAATCATCACTAGGATACGAAACACTTGTTATTCTCATATTGTGATAGAAGACAATCGCATTGAGCGAAAGAATCATACAGCTTTATAAAAGTTATGAGCATTTTGAAAAAAAATTTATGAGGTTATGAACAATGCGGTTAGAATGAATTGACGAAAATATTGCGTGCCATTTATTTCGGAAAAAACTGATAAGGCAGGGAAATTTGATGAGTGCTCAGAACTTTGGAAAGTAGAAATGATGAAAATTAGAAGTAAGGAGCGTTTTTTTTGGTCATCTTCGCTAACGTGAGGCTGCAGCAGTCATATTAAGATTAAGATTAGAATGAGCGTTATCACGCATTGAACTCGACGATATCATTCCGACTGTTTTCCTTTGCACTATTCTGATTACATTCATTCACGAAAAAAAAGATTTTGGAGCATTTCCGTGCACAAAATTCCATTTTAAACACATGAAAAAACCGTGCAAAATAATTCTGAATGGTTTGTCAGCAACGAAACAAAGCCATGACTCTCATTTTCTCTTCGCTTGATGGCTGAAAAAGTACGAAACCGAATGAGTGAATTTTTCTGCAAAAACAAAAATAGAACTGAAATTATCGGAAATATGCAAGCAAGCGAACAACACTTGCGTGATATCGTTTCATTAAACCAAACGATTGAGACAATGATGGTGGAAATTAGGTTGAAGAAATTTTCGAAAATAACGCAGACTCTAGCCTTTGATATATACTCAATTCCGATTTGATGGATGACTTGAATTGTGAACTTTTACAGTGTTCTCAATTGAAATTTGATGATCATCACAGCGATTTCGCTACTGGCCTCATTAGGAAGACTATAATCATCAGAAGGAATGTAACCACACGCAGTCAAAAAACTCCAAAACAGGAGAATTTAAAATCAACCAAGTTAACAAATATGGGGAGAAGTTTCATTTGTCACGTTAAAAAATGTTATTATTATTGTTTTGTTGATCAAATTTGCTTCAACGGGTCAATTTTATTTGCTGTTTTCGTTTACCTGTTCAGCTGCGCTCACCTCTTTGCCCCTGATTACTTAATGGTAATCACTTATGTGATTGCATCCATCTCAAGTGTTCTGCTGTGTTAATTCCATTCACGTTAGCAATGACATCCGGACGAAATTTCAGTTCAGCTGGAGTCCAGCCGAATCGTCGTTTCAATATTCCCATGCTCGGAATTCCGACCGAAATTCAAAATTGTCCAGTTGGAATCCGAATCTCGCGATTCCGACTGGACATCGGTCGTATACCATCACTACCTCACATCCAAGCTACATTGCTTAGATTCGAACGGACTTCATCCAGTATGGAGTAGGTAAAACCATCCATTTAAAACTTCACTCACGATCAGTCTCTGAATTTGCATCTTGTTCCTATTATGAAATGTGCTGCAACGAGCTTTTCATGTGAATCTTTTTGGTACGTTTTCATCTTCCCGTCCCACTTCGTGATCGTTAAAAAAAAATCAGATTTGCTCACTGCTTTCAATCGCTTCATTCCCATTCAACTGATGCGAAACATCGCAATCATTCATTCATTCCGATGCATATTTTCAGTATCTTCTAATTCATTTGAATTGTTCTTTAGTTTCATGTTCTCAGAAATATGAAATTCACAGGTGTTCAATATTCTGCAGAATTTCCCTTTGCAATCTGCAACTGAAGTGAAAAAAAAACCTTTGCTTGCGTACATCAACATCTCACATTTGCTATTAAAATATTTATAGTAGTACATAAGGTAAACTATGAGTAATATCTCATTTGAATGGTGGGCACACTGAGTAGTGATTTGTAATCACAGATTATATGTTAACTTCTTGAATTGAACTGAAAGATTTCTACTATAATGAATGAATAAGTGGTACTTAGCTCTTACTGCTAGTCAAGAGTAAAATTAGACGTTCTCTGTTGGCTAACTATTAGAAGAACATTACGGAAACATACTCATTTTGCAATGAGTAGACAAATTGCTTGCCAAATGACCTAGTCAGCAATTGTTTTGGATAAGATGAAACATGATGTGTAAGTATATAGATAGATCCCTGACTAGTCACTTATATATCCGATCAAGCCAGATCAGATCGCTTATTGGGAACAGGATAAAAAGGAATGTGTGGTGAACAGATGCAAGATATCTGTTCTGACTGAGTTGAGAATATGTAATCGAAAGAACTTGGGTCATTATACATATAATAGAAGATATTGTTAAACTTTTTGTACACGTTCAACGTTCACTTCATCTTATCTACTAGCAGCAGCTGACGAACAGCTATTGATACGAAAGCACAGTTGAAAACGTTAAAGCTATTACAACTGGACTTATATTCTCATTCTAAGCGTTCATCGTATATTACAAGAGTTTTTATCGTTCCTTATTTGTAAGTGTTAGCAGTGTTTGTGAAGTACCAATCAATATACCTGAAAATAGATTGCTTAAGTTGGATAAATAGGAGTGTTACTGTTGAATCGAACGGCTCAACTATGTAATCTTTCAGATCAACGATAAGGTGATCAATTGATTGCTTGATGGAGCACTCGATTTTAAACGCCTGTTTTCGAATTTTGATTACTCGTGACTACTCGATAACTAATGATCGGGCTTATGGCTACCCAGAGATCTCCATAAATAATTTCGTTCAATATCTGAGACCGCACGTTTCATCGCAATATGACATATTGTTTCCTGAAGAAAAACTAATTTCAGCAGTCTTAATGAATGTTCTCAGTTTGTGCCATTCTTAACCGGGAAACGTGATATTTCTAGTGAATCCAGTAGATATCCAATTAAGAGTTTGCTACATCGTTTGCTGCATGGCGTGATTACGATAACCTGCAATCACGGAATGTGTAAAGTGTTTTTGCAGGGATTTACTGATTCTGGATGGATCAGATGCATGACGGTTCCATTCCGATATTTAAGGATTCCAGTGTATTTAGTTATAAATTCTTTCTCGTCCCTCAGATCACTGGTTGATTAAAGCCTTGTCGAGTTGGCTTTTAGGCCAACGTTATCGAAAAACCTCTCTGAGTTCGATACTACAGAAGATTTTTTAGAATCCGTATTCTGATCTCAGGAAGTCGAAAAAAATGCTTTTGATTTCTTCCATCTGTTTTCTGTTCTAAAAACCACTTCTGTTTGTATTTATAACTAATTTCTTCGTTATGTGCAAAATATCAAGAATGCCATATGGCAATATCTCATCTGCTTGAACAGCAAGCACCTCTACTATTCATCGTCTATCGGTGAGCTCTATTCTGCTGGTGTTATTGTTGAATTATTAGAAAAAGTATTCCAACAACGTTTCAGTCCATTGACGTGAGTAGAAAAGTTCATCGCAGTTGAATGCACAAGTTTTTAGCTAATTGTAAGGATATATATCATTTCAGTCCAGCAAGTTTGTCAGAAAGAAACTCCAAAGCATCAGCGAAAGTATTCATCGGTTATAGTCTCAAAGCTTTCAAAACGGAATTTATGCCGTTTAATTCTCCTGTTTACAACATTAACTGGAAGAAATTACGCCGTTAGCATATTCGGCATTGTCAAACCGTTTCAGTAATTCACTTACAATGTGAAATTATATTCACATTTACCGTCGTTCATTGTAAATGCGATGATTCCATCAAAATATTCAATGAAAGCAAATTTTATTTTCTCATTCAAAATGATTTGAGCAGCTCTCCTGTTTGTCTCTGCAGCAGTGTTTTATTGGAAAGCTAAAATGACTGGATTAAGTTCGGGTCAGTCATGAATGAGACTCTTTTCGAGAGCCTGCCTCTTCACGGTAAACATACAGCATGACTACGTCCAAATGTATCGAATCAATTACTACTAAGTATATCTATTGAATGCAGTAGTTTTCACTGATGAGGCGAATTGAATTCTCTCAGCAATTTGGTGGAAACAAATTGAATTTATATAGTCCTGAAGAGTAGATATTTATTCCATTCCATTGCTTTTTTTGTTCTGAATTATTTTTTCTTCCTTCCAAAGAGTTTCCTGTCCATACTGAGTTCTATGCAGAATAGATTTTCTGAAAAACATGTAAATGAACTAGTAATCAATCAAATAATCAACAGTGAGATATTTTATTTTCTTAAACTCGTCAGTTCATGCATGATTCACTTTGCGCGATTACCTTTTTCCTTTTGAAATTCTTTGTTTTCAGAAATACAGACTGAATTCTCGATTTATTCACGAGTTTACTCGGAATCAGCTATGTCAAATCATTTTTTCTTTCCGTGATTGCTCTAATGATTGCCCTAAGATGACCCTTTGATCTAACCTCAGAGATCATAGTCCTATTTATTCTATTCATTCTGATTTAATTACCACTCATTATTCGTGAACTATTCTTCAGATCGACGAGAATTATTTTCTTCAACAAAAACCTGAAGAATGCCAATTGTAGTTTTGATATTCTTCTCCACAGAAGATGAATATCGATCAGAATTTCTATGCAAATGAATCTTTGCGTTTCGGTTTTGCGAGTTTCAAAGCAACGATTATTTCCTCAACAAACAAACCTGACGCAATGAGAAGTATTATACAATTTTGTAGGATTATTTCTCAACGGAATCGTTCTAATCGTTCACTACAAAACTGCCAATCATTCGAGTAAATGCTAATATCACATATTTGTTCCATTCAGCATTAATCATCACCCAAAACGCCTTCGAATAGTGCATTTTCTGTTGTTGTTCTATTGTATGCGCACATAAATAGAGCTGTTTAAACCGAACATTCACATTCTTTTTTTCGAAGCTTTTTTAATGGGAACCCTAACCCTTTCGTTGGCATTTATATGCCTTTTGAAACGATTTCCTCATTCAATTCTTTACGAACGATTGATCTATCTATCGAGCAATCAACTAAAGTGACCATGGAAATTATTATAGTTATTTCTAGTAAGATGATGGCTGGAGATTCATCGCTGAAACAAGTGTTTCGATTTCGATTTCAATTCCCGAATTCGATTTCAGAATAATTGGAGCTGCTGGGAAATTTGGGTTCACTTTGATGAGATATTGCATTGTAGATCAATGGCTTGTTATGAGATCAATGGCTTTGTTGAGCTGATCAATATAGGAGATACATATGTAAATTAATTTATCCTTCATATTTTATCTAATCACGCATGTTCAATGTAAAATATTTATCTGCTCAATTATGTTTTTGAATCAAAATGGATTTAGTTTGAATTAATTCATTGATTATCCAATTGAGTCTTATGAAATCCAACTGAACACCGAATCGAATGAAACTTTCATGTGGGTCTCAATTCTTTCATCGTGTTCATTCACTCACTAGCTTATTTATCGTTCAAGATGATTTTAGTCAGCTCAATTCTTTGCCACCCTGTTCACGTTTTCAAGTTGCTTAAACGAAAATATGACAGTTACGAACATTTTTCTCTTACGAATCTATTTCTATTGAGGAACGCTTTCTCCATCCCGAATAGCTCACCTAGCCATTGGAGATTTGTGCATCGGACTGATTAAAATTTCATGTTGTTGCACTCTTTCTCTGGCTAATGACAACGACTAGAGTGCTGAGTTTACAACACTTCTTCAGTAATTTTACTCTCACCTAGCTGGCCAGCCCCATTGCGAAAATGAAGAATTACCTCAATGCTGAGTGCATTGAAGCTAATGCAAGATTCATTCATCCAGTTGTTCACCATTCAGGCGTTATACTCTCAAAAAGCCTACGGTTTCACTTGTTGCATCCCTCATGAGTTAGTCGTTTGTTTCAAACCCTTCAAGCGAGAAAATCATTCCATTGTGTGAAAGTCATCTGCTGCTTTTGTGAAACAATAACAACTAGCTATAATATTATAACCTTTGACCCTCGATCAGCCTCCAACAAGAAAGACAGTGCTATTCAGCTTTCGAACGGCTCGCAAGTAATCATGTGCTAATAAACTTTTCTACAATATGGATGTACGAGAGTTCATACAAACGGACTTGTAGTCAATGGGTTTTTTGTGGTCCCTTGTGATAATTTATAATACATATTTTTTGATTCAAACGTACTCTGTGCTCAATCCTAAAGAAATAGGAATGTTTAAGATGTACGCGTAAGCAAGCAAATCACATCTGTTCAATCAGCTTAGATATTTAGCATCAATAAATCTGCACAGAAGAAATTTACTACAAAGTTTACGTGAAAACGATAAGAATTCCGATTAGTATTTAGTTTTGTACCAAGCAATAAATTTGGTTCTTTTTTTTGCTGTACGCCAAGCAAATGTTGCTAAGAACGATCACTTTTGAGTTCATCAAATTGAAGTTGTTTATCGCGTTTCTTTCAGACTTCAGTCAGATTGCTTTATCTCTTCACACTTTACAGGTTTTGAAATCTCGTACAGTTGATGTCTTTCCTGAAATGATTTGCGATTTGTTGTGATATGTTGAATTTTTCCACAAATTATGACTTTTCGGATAGATTCTATAAGTCTCCTCGGCTGAAATGTATAATTTTGGAGGAAACTGTGGAATTATCTCGTAAATTATCCATGTTAGAAGCTTTGGAGTTCACGTTTTTAGCGTTTAGTATCAACATCATTATCAGTTTATGATTTGCGATTTTCCATTGCCGTTCACAATTGCTCAATGTTGATCCGACCGAATTGTGAATCATTCCGCTATTCCAGGTCCCATCTACCATGGGAACCGTCTCCTATTGGGCCTATGGATTACTGATTCTGGGCATCTTAACCAATCTTATTCGAAGTGATGATCCGTCAGAATCGACTTTTGAACAATCCATCGGCGATCAGAAACCTCCTACGTTGATCGTTGTGACAGTAGCCACTGACCAGACCGATGGTTTTTTAAGACTTCAAAGATCTGCTGAGCAGTTCGATCTGAAACTCAATGTGTTTGGTCTTGGCCAGCAATGGAATGGTGGTGATACACGGTATTATCAGGTAACAGGAGCTGAGCTCGCACTGATGAATGTTCAGAAGTCATAGTTGATTACAAAGCACAGAAATCAAAGTCCGATCAATCGATTAAACAAAGTCCCACCGAAACTTTATCGCATTTGCATTTAAATCAACGAGCGATTCATCATCGCTCGCGCATGAAACTAGTAGAGTCCAATCGATCCTCAAGATGATGAAAGAGCCGACTGGATTCTTAATCAATTCAAGCCTACATTCAGCTTCCTATAAATGAATTTCATGATAAATTTGAAATGAAATGTTTTCATTGAAGTTATTCGGAATTGTTCAGGGTGGTGGTCAGAAAATTAAAATTCTGCGCGAATCACTGAAAGAATACAAGGATCGAGAAGATGTCATCGTGCTGTTCGTCGATGCGTGAGTGATTCCGTCTTTTTTCTATTAACAATAAATGCTGACAGCTTTTGGGATCGTATCGAGCCCTCTTTGCTCAGAAAGTAAGCAACAATCTCTCGAGAGAAATGGCTTATTAATGCCAGAGAATATAAAAATGTTTGACTGCAAGGAAATCGCTCGGAAAAGACAACTGTTTCATTATTCAGCAGTTCTATGAAATTTGAAGAGAAAGAAAATTGTCATCGGAATCATCTTAAGATATGATGTTGTATTCAATGCTGGAGAGGAGGAAATCTTGGCAAAATTCGACGAGATTTACTACAAGTACCGAGTCGTTTTCTCGGCTGAACCTTTCTGCTGGCCACGAAAGGAACTCGCACCTGAATATCCTACCGTACAATTCGGCAAAAGGTATTTTTTTAATTTTGTTCTTTTTTCATTGCATATGCTAGTGAATTTCCTCGTTTCTGTGATTGTTTGAATTCGTTTGGTGGTATTGAATCTTGTTCTAAACTTTTAAACTATTCAGATTCCTAAATTCTGGCCTATTTATGGGCTATGCGCCTGAGATATGGCGTATCATTAACGAGTATCCAGTAGCGGATGAGGACGATGATCAGTTGTACTATACGAACATTTATCTCGACGAAAAGCTGCGAGTGAGTGCCGATTGTTCTTGAAGCTCGACCTTAGAGTTGGGCGCAAATGACTGGCTTTTTATTTCTCCACAGGAGACCTCCAGTACCATTCATATGTTTTCCGTGATGTTTACACATAAATTTTGAAATTATACTCAAAGCCATCCTCATTGTGTATAACTAACATAGGGTAATCTTTCAGAATGATCTGAAGATAACATTGGATTCGATGTCATTTATATTCCAAAATTTGAATGGAATTAAGGATGATGTTGCCATCGAATTTAATGATAATGGTGATGCTCAAGTGAGTGTGCCCGATTGAAGGAGTTTAACGTGTTTCTCAATTTGAGATTATTTTGAAGGATTTCAAACAAATCTGGCATTGCACTGATCAAGATATTTTGTTAATCACTCCACATATCTCTTTGCATAATTTCAGATCTCAAATGTGCCCTACAATACACATCCGTTAATTGTTCACGGAAATGGTCCGAGTAAAATATTTTTGAACTATTTAGGCAATTATATTGGTAACTCATGGTCACAGCATGACGGATGCCTGTTTTGCAAAACCACCAGAACTGACGAGCCTCTTGATCTCTTAGTAAGCATGATTCTACTGTTTATCAATTTCTTTCCATAAGATCACTTTGACAGTTTATTTTTGTTATTATCACGATTCTCCTCATTATTATCATCAATGCAATGGGAACTTTTGTTTTTTGAATGTTCTTTGAGTCTTCTGCGAATGTTTGAAAGAAATCTCCTCTCATAAGAAACTAAATGGTTTGAATGATTTCAGGATCGTAGCATAGAAAAAGAAGAAGGCTGGCCAACTGTGTTGTTGGCGATTATGATCGTTAAGCCGATTCCATTCGTGCGTGAATTCCTAGATGCAATTAAAAACCTCAACTATCCGTTGTCAAAAATTGATCTCTACATTTACAATAATCAGAAGTATAATGAAAAAGATGTGAGTTTTACGCGATACTGATGTGTACAGTCAGTGCTTTGTGACCGAAGAACTTACGTGTTGCTTATTACTGCAATCGATTATGATTGCATGGAAAGCTATTGTCTGTTACACGCTCACTTCAAACTGATTTAGATGAATTCTCATTCTTTTCAGACGTGTTGTATTCGCTCTCATAGCTATTGCATGCGAATATCGTTCTCTTCATGAGTTTTTCTCATTCACTTCGTTTCATTTCACTTCACAGTTCGAATCAACTTCTCATTCTGTAGCATATACTATTTATCTGGATACGTTGACGAGTGTTGACAGCCGAAATCAACAATACAACAATCGAATTGAATTGCTCAACAATATTCGACAATCAAATAATCATTTATAGAGTGTATTTGATAGAATGAGAATTTGACTTGAATTGTTGAGTGAAATGAATGAGAAATTAGCAGAAGAGAACACTTCTGGTGATAAAAGCTATGAGAGCGACTATAACAGCAAGGAAAAGAATGAAAACCCTAATAAAACAAATGAAAACTGTGTCAGGCCCGGACGAGCTAATGATACTCAAAAAAGAGGAGAAGATTGTTACCATCAAGTAACCGCATTTACATATCCGAGTTAAAAAATACCATCACAATGGCGATCCATCATTACATAGCAAATGCACGAAATACTAATTTCTCGACACCCTCCATTACCCCTTGACACCTCCAAATTACCCAAATTGGGTAATTTCACCCCCTATGAGAACCACTGATATAGATGAACAGCAAGAAGCCATCGATCACAAAATCAAATTTGTTGACACTGATGATTTGAGAAATCGCTCACAAACAAAGGAAATCTTGAACTCAGTATTTTTTGTGGGACAATTCTGTTATATATGTATTCTGATGACACATTTAAGAGACTCCACTTGAATTTGCATTAGATACTGATTGAATCATACATTTGAGTAGAACTAAAAGAATTAAAATATCTTCTATGCCGTTAAAAAAGCAATATTTCATCATTATATCGACGGAAATTTACTTCAGGTCAATGATTTCATCAGTGGTATGAAAACGAGATGTAATTCAATCCATCTGGATAATCTTTTGACTGATCTTGGTGAGCGTGAGGCGAGATCATTTACTTTGTGAGTTGCTTATCTTCATCCTCAGTTCCATTACAAATTGTCCTTATTGTTCACCATTCCACGTATAATTATCATCATTCTAATCACCATCGGTTCTTTAAATCCTCAGTTACGTGCTGCTTATCAGGGAATATGCGACTCAAGTGAAGACTGATTATATGTTGATGATTGACGCTGATGTGCACTTAGTAAATGCGGATACGCTGCGGATTCTCGTCGAAACTGCTTATAATCTCAAAATGTAGGTCACATTTTCACTATTTCCGAAGTATTATTAATTGTAATATTGGCGTTTCGTTGAAAAAATTCAAAGCAATGCAGTTCATTTTCATGGAATCTCTCATCGCCTATTTCAGTGGTATACTGTCACCGTTGGTTGTTCAACAGGATAAATTCTTCTCGAATTTCTGGGGAGCCATCTCCGAAAATGGTTATTATGCACGATCGCATGACTATATTGAAATTGTGAAACAGCAAAGAACGGGCATCTGGAATGTGCCGTTTATAAATTCTGTTTATCTGATCGCAAACTGGAAGGTATTTTCGTTAGCTTTTGCCAATTAACCAGATTTTTGCGCAAATTTGTTCTCGTCTACACTTGATTTGTTCCTGTTGTAATACGATCTCAGTGAATATTATTCACATTTAGCAATGTGAATCTCGTTCAGCGTACGTTTCAGTTGTTAACTTGCTCTATTTGCGAATCTTCAAGTTTCTTTTTCGTTGATTTCAGAAATCCATTTTTCGAAGCATCAATTTGATCTTTATTCTTTCAGTTTGATCACCTCAAGGAGGCATACTCGGCTAATCCGAAACTGGATCCTGATATGGCTTTCTGTGATTTTGCACGATCATCGGTAGGTTTTCCAGTGTGGCTGATGCTAAATCGCTTGCAAGCGATTCACCTGTCGTCTTTATTTCATCGGTCATAGAAACTCATCAGTGCCTCTCTTTCGAAAAGATTTTCTCGGGGAATTTGATCAGTTTCAATTCCGTAACTCAGAAAGCTGTTCACGTCTTACAGATGAATTCTTTAGCAATACGCGAATAACTTTCTGAATTTCGGTCAAATCAGTTCATTTTCCAACTGTATTCAACTGTATCACAAAAGAACAGCAGTCTAGACTTTGGTGGATTTCAGGGACATTTTATGTATGTGGATAATCGTCAATACTTTGGCTTTCTGGTTATCAGCGATGATTTCGACCAGACAAAATTGCATCCTGAAATGTATCAGATCTTTGATAATCGCTACGTAAGTTGTTTGATTCTTTCGTCTGAAGTTTTCACCAGCTCATGCATTAGTGCCTGATCAAAATGGATCGATTCATTTGGAAATTAAATCGGAAGACTTTGATTAAGCATATGATCAAAATTCACACTGATATACTACCAAATGGAGTTGTTAATTTGGCGGTATTCAATAGAAGCACATGCTACTCGACTTTTTGCTTGAGCTTGCTCTCCAGCTGCAATTTAAAGTTTCTGAGATTTTCTCCGAACTCAGCAAAAACTTATTCTTTTCCGTCTAATTTATGGATTACTCAACTGTTACAGTTGTGGGAATCACGCTACATTCCCAAGGAATACTTCGATGTGTTAGCACCGGAGGCTCCAGTCAATCAGCCGTGTCAGGATGTTTATGACTTCCCACTGATGTCCGAAATGTTTTGTAAGGAACTAATTGAAGAAATGGAGAATTTTGGTGAATGGTCTTCTGGTAAAAATCAGGTGTGTAAATGCTTACAATTAGTTGAAAACTATATCAGTTGCTGTATAGGTCTTTGTGATAACGTGATGGACGTTTCTTGTAGGTAATGAGATAGTTTCGGGACATAAAATCGTAAATGTTATTTTTGCTTATTGATTGTGAGCGGAAGGAAATATGAATTTGTTTTATATAATGGTTCAGTGGATTTCCAGCGGTGTCTGATGTTTTTTGTTCAAACGAGCTAGCATCTCCTGAAGAATATCATCGTCAATTCACAGATCATGAGCGCGGAATTTCCGGAAAAGATTCCGAATGAGTAAAGAAACTTTCAGGACGGACGCTTAGCCGGAGGCTATGAGAATGTTCCAACTCGTGATATTCATATGAAACAAATTGATTTCGAAAGGCATTGGTTGTATTTCATGGATGAATATGTAAGACCAATGCAAGAGAAACTTTTCATTGGATATTACCAACAGGTATAACTGATGATACTGATTGCACTCATCCGAGATTCTGAATTGTTTTGAAAATTGTTCAGTTAATTGATCCGTTGTCTATTGAAAACTTTTCGTTAATCAGTTATATACGCCTTCATATGATATAATAAGCACGTCTCTTTGATGTTATATCATCTATGCACTGCGGCTTTATTCGTTTCGAACTTCAATTGCGATTTCAGAAACTAACTGAGGATTTGTTTCAGCCAGTGCAATCGAGTATGATGTTTGTGGTTCGTTATCGACCAGACGAACAAGCTTCGCTAAGGCCACATCAAGACGCATCCACATACAGCATCGATGTGGCGCTGAATCGTCGCGGTGTAGACTACCAAGGTGGTGGTGTTCGCTATATACGGTACAATTGCACCGTCGATGCAGATCGAGTTGGTAAGTGCTGAGCGATAAGTTCAAATTTGGTCAATAAAGTCACCGATTTGATCGGTAACTTCAGTTGCGGTTCACCTAAACTATTGATATTGAGATAAACGGTATCTAAACCCAAATCATTAAATCATACTCATCGATCCATTTGCTAGAGCCAAATCTCAGTTTTATCCTTGTGTGAGATACATTCTATTGTTTAAAGCAAGTGATATAATCCTGTGGTGTGAACTACCTTCAATATCTGTGGATATCGCGATAATAATTGTTGATTTTAGGGTACTCGATGCTATTTCCGGGTCGATTGACACATCTGCACGAAGGACTGCCGACCACTGAAGGCACTCGCTACATTGCAGTTTCATTCTTGAATCCATAAATTTGTATCCAATTCTGGCGAATGTTTTATTCCGCCATTGCCAGTAATATTCTGAGCTCCTGACAGCCACTGAACTGACAGAAATCCTTCTATTTTCGACGTTCGCTAAGTCTTCGGACTTAGCGAATATTTGTCGTCGACACAAGTTGGCCTATATGATGAAGGTGTCATAAGTAGTACAGCTTGATCATTTTATTCGAACCATGAAAAAAGTAAATTATGAAAGATTCACTAAACTTTTGATGCAAAAACTGCTGCTAGATCCGACGAACTATAAAAATAACCTCATTTAAGCTTTTACAACTGCTTTTAATACGGGTTTTCTAGTGTCAGTCTCTTCTTCGTTGTATTTTTGTATCATTGATTATCTGCTTTAAAATTTTCCGCCATCAATCTAATCAACCCAAATTCCTACTGCATCGTAGTTTAATCGTGCGTTCGATTGTTATTTATATATGTGGATTAGTCTTCGCTTCAGGTCAATAATCAACTTACCAATTTCATCAGATATTTTCTTATCAGGTCTAATTTTTATCGAATCACGATACATGTACCAAATGCTTGTATCCTTTGTTTTCATCAATTGAAGAAAAGAAATGCATAAATATATCTTAAGTCCGAAATCCACCAACCAGAGACTGAATTTCATCCGTTCTGTACCTCTAAGATTTATGCATATCCACTTGAGATATACAATGTAAACATATCTTCGGCTTTGAATGGTTTGTAATTCTCAAATTGTAAGTTTATTCAATTCTCACCTGATGCTAGAAACATATGTGAACTTTATTGGTCTATTTATTAATTGTACTAAGTTGTTATGATTCGGCTCTTTATTGCAACTCTGACCATCAACATGGTGAGTTCATTCCATTTCGAACGCAAACTGAGAAGAGACAAAAATTGTTGCCTGTTGTTACCGTTGTTGATGAATTCATTTTCTTCTTAATGAATAAAAGTAATCTTATTTCATGATGCTTTTTATACCAGTGATTTGAGTGGTATATTCCACTGTCACTGATATTTGGTTTCCAAAATTGATTTCAGCAGTCGAAAACTTAGTTTGCTTTTGCACTGAGGTACAATGATCTAAATGACGAAATATGAGGTATAATCAGTATCCTACGTATTACTGCAGTTTTCCATTGATATCTGTCAATATCGTAAAGTCAGGATGCATATTTCGTTGCAATTCTTCGAAATCATTACAGTAATAGTCCAGGTTACTTCTCAATTATTCGGATATTATCGGTCATCGAGTAGTAACATCGCCTTATTGATGGTTGATAATGATATCAATTCATTGATGAATAGTGATTCTATAAAGAATTCATTTTCAGGGCTAATAATGTTAAGTCGAGTGGGTGTATTCTCGTTACTAACGTTGATTTTGCTATTGTCAGATTCAGTCAATGCTCAGTCATTATCCCTGAAAGTTATCACAATCGCAACCAGGCAAACCGATGGCCTACAACGACTTCAGCGTTCCGCACGCTCTTCTAGACTCTCTTTGGAAATCATCGGATCTGATTTGCCGCACCGTCCCGCAGAATTGGTGTGCAAAACATTTTTTGAATTTTTGCATTTGGCTCTCGTCAGATACATCCTTTTCCGATTGTTCCGGTGTTTGAATGATTATCATAGAAAAGGATGGCTAGTTCCAGACTTCTTTGCTGGATTATTTCGGAGTGGATTCCATATGTCTTGAATATCTTGACTGATGTAGATTCGATAGTTCCCCATCAATCGTACCTGTTATCGTTGTTACCTTTGTTAATATACAGCATTGTTAATATGAAAGCACATTATTGATTCCTTTGATAGCACATCCAGTCATTTGTGATATGAATTTTGTGGTTTTTTGCACCATTAACCGATTTCTTATGTTTTGATCTTTGACTGAAGATGATTTTGATCACTATCGACTCGAAATAATCGGATGAGTGAATCGCTCAGAATGAATCCGATAGTAGGTTGGATAACTGATGATAGGACTGATACTAGGTAGGATTGAAGTCTGATTCCATCAACCTATTTATACTGCATACACATATCGTTATTATCTATTAGGATGGTGCAGAAAAGATCCGATTACTGAAGCAATCACTTGAGAAAGATAAAGGCCGGAACGATTTGGTGGTGCTCTACACTGAGGCGTTCGTTACTCGTTTTAATGTTTCATGCATGATCACTGTTTTCGTTTGGCGTGCATGTGCACAATGCTTGTTTGCTGTGTTCACTTTAATATTGAACAATTATCATGTTCTATTCAGAAAAAGTAGTGAGTGTTCTTGAGTCTTGGAAATTCTTAGTCGTGTGATCGCTTGTATAGTCACAAAAATTAGAGCCATCATTTTCATATGGTATAACAAGAAGGGCAAAAGTTAACCTCATTTACCGATAATAATATCTGAGATTTCACTCTAGAAAATTATTGAGTCAGTTGAAGAATTTCTTGAAATCCTCACTGTTTTAGAGATACCTCAGTGTTGAATGGTGCTGAGGATGAAATTTTGAAAAGATTCACAGAATCTTTTCCCGACAGTCGCATTGTTTTCTCAGCAAGCAGATCATGTTTCCCAGATGAATCGCTTCAAGAACGATATCCAAGTGTGAAAAAGGGTAAAAGGTGAGCAATATTCGTTAGATTATTGGTATCGACAATAGGTCTGGTAATATCAGTGATAACATGGCGAATAATGTAACACAAATAATGATAATGAATCGTAACGATTCCAATGGCGATATCGGAAACAATAACAATGTCAATCTGCAGAAGCTAAGAGTGAATTGGTCTAAATGCTAGTAATCGCTTTGTATGCGATGCTTACATTTAAAACACAATCGCACTTCTCTTCCAGATGCAGTTGACTTGAACCATTCTCTTTCCGGAAAATAACTTCATAAGGATATCTCAGTTGACGATATCTCAACGGTATTAGTTTCAGTGATGATATAGTCTCAAGTTCTTACTAATCGTTGTCTAAAACTATAACGGTGGCATTCCTTGCAGGTTTCTGGATTCGAAATCATTCATTGGATACGCAACAGACTTGTTCAATCTGCTCGAATCTGCAGAAGCTGAGAATGAAATCAAAGATGAGCAACTGATTTACACACAGTTGTTTTTGAATGAACAAATAAGGGTGAGATCAGTTCTCTTCTTCTCGATCAAGGGGCCTTCACCCTTCGCGAGAGAGGAGACCTCTTTTGAATACTATTGAGGAATACCCGCAGGATTGGGAATCGGTCTAAAATCTGAACAGTTAATGATTTCGGTGGCGAATTTTCGGCCGTATTTGATAGAAAATGTTATTTTCAAATTTATGACGTTGAAATGTTGAACGACTTGAACTCAGCTGATTTTGAATGATGAATGCTCATGTTCTCGTCAGGAATTCTTATTGTTTCAAGCATTATTTGATTACAATTTCTGTAGCCCATTGTGTAACTGTAGGATTCGCTAAAGCTCTCGATCGATTCAAAGTCCGAATTGCTACAGAGCGTTGACGTGAGTGTCGACGAGCTCAGATTAGACTTCAGTGATAACGGAGACGCTTATGTAAGTGGAATACCTTCTCACAACAACTCAACCTAACGCTTCTTTCAATGGTATACAATGAAATTTACCGTAACGCTTCAGTCAGTAAATCGCTTGCGATTACAATACGTTTGAAATAATTTTGGTTCGGGAATCGAACTGAACCGAATTTGCTTTGAAGGTGACGAACACTGATCATTCGACAACTCCACTGATCATACACGGCGATGAGTCGAGCAAGCGTTTCATGAATTACCTAGGCAATTATATTGGCAAAGCATGGTCTGCTGATTTTGCGTGTCGTGATTGCTCGGGAGAGAAGTTCGATTTCCTCAAAGTAACTTTTTGTAATATTATAAATTTTACTGAGCAAATTGGCTTAGTTGAGGAGATATAGGCATTTTATTAATGCTATCTCGGGTGCCACCTTCAAGGCTACCGTAAGCTCAAGTTTGCTCAGTAACATATGAATTTTTTTGCATAAGTCGATCCAGCTGGATCTCTACATTCAGAAAAACATATGTTTTGTCGAGCGATTTTGTTTTCCTGAGGAGCTATAGCCATTTACTTAGACCTATGTCAATTCGATAGCGCAGTTGCGCTCATTCATACAAATTGATCACTATAGAGCAATCAATACGTTCATATTAGCAATAGGCTGATTGCGATCTTCGAGGTAACCGTCTTCTCAGCTTTGCCCGGAAACATGCGAATTTCATTTCACCGTTCGATCCAGCAGAATGTCTAGATTCAGAATATTATAAATTTTACTGAGCAATTTGGCTTAGTTGAGGAGATATAGGCATTTTATTAATGCTATCTCGGGTGCCACCTTCAAGGCTACCGTAAGCTCAAGTTTGCTCAGTAACATATGAATTTTTTTGCATAAGTCGATCCAGCTGGATCTCTACATTCAGAAAAACATATGTTTTGTCGAGCGATTTTGTTTTCCTGAGGAGCTATAGCCATTTACTTAGACCTATGTCAATTCGATAGCGCAGTTGCGCTCATTCATACAAATTGATCACTATAGAGCAATCAATACGTTCATATTAGCAATAGGCTGATTGCGATCTTCGAGGTAACCGTCTTCTCAGCTTTGCCCGGAAACATGCGAATTTCATTTCACCGTTCGATCCAGCAGAATGTCTAGATTCAGAATATTATAAATTTTACTGAGCAATTTGGCTTAGTTGAGGAGATATAGGCATTTTATTAATGCTATCTCGGGTGCCACCTTCAAGGCTACCGTAAGCTCAAGTTTGCTCAGTAACATATGAATTTTTTTGCATAAGTCGATCCAGCTGGATCTCTACATTCAGAAAAACATATGTTTTGTCGAGCGATTTTGTTTTCCTGAGGAGCTATAGCCATTTACTTAGACCTATGTCAATTCGATAGCGCAGTTGCGCTCATTCATACAAATTGATCACTATAGAGCAATCAATACGTTCATATTAGCAATAGGCTGATTGCGATCTTCGAGGTAACCGTCTTCTCAGCTTTGCCCGGAAACATGCGAATTTCATTTCACCGTTCGATCCAGCAGAATGTCTAGATTCAGAATATTATAAATTTTACTGAGCAATTTGGCTTAGTTGAGGAGATATAGGCATTTTATTAATGCTATCTCGGGTGCCACCTTCAAGGCTACCGTAAGCTCAAGTTTGCTCAGTAACATATGAATTTTTTTGCATAAGTCGATCCAGCTGGATCTCTACATTCAGAAAAACATATGTTTTGTCGAGCGATTTTGTTTTCCTGAGGAGCTATAGCCATTTACTTAGACCTATGTCAATTCGATAGCGCAGTTGCGCTCATTCATACAAATTGATCACTATAGAGCAATCAATACGTTCATATTAGCAATAGGCTGATTGCGATCTTCGAGGTAACCGTCTTCTCAGCTTTGCCCGGAAACATGCGAATTTCATTTCACCGTTCGATCCAGCAGAATGTCTAGATTCAGAATATTATAAATTTTACTGAGCAATTTGGCTTAGTTGAGGAGATATAGGCATTTTATTAATGCTATCTCGGGTGCCACCTTCAAGGCTACCGTAAGCTCAAGTTTGCTCAGTAACATATGAATTTTTTTGCATAAGTCGATCCAGCTGGATCTCTACATTCAGAAAAACATATGTTTTGTCGAGCGATTTTGTTTTCCTGAGGAGCTATAGCCATTTACTTAGACCTATGTCAATTCGATAGCGCAGTTGCGCTCATTCATACAAATTGATCACTATAGAGCAATCAATACGTTCATATTAGCAATAGGCTGATTGCGATCTTCGAGGTAACCGTCTTCTCAGCTTTGCCCGGAAACATGCGAATTTCATTTCACCGTTCGATCCAGCAGAATGTCTAGATTCAGAATATTATAAATTTTACTGAGCAATTTGGCTTAGTTGAGGAGATATAGGCATTTTATTAATGCTATCTCGGGTGCCACCTTCAAGGCTACCGTAAGCTCAAGTTTGCTCAGTAACATATGAATTTTTTTGCATAAGTCGATCCAGCTGGATCTCTACATTCAGAAAAACATATGTTTTGTCGAGCGATTTTGTTTTCCTGAGGAGCTATAGCCATTTACTTAGACCTATGTCAATTCGATAGCGCAGTTGCGCTCATTCATACAAATTGATCACTATAGAGCAATCAATACGTTCATATTAGCAATAGGCTGATTGCGATCTTCGAGGTAACCGTCTTCTCAGCTTTGCCCGGAAACATGCGAATTTCATTTCACCGTTCGATCCAGCAGAATGTCTAGATTCAGAATATTATAAATTTTACTGAGCAATTTGGCTTAGTTGAGGAGATATAGGCATTTTATTAATGCTATCTCGGGTGCCACCTTCAAGGCTACCGTAAGCTCAAGTTTGCTCAGTAACATATGAATTTTTTTGCATAAGTCGATCCAGCTGGATCTCTACATTCAGAAAAACATATGTTTTGTCGAGCGATTTTGTTTTCCTGAGGAGCTATAGCCATTTACTTAGACCTATGTCAATTCGATAGCGCAGTTGCGCTCATTCATACAAATTGATCACTATAGAGCAATCAATACGTTCATATTAGCAATAGGCTGATTGCGATCTTCGAGGTAACCGTCTTCTCAGCTTTGCCCGGAAACATGCGAATTTCATTTCACCGTTCGATCCAGCAGAATGTCTAGATTCAGAATATTATAAATTTTACTGAGCAATTTGGCTTAGTTGAGGAGATATAGGCATTTTATTAATGCTATCTCGGGTGCCACCTTCAAGGCTACCGTAAGCTCAAGTTTGCTCAGTAACATATGAATTTTTTTGCATAAGTCGATCCAGCTGGATCTCTACATTCAGAAAAACATATGTTTTGTCGAGCGATTTTGTTTTCCTGAGGAGCTATAGCCATTTACTTAGACCTATGTCAATTCGATAGCGCAGTTGCGCTCATTCATACAAATTGATCACTATAGAGCAATCAATACGTTCATATTAGCAATAGGCTGATTGCGATCTTCGAGGTAACCGTCTTCTCAGCTTTGCCCGGAAACATGCGAATTTCATTTCACCGTTCGATCCAGCAGAATGTCTAGATTCAGAATATTATAAATTTTACTGAGCAATTTGGCTTAGTTGAGGAGATATAGGCATTTTATTAATGCTATCTCGGGTGCCACCTTCAAGGCTACCGTAAGCTCAAGTTTGCTCAGTAACATATGAATTTTTTTGCATAAGTCGATCCAGCTGGATCTCTACATTCAGAAAAACATATGTTTTGTCGAGCGATTTTGTTTTCCTGAGGAGCTATAGCCATTTACTTAGACCTATGTCAATTCGATAGCGCAGTTGCGCTCATTCATACAAATTGATCACTATAGAGCAATCAATACGTTCATATTAGCAATAGGCTGATTGCGATCTTCGAGGTAACCGTCTTCTCAGCTTTGCCCGGAAACATGCGAATTTCATTTCACCGTTCGATCCAGCAGAATGTCTAGATTCAGAATATTATAAATTTTACTGAGCAATTTGGCTTAGTTGAGGAGATATAGGCATTTTATTAATGCTATCTCGGGTGCCACCTTCAAGGCTACCGTAAGCTCAAGTTTGCTCAGTAACATATGAATTTTTTTGCATAAGTCGATCCAGCTGGATCTCTACATTCAGAAAAACATATGTTTTGTCGAGCGATTTTGTTTTCCTGAGGAGCTATAGCCATTTACTTAGACCTATGTCAATTCGATAGCGCAGTTGCGCTCATTCATACAAATTGATCACTATAGAGCAATCAATACGTTCATATTAGCAATAGGCTGATTGCGATCTTCGAGGTAACCGTCTTCTCAGCTTTGCCCGGAAACATGCGAATTTCATTTCACCGTTCGATCCAGCAGAATGTCTAGATTCAGAATATTATAAATTTTACTGAGCAATTTGGCTTAGTTGAGGAGATATAGGCATTTTATTAATGCTATCTCGGGTGCCACCTTCAAGGCTACCGTAAGCTCAAGTTTGCTCAGTAACATATGAATTTTTTTGCATAAGTCGATCCAGCT